>JANAVB010022397.1:11988157-12254462 GCA_029216955.1 Iris pallida
CTTGGCTCAGCGACGGATACTGTTGATGATCTGCTAGTCGAGGCGATATGATCTTCGACAGGCTCCCTGTGGCAGCTCCAGTCAATCTTGTTACTCCTGACAGCAGCATCGGCGAGCCAACCGATGGGACCTCTGAGCACTCCGGGGAATGGATAGAATCAGGTGAGGGGGTGGCACCTGATTTAGTGGAGGAGTTCCTTTTTGGGACATCATAAGGGCTTACTAATAGAGTTTCTTCTGAGATCACTGTTGAGGGGGTCATACGAGAATCGATCATTATAGCCTCAACAGAGGGGCCAGTCATAGAGGCTAATGAACCGGCGATCCTGCGATTGGGCAGGCTCTGATCGGCGTAGCTAAATGGTTTATCGAGGAGCCCACTGAACATCAGCCGCTGTCGGGTTCTATTCTTGCTTTATCCCTCTCTTTGGTACTTATGACCGTGCCACCTGCTTCGGCTGTGCCTCCTGGCCCTGAGCGGGTTGTTCTCTCTACTCCAGAATCTTTTACTGCGGCTTATCCGATGACTGCTATGAGTCAGGCCGATAAAGAATATTGTGCCAAACTCCTGCTGATCACCCTCCATGACACTTTGATGCATGGTATAGAGAGCGCTTTGCATGGTCAACCCCTGGCTGGGTGGGTACGGAACCTAGTAGAAGGCCAGTTGGCACTACTGTGCGTCCATCCCGAGTACGGAGCTCAGGTTGTGATTGCGAGAGCCTTACTGGATGATCTGGATGCCATTACTTTGGAACTTCAGGACCTTGATAACAATCTACTGATCTTAGCCATGCCAGAACTAGAGAAGATAGCCTCTGAAGAATCCTGCCAAGAGCAGATGCACAAGGCTTTTTCTGATCGACTTGTGGAAGTCGAATGAAAGATTGCTGAGCTGGCCGATGCCGAAGGGGCTCGAGTCCATCGTCTTGCAACATGGAGGAGCACTACAGAGACCTTTGTGAACAGTTTCAGAAGCTGACGGATGCCCTGGCCCTTGTTGAGGGTGACCTAAAGGAATCAGATGACCAGGGAGAAGTCCTTCCAACGTTCGGAGGCTCTGACTCAAGAGAGGATATCGACACCCGTCAGGCTTGGACCCCTGTCAGAGAACTGCCGGAACCAGAAGACCGACAGGAGGGCCCACATGGATCGCACAGCGGAGGGCTCATCTGATGAGCCGGCTAGAAGACCTTCAGGACCAGTCTTTCTAGTTTTGATTTCCTACTTCTTTTTGTACTTCAACTTGTGAGGCATCATATGCGTATTTTGTAATAGAAAATATTGCCTTCTTTGTATATGGAGTTTCTATTTTCCTTTTGTTTTGTCCCTCTTTATGGTGTGGATCCTGTACAGGGGTGAGAATTCCCTCAAGGGGGATAATTCCCTAGGGACAAGGTGTTTGCTCAGAGGTTATGTGACATAGCAAACATGAGAGTTTTTGCTAGAGACTTTCCTTACTTAGAGGTTATATGGACATGGTAAGGATGGACTCTTCTGGGGTATAGAACGACTCAGAGATAATATGGACATGAAGGATTCTATAGATGACGATTGTAGAGAATCTTCGGAAAGGGGGTTGTTCAGAGGTTATATGGACATGGCAAGAATTATTCTTCTAGAATAATAGTTTAGAGGTAATATGGACGTGACTATTTTTTTCTTAGGGAGTTATGAAACTTTGGAGTTATCATAACGGGTGACTACTCAGAGGTATATGGCCATGGTAGACACGATATAGAATAACTTCAGAGGTAATATGACGTAAAATATTTTCTAAAGATTATGACAGCTTACAGCTATTGTGGAGGAGGTGACTACTCAGAGGTAGAGAGTACATGGTAACACGTCTAAGGATAACATTTCAGAAGCGAGGTCATGAAGTTTCCCGAGAGATTCACAATGATTACTGGTTTATCGTGTCGGAGCCTGGTCCGGATGGACCCTCATGACTCCGTCTTGAGGTGTAAGAATGAGAAGCCCTTGAGCGTTGCCCTATGCTGGCAGAAGGTTGACTACCTCCATTGTCGCCTTCGAATAGGGATAACGCCATCTTTTACCTCCGTGGCTAGAAACTCTCGAACTGGAGAGTAACCATGTTGGCCGTGACGGTCTTCTCCTCGTAATCCAACGATATGATTGGCATTGATAGCTGAATTTTTCCTTCAACACATAGTAGTCCTGTGTTGAGTGATAGACGTACTGGTGATAATGGCAGTACTTGCGATGGTCCACCTTTCCCACTTCATCAGGATGCCTGGGTGCCAGGATGGATAGTTTGCCACTCTTCGTAAGCATCTCGAAGAGCTCCATTATATCCTCGTCATTGAAGGAGTAAGTCTCCTTAGGCCTCCGTGCTTGGGGTTCACAACTGCTAACCTTTGGAGATGTTGACGGTAATGGCTTGCTTGCCTTTTCGTATTTAGGGTTGTTGCTAGACGATCGTCTCCCTTGTCTTCGGGCGCAGGAATGTGTAGCCCAGGAGCTGCACGTCCTGGACTTTCCTTTGTGCGGCATCGCTCTGTAATGAAAGGCGTCCACTCCGTGCAGGGAGCACTGTGCCACAATTTTATAGCGGGCAGCATGTTCTTGCGACAAGAGTCCATAAGCATGGCTCGGGTATGCCGGTGGTAATTTGAGGGCTGCCTGACGGAAGCGTTCGATGTATGTGCGGACATGCTCTTTCTTCCTTTGGACAATTTCTATGAGGGTCGACATGTCATATCCATGCCTCCTTCGTAGACTCGGTCCACGAACCGAGTCTTCAGGTCTTCAAATGACGAGATACAGTCATCCGGAAGACTGCAGACCACTCATAGGCTACCCCCTGCAGGGCTCCTATGAATATGTTGGACAGTGGACGTCATCCTTTTGCATGTGTCTCGTTACTGAGGCAAAGTACCTTAAGTATTGTCGGAGAGACCCCTTCCCTTCATAAGGTGTGAGCGTCTGTGAATTGTATTTGGGATGATAGACGTGTTGTCCCACTCGATAGGGTATGGCTATCGGATCCTCATCTTCGGAGCGTTGCTTGCTTCCCGTGGCATTGACAAGCAAACAGCTCCTTGATGGCCTGTGTATCTCGACGACATTACGGAGCCTGTAACCGATGGAGTAGACGAGGATGGTCCTACCTGATTGGCAGTAGAAACCTGCTGGATTCGCCATTTGTTGGCGAATCAACGCAAGTGTAGAGCAGCAGGGGCCATGCTACTCTTGAGGTCAAATATGACGAGGACAGGGCTTCATAGTGCTGTCAGCGTATCTAACTTCGTCTGAGGACTTCGATACGTCTGAGACTTTATTGTTGTCTTTCTCATTGCCATCGGCTATAAACACAGACCGAGTGTGAGGGTGATTCGAGGGAGCAGTGGATCCTTCACTTTCTGGCTCAGACGCATGAGTCTCGCTATCCTGAGGATATATCGTAAGATTATGATCTTTTTCGGGCTCAGTATAGTTGCTACCCCCGGTCTGGTGACTGGTTGTGCCAATGAGACATCTGTGTCGTATTGTGCCTCATCAGATTAGAACACAAGGTTATCGTGCAAGGTAGGAGGCTGGCTCCCCCAGTTTTTGATAAGGCACCCAATAGATTTGAAACGAGTGCCTTGGAACACACTGCATCAAAACCTTAGCTTTACTGTTCTCTACCTCCTCTTTGGTTTAGCAACCATATGGAAGGATTCTGGGAGGGCTTCTTGAAAGCTCTGGAACGCTGCATCATATAGCATGTGGCGATGTGGGGCTCGTCTTCTCTATGGCTCACGACTCCCTGTTAAGCATCTGGTGTGGGTCCGTGGAGTAGAGTCTCTGGAAGACGGAATGCCTGCTCGCGATGGTGTAGCCGTCTGGTGACAATGGCAGTTATGGTAATCTGGGTACAAGTGTGCCTTGATTTAGGCATGTCTTGTGCTACAGATTCTTCTTTCACTTTGAAGAGGGATGGATCTTCTGTCGTAGCACTCCCATTGTACATACAGGGAAGCTGCATGTAAGCACGGTCAGAGCAAGTCTGGCGAGGAAGCCTTCTGTTGCTCCTGCGGAATGCTGCTTGCGTGGCTCCCTCTCCATGGGACGTACTCCCTGGCTTGGCTTACGTACAGGAGTACCACAGCGGAAGAAGATTCGACTGGTTGAGGCATCAGAGCGCGAGAGCCAATCTTGTGTAGCTTTCCGTCGGTGTGCATGTTACTGTCAACACGGGCCTCTGGTCTGCCACTGGTGTCGCACGCTTGTTGTACAAGCGCGAGCCACCTGGGATCTCTTCCTACTACCCCCAGGCGAGTAGTATTCATAGTCCCACGAAGGTTTACCTGAAGGGAAAGCGATTCTATCGAAGACAGATCTCCTTACCGACAATACTCCGTCGTGAGGGGTTGGACCGGTGTGCGCTTACTTTGCATCGTTCCTTCGTCAGATCAACCATGGAACCACCATCTTTCTCACCATGCTTTCCGGGATAGGAATTGGGCGAGGGTCTAAGGTTATAGCAGCCGGGATCTTCTTTGTAGCCTTGACGTTGAGGGGGTCCAGAGATGCAGTTCCCTCCATCATGCTGCTGGATGCACCCGCTTAGGCCTCCAGACACGTCGAGTCTTCTTCGGTTGTGAACTGTTTCAAGTCTTTGACTTTTCATCAGATAGGAGATATTAAAAGCCTGCTGGTCGAAGCGTACGACCAGCATGTCTTGAGAAGCTCCAGCAAGTTATCATCAGATTGCGTCACTGCCTTCTTGTTGGAAGAGAAGGTAGTCCCCAGCAGAGTTGCCATTTTGTTCGATGTAACAAAAGGTTGAACGAACTTTTTGCTTTATTAACGTATAAGGCATCTGTGTACAAAGAAGGAAGTCCCAAATAGATATTCTAAGTACAGGAAAGAGGTTTCTGGAAAGTGTAACGGTGGAGATCGAACGCTGCAGTGGCTCCTTTACTCTATTGATGATCTGACGACGAATCAACCTTACTATGGCTCTCTGGCACGTTAATGGGACTCTGGGTTACCGATCAAGAGACTGTCTGGATGAGAAGATTCCTTGAAGATAGGTTGGTTGGTTTTTTGGTTGATAGGTGGATGAGGGGGTCAACTCTTGTGGATAGAGACTGCTGATCCTTAGAAGATTATCGATTGTCAATGTTCCCTCTCTTTTCCCCCCTCTTTGGAAGAAGAACTCCTTCTATTTATAGAGAAGCGAGCACATATATGTGCATTAGGGTTCCTGAGATATGAAAAATGTCGTCATTGTATGGTGCGGACTTCTGCGGTGCGGACACATGGCAGACATCAAGATTCCCCTCAAACAAGATCTATGGTGGTTATAAACATAACCGAAGGAGGTGACCCGTGACGCATGTCGATTTGCTTGCTCGGATACAGTCGAATAAATTTTGGGATTTTATCCTAGATTTGGAGTCTGAATAATCCTCGTCTAAGATTTAAATCAATCTGATATGATACCAATCATGTTTCATCCCAATATTCTCTACAAGACAGTTTAAACAAACCAATTGGGGTGGACCCATGCTTCTGTGCCTCTGGTGAGGACTAAGTGCTGTTGTGCTTCTAGGCGATGAGTAGTCAGTGCTTCTGGAGACGACGGAACCTCTGTGCTTTCAGGCGACTACTCGACTTCGCTTCGAATGACGATGATACTTATGTACATATAGCACAACTTATGAAGCTATGTTTCGGGCTATCGGAGTCATTGTGTTGTATGACAAGTAGGCTTGTGCTTCAGGTTGACGAGGTTACTGTACTTTTGGAGCGACAGTTTGACTTACATTGGTTGCGATGGAGTTTCAAAGTCTCTTATAGAGAAGTGACTTAAGCTTCTGATTCGGAGCAGAGACTGCACCGTAGGAATGGAGATGGTGTGAGTATATCACCATCCTGTACCTTATGCGGATGCAGGTAAGTAGCTGCGCCTTTGAACAGTGAAGGCGTTGGCTGTAAAGGGAAGGTATGATACCCTTGCGCGTCTGAGATTGGCGCAGGCAAACAGCTGTGCGCTCTAAAGTGAAGACACTAGCTTCTGAAGTAAAAGAAGGAGGAGGGCCTACCACCATCTTGTTGGAAGGTTGGCGCATGCAGGTGACTGCGCCTCTGGCTCGATGGCTTCTTAAGCAAAGAACAATAAATATTCGCTCTTTTAAGGAGCTTCCCTCTTAATTGCCACCGTAATATAGAGAATTCCAAGGGTTTAAGACCAAAATTCAAAGTACTGAGTCTTAGGTTTGTCCCATTAATACGGGAATACTGACCGTCGACCATGTGGCATACGCTCTAGGCCACTCTCGGTCCTATAAAAGGGGAAGTTCTTCTCTGAAGAGTCGATGTCTTCTTCTCGCATCTTTACCACCATGTGAGACCCAAATTAACTTCGAGCGCGATCGCCTTGTGTAAGTCGGCTGCTGGTTGAGCCTTCTCTTGTTTGTAGGAGCCACATTCATATAGAGTCTCTGTGTAGAAGGAGCCATCGCTGCCCTTGAGAAGTATACAAATGTCCTTCTTAGGAGTTCAACTCTGAGTGACGTCTTAGGGATGTGAGAGACCCAAGCTACGGGTTCGAGATCGGTTTCTCACCCGATGAATAGCCCGTCGTGCACTGCCTTGATCTTTGGAAGAAATGGGGCTTCGCCGTACTGTGTTTCTGGGTGTTCCACTGCTTCAGTATATATTGAAGCTCTAACTTCTCTTGGTGACAAAAGGGTTGACTCTGATGACATTGTGAGTCGGTGGGGAAGAGACTTTGATGTAGACTGTATATCTCTTCTGTCCATGACGATCACACTGTGAAGGCTGCCCATCGAAGACGATCCTTCCCTTATGTTTATAGAAATTTCTATTCTCACTTGTGTAACAAAGACCTTGTAATTGATCCTTGTAAATGAGATTCAAGAAACTTCTTTCTTATGTACTTGCAATAAGCATGTATAATAGACCCTTGTAGCTACGATCAATAAGAATAGTGCTTTTTCTGAACTTTATCCTGAGAACGTCTTCGTCCTTGGTTGGTCTGTGCATCTCACTGTCTGCGCCTCTGTGATGTTAGGTCGGTAGTGGGGACACTAACCTGTGCCATATGTCATCTGACCATGGTAGGAAGAGGGTGGGCGACGAGAGCACTCTCTTGCACCTTGTATTAGCTATAAAAAAATTTATGCTTCTACACTTTGTACTTATTATTAGTTGAATACACACTTATAATAGTTGTATTTGTTTCTTTATTATACTATGAATGATATATAATATCTATATATGGCTCGTCCTTTTGTATTTTGTTACGTTCCTTGAGGACCTGGACCTTTTCAGGTTTAGATGACAAGATTTATCCAAAGACTTATTAACCAGGATCAGACGCATGTGCAAGTTCAGTTGAGGATTTTGTGATATAGTCAGAATTCTTGTGCGCCTAGACTCGTCATTATTATTATGTTTTTTTCGTTCAGTCTACTATAAGTGGATTTGTCTCCACTAAACTTGGTATATTTTTGTTGACATTTTGATACTAAAGATTTCTTTTTCGATTCATCTTTGGACAATTGATGTTTTTGTGACCGTATTCCTGATTTATCCACTGGGTCAATCCGGTTGGTTCTTTGCGCCCAGTTTGGAGTTCACCATTCACCATTTTATTTTAGTTTATTGTTTAGTTTCCATATTATTATATATTTCTACGAATGAGATCTATACATCTACTGATATATTTTCTTGTAGATCATGGACTGAAGTTCATAATAGATATGGCAATACGCTTCGATGGTCCATTGAATTATAATACCCTTCGGAGTTGTATTAGATGGTTATTGCCACATGGGCTCTGTTCAGCGTAGTTTTGACCGAAATATGATACAACCTTATACTTTCTTTTTTATTATCCAATTATGGACTAAACTTTCTATACAACTTATTTTCTATATTATAACTGAGCTCATGAACAATGAGAGATCAACTCAAAACCTCTATCCTCCATTGTCCTTCCACTACTATACCTCTATTGTTTACCGAAGTTTTAGATCACCAATGACATAGGTAGGTAGCGGGGTTTAGTTGAACACGTAGTTGTCACACCCTGATTCCTACCGAATCGATAACTCGCCATTGGACATGATGCCATATAATCCTAAGTTGTACTGGTACAAGATGTGCTTTGTGTACATCTATAAAATAGTTATTTTTATAGAAGTTTGCGGCAGATAAAACAAAGAAATTGAGTACTAAAATAATATAGAAGAAATAGCCCCTTATTGATAATTTACAACATAAACATAGTCTCTCAAACCGAAAGTGCCAAACTTGGGTCTCTCAAATTAACCAAAAGTGCCAAACTTGGCTTATAACTTTGAAACAAGAAAATAGATTACATTATATCCGTTTACTAAAAATAAAGCAAAAACACCTTCAACGGAGATCTTCAAAACAAGTTTTGGAAGCTTCAAAATATGAACAAAGCTTTTGCATAGCTAGATGAGCTTTCAACACCGCTTCACATCTCCTTTATTTCCAATACATGTGGAGACGTGGGTCGACATATTTAGAAAAGCACTGGTAAGCGACGAATTAACCCAACTCACAAAATCAATACGGTAATCATGTGAAAGCATTTTGATTATTAATAATCTTTCTATCTTTTCTTATGTCAAATAAAAATTCATAAGACATGAATATGGAAACATAACATGTATCTGTTTGCAAAAACAAAAAGTTTAATTTCTACAAATAGAGAAAGAGTACAAAAAGTATAATTAATTTGGGGAAGTACAACTATAGGAATCTGATCAAAAGACGATCACTTTATCCTTTGGACGATGTGATATCGAAGACACGAGCCTCTGGAGGATGCAACAACAGTTTGTCAGGAGATTATGATTCGTAGTCCTCCCTTGGAACTGATTCGAAACTCCATTTATAGAGTTCTGGAAATAACTATTTTCAGTTATTCTGGGTTACGCGAGCTTTAGGTTGAGCGCCTGTTCACTTGCGCGAGGTTACACCAACTGCCGTGGATGCGTGGCATCGTTTAAGCGAGATGCCGTGGTCGTGGGCAGAGTAGTGGGCATGTTCTGCGAAGTTAGTGGCTTGCACGCCATGTCACCCTGTTCTGGATACTGTTTGATCCCATTGCGAGCTTCATCAGGTTGCACGAGGGCACAATGTAGCAACTTGCGCAAGCGGTTGCACCAACTGCTGTGGACACATTGCATTATTTGAGTGAGATACGCATGGTCGTGAGCAATGTAGTGGACACGTTCTACAAAGTTAGTAGCATGGTCACCACGCTCTGCTCAGGATGATCACATTGCACGAGCTTCATCAGGTTGCGCGGGGGCGCAATGTAGCAACTTGTGCCTAAGCACAACCTCATGTACCTTGACACGTTGTGCAAACTGCTAGCTGTCATAAAATTGACCAAATCTCCTCAGCACCGTATTATGCGGGATTTGAACAAATTTTCCTTGATATACGTGCTATCAATTTTCAGGTAATGATGATGCCGTTATAGTTTTTCGAGGAGACTGCCACTAGCACTCGCGCAACCTGAGGTTGGCGCAACCTGAAATGGGCGGAACCTGATGTGTCACAACTTGATGTAGGCGCAACTTGTTATGGCGCAACCTGTTGATATGATGCATTTTGATGAGATGACTTCTGGGTGAGTAGCATAGCTTAATTTTTAGCCTCTACAAGACCCCCTTCAAAGTTTTCGAAACTTGAAAAGACATCAAAGTTTTTAAATACTTTGAATTAGAATGGTTTTGTCTGAGTTGGGCCAGTCAACTCAGCCCGATTCTTCAGCGCAAGTTGAGCGGTTCAGCCTCACTTTCAAAGCTATAAATTTTCGTACCCTTTGGATTTTTATTCTTCACCATCGTTTAGGATTTCTCGAAAACCCTATTTTTCTCCTTCTTCTTAATCTTCGAGCTTCGACCAGCATCAATGGCACCCAAGTGCTCTGTTGCCGAGAAGGGAAAGACAGTGGTCGAGTCCTCTAAGCGTACTTCATCTTCGTCACGCCAAGACGGCCAATCCGGCCATGGAGGGTAAGTGTCTGACCATAAACCGATCATCGACCACCCCCTTTAGGGTTCGGCTCAATTCTACAACGTGAGCCCGCTCTTGGGCACACCCCATAACTTGTGCCTCCCTCTTTAGGGTTTGTGTTGACTTGTGTAGCACGACATTTCGAAAGTTGTACTGTCTTTTCGGTACAACTTGACACATTGCACAGCAAAAATATGGCGCAACCTGAATGCTGCGCAACCTGATGGTCGCGTAATCTGAGTACTGTGCAACATGAGTGTCACACATCTGACTGCTCCGTAACATGAGTGTCACGTAACATAAAAGTCACGCATTTATTAACCAAAAAAGATCATTAAGTGCTTATTTCATTCCCGACGATGAACCTATTTATGGGGGCATTTATTTTTTGAAATAACTTTCTTTTCTTCTTCCTTTTCAAGCTTTTTTTTAAATGCAATCCTTTTTTATGGGCAATCTGAAGCGTCGGCGGGGGCTGATCTTCACTGTAGATATATAGGCATGATGCCCAGCCTCCATCTTCATTCACTCCTATGGCTTCTAAAAAACATGAAGAAGGAGACGAACATCAATGTCGACGACAAAGCTTCTGAGGAGAAGTCACACTCTGCTCCTACGGCGTATTTGTTGGAAGCTGACTCGTCCCTAAGGACGGAGAACTTTCTAGACTGCTTTGGCCTGACCCCAACAGTCTTCACTCGTTCCAGTGGTGGCCGTCGTCTTCTTCCGAAGATCGTGGCGCATTAGAACAGAGGAAGGGTTCCTCTGTTTGATGCACCGCTCGGGGATCCACAACATGGAGGAGTTAAGCGCTATTTGCGTCAGACTGATGACGGAAAGAAGAAATGACATAATATGAGAGCGTCATTTTCCGTAATGGCCATAACGTCTACTTCTGTATTGTATGTCCTCTTTTTCCATTATAAAATGAAATTTTTGCTTTATAAATCCTGGGGTGTTTAAGTTTTGTTGTGTAACTCTTTTGACACATCCGCGCTTTAGACCTTTCTTGGTTATGACAACAACAACTTCCGAACGACACGTGGCACCTCACGTGTGCTTTCAAATCTTTTCGTTTTATCCTTCCCAAAATATACGTCTAGTGAAACACATGATGTTTTAGCTTCAATTGCATATAAATATTGTGAGGAGAAAAAAGCACTCATTATATTCTTATCTTCTTTCTAATATTTCAGGGGATCGGCTGACAAGACTCCCTAGAACTGGTATCGGCGATCTTGGATGCTAAGGAGCTGAACCACCTTGACACACATCAGACAGCTCAGAACTCTTCATATTTAGAAGGGCTTCCTCCAAATGGTAGAAAGAGCCTTTATACATGGGAGTTATGGTGGAGACACAAACCAGGAATCGTATCACAAGGGTGATCTCATTCCTACTTCCTACGAAGGGTCGTCGTTTCTCCACCAGTTGTATTGACAGCAACTTGACTTCAAGCTGCCGTACCCTGTCGTTCTCCTCTCGTCTTTCTGAGAGAGAAGACTAGAGTTGATTTCAGTGCCTTGCTCGCTGCTTCAGGTCGAGTCGACAAGGAACTGGCACCAACAAGAAGATCCAAGATGTAATAGACCTCTATTTGTTTCAGAATGAAAATATAGATGTAACATATTTCCATTAAGATGTAACATTTTTTAAATAGAGAATAAAGAATGATTTTCTCTCTTCTTTTTACTGGAATCTTTGTAGTTTAAGAGTAATATGGATGTGATGAGTGTTTGATATAGAAAATAGAATTCAGAGGTAATGTGGACGTGAACTTATTTTTCTATTGATGATCTTCAAGTCACCTGGGACTTAAAGACAGGATATCATGTCTAAAAAAATATCTGTGATAATATGGATTTATCTTTTGAGTCGACAAGGACACAAAGATAAGATATCTTTTAAAACAGCTAGTTTTAAAAGACATAATTGATGATTCGGATGGACTCCACTAGGGATTTTGAGTATTTATATTTGTGGCTTTATTTACGAGAAAGTAAATAAACAATAAATGTAGGACTATTCACGAAATAAATAGAGACGAAAAGATTGATGAATGAGTAGTCATGCCTTTTCGAGGAAAATCGTTTCTATCCTTGAGACAGACAATAAATAAAGATCTATTCATGAGATGAATGAGATGAATGAACGAACTTGCCTTTTCGAGGAAAGGTCGCTTCGGTTCCTGAGACAGACTTTTTGGCATTTCTGTCTATAAATAGTGTAGATCCTTTTTGAGGATGTTGTCAAGACCTATTCTTTTATTAAAACTTCCGAAGATGTGCCAAGGAGGCTGAGGGTCCCGAAGATCGAAGCCGCTATCGATACTCATTCCAACGAGCCTCCGTTGCCTGTTCAGAAAAAGCGAAGGAAAACTCAACTGCTCCTGGGCCACAAAGACATCCTTGCCAGGCTCGTAGAGCCGAAGCACTGCCTAGGAAGAAGCTCTGACGAAGGCTGCATGTGAATTGCTAGTGTCATCGGACAATAATGTCTTCGAGCTTCTTGCTAAATATGTCTTCGACCAAGAGGGCTCTGGTTCTCGTTGATTTTATGTATTTATTTCTGTCTAAGTTATGCAATAAAAGGAATTTTATTTACATTTTGTTTTTTGTGCTGATGTGTTTTTATACATAGTATTTTTGAGAAATTTGCCATTGATTGGCATCATGGCGACTCGACCATTCATACCAGTCAGTTGATAAGCTCCATTTTAGAAAACTTTGCTTACAACGTAGGGACCTTCCCACTTTGCTTCGAACTTTCCTTTGCTCATGTGCGTCATAGTCATAGGACGTCTGACGGTTAAAACTAGTTCTCCTTTCTGAAATGCTCATACTTTAACTTTACGGTTGAAAGCTTTTGATATACGGGCTTGGTATAACTCAATATGTTGCTGAGCTAGAGACGTTTCTCATCCAATGCTTCAAGCTCCTGAAGTCGAAGACGATCATTGTTTTCTGTTGTGAGTTCAATGGCAATTACAATCCTTAAGGAGGGACTTGAATTTCCAATGGTAGGACAGCTTCGCATCCATACACCAAGGAGAAAGGTGTACAACCGGTTGGAGTACGTATAGTAGGGCGATAAGCCAATAGACTCTCCAAGCCTTTCACTCCAGTTTCTTTTATTGGTAGAAATTTCTTGAGAAGCTTGATGATAGTTTTGTTGAATGCTTCAGCCAAACCGTTCGCTGCAGGATTGTAGGCAGGAAGCAACATTATTGATTCTGTTATCGTCACAAAACGAGTAAACTTTTGACTGATGAACTATGGTCCATTATCATGAATGTTTCATCGAGGAATGCCAAATCTGTATATCACAAGATGTTTGATGAAGTTGATGACTGCTAATCTTGAGTTCAATAAAGGTATGGCTTCCGCCATTTCGAGAAGTAATCGATATAGCTAGTATAAACTGATGTCCTCTAGAGACGATGGATTGATAGGACCAATAACATCCATACCCCAGGCTTCAAAGGGCCATGATGTGGCAGTCGGATGAAGGAACTCTGACGGTTGAGGGATGAATTCTGCATGAATTTGACAGGTCGACATTTTATTGCATATCCAATGGCATCTGACACCATAGTGGGCCAATAATAACCCATACGCCGGATACGATCTTATAATTTAGGACCAGGCTGATGTGCACCACACACACCATCATGAGCTTCCTATAGTATTTGTTTTGCTTCATCTCTAGTAAGACAACATAAGAGTAGACCATCAAATATTCTTCGATAAAGAGTCTTAGAAGTATGATTATAATAAAACTGAACTGATCGCCTATGGATTGTTGTTGTGAGCACCCTGAATTTGGGTTGATTTTTTTAATTTTCTGATTGAATTATTTTTAATAAATATTTTTTTGATTATTTTTATCCTTAAATGTACTTTTCGTGCCTTCGATATTTGGAGTGTCAGGGATGTTCATCTCTAGAAACCTTCTTCATGAGTTTTGTAGTGGACAAGATTACCTTCATATTGGTATTAATGTCCCACTCAAACTTGTTCCCTTGTACTCTTTTTATTTTGCACAATTCGGGTCAATTTAGACCATTTGATCATTATTAATTTCCCACTCTTTTTCTTGATCATCATAAGCATGTTGTCGTGACTTTTAATTTGGGAGCACAAGACCAGTCATTTTTTCAAAACCAACTCCTCATGTATGATCTACTCGAGACACTCTTCATCTATGACCTTCGTGTCCCCACTCAAACACACCATCTTGTGCTCCATTTGCTTCACACCTTCATTTTGGTATATAATGTCCCACTCAAACTTGTTCCTTGTACTTTTTTTTATTTTGCACAACTTCGGATCAATTTAGACCATTTGATCATTAATTAATTTCCCACTCTTTTCCTAGATCATCATAAAAACGTTGTTGACTTTTAATTTGGGAGCACAAGACCAGTCATTTTCTTAAAACCAAATCCTCATGTATGATCTACTCGAGACACTCTTCATCCATGACCTTCGTATCCCACTTAGACACCATCTTGTGCTCCATTTACTTCACACAATTTTCTGACACGTGACCCGATTTTAATTTACCCCACGGTGTCACATTTATTCGACTTGAATTATGGATACCCTGTCGTCCTAAACCTGTCAACCCCAAATATGGACATGGCCCACATGAAGCCTACTACCCACCTGATACTTGTGTCCCATTTATTGAGCCCCCATATGCTACTTATTTACCCATGATCATAAACACCTAAAAATAATCCATTTATTGTACCCAGACTATTTTGACCCGACCCGGCTCAACCAAACCCAGTCCAAGCTTCATGTTACCCTCCCTCATGACACCCTCACTCTTATTGCCTTTAAAAAATATTAAATACCTAGTCTACCCATTCAAATATCCAAGAATAACCCCTTGATTTAAATCCCTAAGAAATGATCTATTCCTACATTTAATCCCAATCCTTCATTCTACCCATATGTCCCAACCCCACATCCTTACAACACTCACTCCCACCCTTGGCCGGCCCTAGCTTTTAGGGAATCACTTTTCTCTCTCTTCCCTATCATTTTCTTCACTTTCTCTCTCTCTTTCTTAATATTCACTCACAGCAACTTCATTCTCTTTCATTCTACAACCAACACCAGCTCCTCTATCCCAGCCTCCTCCTCCCTGCCGAGTGCCACCACCAGCAACCCCAGCTCCTCATTCTCCTCCTACTTCACCATTCTCTCTTCCTCCATCATTGTTCAGCCACCAACATTCTCCTCCTCCTTCTTTCTTTCATTATCACAACACCAATCACCACCACCACTTCAACCACCTCCAACCGGAGCCTCTTTCCCCTCGCCGCTGCATGGCCGACCACCGTAGTGGACATGGCTGCACCGCCGTGCTCCTTCCCCTCGCCGCTGCATGGCCGACCACCGTAGTGGACATGGCTGCACCGCCGTGCCACTATCAGTAGCAGCCAGCAATGGCAGCAAGCAGCAGTAGCCGGAAATGGAAGCAACAGCCGCACGGTTCAGGCGCCGCCGTCGGCCATGCGCCGTCGTGGCTGGGCCTCCTTGGCTGGACGAACTTCGGCGACCCCCTGGGTGCACCGCCTTCCTCCCCGGCGTAATACATAGCCGATTCGTGCGTTTGGCACAGAATCTCGTCGGCGCGAGCTCGAAAACGAACTCAGAATAGCGTCTCGAAGCAACAACTTCGTGCACGTTTTTTGAGAAATTCGACCTTTGGATCGACGATTTCTTCGCTCCGTCACAATCTTGGTATATCCATATTCTCCCCCCTCATGTTTCGTCAGTTGATTTTATCATTTGATACATCAAAACCGGCCGCCATGTTAACCGTTTAAATTGTATAATTTTTGGACAGTTTTGCGGAGCCAACTTCATCGGCTCGTACCTCCTCCACTGGAGCTCCATTTGGCGTGCTACAAGTTCCTGTGCATAGCTGGTATAACCCTCTTCCAACCCCCTCCAGTTTTGTTCATTGTGAGCTTGTTTGATTGGTTGAATTTAACGCCAAAATTGGTCGTCCGAATTCGTAATTTCCAACTTGTAAAATTCTATTTTTGAACATGGGACTCCAGATTTCATTTCCGACACCACCAGTAGACTCGTGGCATCATTCTAGCACAGATTCATATATAATTTGTTATATTTGGAGGACGTGGGCCCTGGCACGCATTTCGATGCAAAATAGACCCCACAGTCCTAGTCAACGGGTCATTTTGAGATCGACTCAACGAAATCCAATTTCGAATATACCGATGGGTTTATATCATCATTCTGGACTCGTTGACATATAATTTGCTGAGTTTTGAGAACATTGGCTCCGGCACGCATTTTGTGCAAACCAGAATTCTATTATTCTGGTCAACGGACCAAATTGAGATCGGGTCAACGGAATCCAATTTCGGATATACCGTTGGGTTCGTATCGTCATTCTGGACTCGTTGACATATAATTTGCTGAGTTTTGAGAATATTGGCTCCGGCACGCATTTCTGTGCAAACCGGAATTCTAATGTTCTGGTCAACAGACCAAATTGAGATCGGGTCAACGGAATCAAATTCCGGATATACTGTTGGGTTCGTATCGCCATTTTGGACTCGTAGACATATAAGTTGTTATATTTTGTGAACTTATTTTCTTGTAAATTTTTCGGTGCAAAACGGCTTCGACACGGATACCAGTTTTGATCCGAAATTACCTTTTTGCCCTTGTGTCCAAACTGGACCGATGGATAGGCTATTCTAGCTAATTTGACCATTCTGGACACGTTGGCGATGTTTAATTCATCATCCAACAATGTTTGTAGATACTTTCTCTATGTATCACCTTTTATTATAATTAATTCTTATAATGTTCGTATTTCGGGATTAGTACAACGAAACTGAGATCAGTCGATTCCAGTGATCTCACAACGCTGAAATTGACAAGTTGAACACGTGGATCACTATAATAAGATTATTAACCTTACCGTCTATCATCTTATCTCGATTTGCGTGTCATAAGTTTTGATGTACGAATAACGAAGTACAACTTTATATCTTTAATAAATAGACTGGAATTGACTCTGCTTGACCTAGTTGGCTAGATTGTAGACCAGAGTTGACAAAGAGTTGACTTGACTTAGAAGAGCCTATAATAATATAGAGTTTTTGTAGAACTTTATTTATACAACTTGAACACCTTGTAACCTGTGTTGCTCTAAATAGGACTATGTGGCTTTAGTTTGGACCTCTATACCTATCAACTGTTCAGGTTATCTGAAGAGTACATTCTCTGATCATTTCATATCTTGTTTAGGATTATATTTTCTGCTTTAGATTACTTTACTTGATGCTGACACGTTGGTAACACGGATTAGTACTATATGGATCTTGTCGTGCGATGTTATCCCCTTAGCGGATACATCGGGTATTTCATGTTCGTATACTTTATCATGAGCATCGTGTACTCCTTGTGTTCATGTAATTCGTGTACAAATCGTGTGAAATCGTGTATACTCATGTGCTCATATGATCATCGTGTACAACTATACTTCGTGTACAATAACATAACTTGACTGGATCCTTGTGTATTGATTGGGGGTAGGGAAGTAGAAGTGGTTATGTAATCAATCTTGTAGCTTACTCATGTACATCCTCTGTAGATTACTCATGTATAACATCGTACCGTTTACATAACCATCTTGTACTCTGAATCACTAGCACTGATTAGTTCTCTTATATATTGTAGCTATTTACATACAGTCTCTCTTTTACATCATGTTGTTCTCTCAGTTTCATGTATCTTACTCTCTAGCATGTCTATATTTCCTAACATGTTATGATTTATTGAGATGTACTGTGCTCGCTCCTGTCCTGACTGGACCTGTTGAAAATTTTACAGAGGATGATGAGGAACCCTGTACCACTTACCATGGGACTACCCTAGGGGATTGCTGTGACCTGGATCTCCAGCAGGATCCATTAACAGTGGATGAGACACCATTAGGTTAGATTAGTCATTTTCAGTTGTATTTATTCTCTGGATTACTGTATTTGAGATTTGGGACGTTTCTGGATTTGTGTTATCTTAGACACTTAGATCTCTATCTGATTGTATCTCTGTGGTTTCATTTCATTTCATATCTATCTATTTTTTATCGTATTCTACCTTAGATGTGATTGAGACTGTATTTGCTATGTCACCTCCATTCGGAGTGTATATACTGTACATGTACCTTATATATTGTTAGATGATTGACCTAGGACAGCGTTCTACCGCCGACACTGCGGCGTAGGCTGGACATACCCACTTCTCGTGCCCTTACTCTAGGGTGCGGGTCGTAACACGTTTTTAGTGGTGGCCCGTGTAGGTCGAGTTTATGTAATGGTATTCGAACTAGAGTATCACTACAGCCTGCAGTAGGATTAGGATATATTGATGAAGATACTCAATCATAGTTAGGATTCCTTGAGAGATTCCTGGGACGACCCTTGAGAATCTTATGTAAACTTTAATTTGAAATCCTTCCCTTGTTTTGTTCGCTCTCACTCCTTGATTATTGAATTTGATTTTAATGGATCGTTGTTGATTTTGATTTTCCTATCGAGATAAATTTTATGGCCTGAGTTACGATATTTTCTGATAACATATGTTGACGGGAATACAGGGATGGTAAAACGTCTACTTGATTATGGAACCTGTAGTTTATCGTAGCCATATTAGCTAGCGTGGCAGAAACATAGAGACCTGACTTCGGATGTACGTATCTTGGTTATGAGAATTGGAATTTTTCACAGCTATACTAGTCGGCATAGCGAGAATTTCAGACGACACGATTATAGAGGTGCTTA
Organism: Iris pallida; assembly: GCA_029216955.1. Taxonomy (NCBI): domain Eukaryota; kingdom Viridiplantae; phylum Streptophyta; class Magnoliopsida; order Asparagales; family Iridaceae; genus Iris; species Iris pallida. The sequence goes on from JANAVB010022397.1 coordinate 12,007,035, forward strand.
CCCCAGTTATGGAATCTATCGTTTATCGCAGCCTTGCTTACTGGCATGGCGAGGACTCTGGGTAACATGATTTTGGACAGACGTATATGATTATCAGATTGTATCTTGAGAAAGTTTTTAAACATATCATCTCTATTATACCCTTCTGTTGTTATAAATTGTATTCCATCATCAAATAACTTAGGAGTAGGAGTAGGAGTAGCTTTAGCTGTTATTATAAACCTTGTGTAACTTCTTGCTATGAATTTCTTCATAATATAATGAATCGATGATTTTTGCTAGACCTTAACTTGGATTTGATATTATAGCTCTGGTTTCAAAATGGTTTCTTCTTTTAAACAGATAAGCAGAACATATTTTATCATTATTTCCTTCTTGCCATTATTTTTTGTATTACCTTAAAAATATATATATATTTTGGACACAGACACTTTGCCTGACACGTATGCATTCTACACTTTGATTACCAACCTATCTAAATGCATATTAATATATTTTTAAGGTTTAAATTCTCAAAATCCCAATATTTCTAATACAGTATAGTATCAGAGACTAGTTCTCTATTTTTTCCAAACTAAATTTGTAATTTAAATGTAAATTTCATGTTATTAGTTGTTGTTTACATCACTGCACATGTATGTTATATACAGGGTTTCAATTCTTAAAAAAATTGGTTAAGTTTTGTGTTTGAACTTGTCAAATCTGAAACTGTGTGCATATTAGCCCTTTAACATTGGATTCTAAGTGATTAGTTCAATTTGCAGTTTTTTTAAAAATGTAATGTTTTGAGCCGTATACATTGTTGTATGTAGGGATATAATGTTAGGTTTCATACTCTTACATGTTAGGTTGTGGTTGTGGTGAACATTGGGTTGGTTTTGATGTTCGAATTTCTCCAAAATCTTGAAAAGTGAATACATGTTAACATTTTTACATTGATTTCAAATGTTTAGTTCAATTTCAGATTTAATATGTAATGTTGAACTGAACTGAATGATTGAACCCTTCATTTCAAGTTATAACCCCTGTACACTTGACACTCTACACAAATGTTCACAACTGCCATGTAAACCTAACCCTTCCTCTCTATGTTATGTTCATATATCTATATAGATATATATAGAGTTTATGCATACATGTTATACTATATATAGATACATAACTAAATCTCTACCTCTCTATACATATATATATATATATATATATATATATATATATATATATATGGTTAGCCATGCATGTTATGAGTAAATAGGTTGTGCATTGTAGATTATTTAACCAATATGTCATGAGTAGTGTAACTTGATAGCTATTGTTTTGAAACCCAAATCCTCCTATACACTTTCATGTATATTTCACACACACACACATGTCTACTATCTAACCCTATGACATGTCCACATACACCCATACACACACTAACCACATAATCTTTACATAATGCTAGCCTTTCCCTCTCTAACACACACTCTCTCTCTCTCTATATATATATATATATATATATATATATATTGTGATTGGATTTCAATGCTCGACATTTGTACTTAAAATTTTGATTTTGATTATGCCTTAAAGCCTTGATGATTTGTTATTTCTGTATCTTTTCCAGTTTAACACCCCTGACTGCTTGTATGTCTTGATACCCTATGATTGTTTTGGTCTAGTGTGACTAGTATACCTAGATGAAACTTTCACTACCACCGTATGCCATGACCCTGTATGCCATCCTTTTAAAATTGTATGACTTGATTAAGTTTTGAGACTTTGATTGTGGGGGTTTGACCTAGAAGGGGTATGAATATTTTAATTTCGAGGACAAAATTTTTATAAGGTGGTTAGGATGTGAGCACCCTGAATTTTGGGTTGATTTTTTTTAATTTTCTGATTGAATTATTTTTAATAAATATTTCATTTTGATTATTTTTATCCTTGAATGTACTTTTTCGTGCCTTTGATATTTGGAGTGTCAGGGATGTTCATCTCTAGAAACCTTCTTCATGACTTTTGTAGTGGACAAGATTACCTTCATGTTGGTATATAATGTCCCACTCAAACTCGTTCCCTTTGTACTCTTTTTATTTTGTACAACTTCGGGTCAATTTAGACCATTTGATCATTAATTAATATCCCACTCTTTTCCTTGATTAAGCACGTTGTCGTGACTTTTAATTTGGGAGCATAAGACCAGTCATTTTCTCAAAACCAACTCCTCATGTATGATCTACTCGAGACACTCTTCATCTATGACCTTCGTGTCCCACTCAGACACACCATCTTGTGCTCCATTTGCTTCACACAACTTTCCTCACACGTGACCCAATTTTTATTCACCCTACGGTGTCACATTTATTTCTGACTTGAATTGTGGATACCATGTCATCCCAAACCTGTCAACCCCAAATATGGACATGGCCCACATGAAGCCTACTACCCACCTGATACTTGTGTCCCATTTATTTGAGCCCCCACAGGCTACTTATTTACCCATGATCATAAACACCTAAAAATAATCCATTTATTGTACCCAGACTGTTTTGACCCGACCCAGCTAAACCAAACCCAGTCCAAGCTTCATGTTACCCTCCCTCATGATACCCCCACTCTCATTGCCTTAAAAAAATATTAAATACCTAGTCTACCCATTCAAATATCCAAGAATAACCACCTTGATTTAAATCCCTAAGAAATGATCTATTCCTACATTTAATCCCAATCCTTCATTATACCCATATGCAATCCCAACCCCACATCCTCACAACATTCACTCCCAGACCCTTGGCAGGCCCTAGCTTTTAGGGAATCACTTTTTTCTCTCTTCTCCTCTCATTTTTCTCACTTTCTCTCTCTCTCTCTCTCTCTTTCTTAATATTCACTCACAGCAACTTTATTCTCTTTTATTCAACAACAAATACCAGCTCCTCCATCCCGAGCCTCCTCCTCCCTAGCCGAGTGCCACCACCAGCAACCCCAGCTCCTCCATTCTCCTCCTCCTTCTTTCTTTCATCATCACAACACCAATCACCACCACCACTTCAACCACCTCCAACCTGAGCCTCCTCTCTTCTCCTCCCCCTCGCCTCTGCACGGTCGATCGATGCTGTGCCCCTGGATGTACCGCCGTGCCACCACCAGCAACAGCCAGCAATGGCAGCAAGCAGCAGCAGCCGAAAATGGCAGCAATAGCCATACGGTTCAGGCGCCGCCGTGGCCGGGCCCCCCTGGCTGGGCAAACTCCGACGACACCCCCGGTGCGCCGCCTTCCTTCCCGGCAAGATACATAGTCGATTCGTGTGTTTGGCACGGAATCCCGTCGGCGCGAGCTCGAAAACGAACTCAGAATAGCGTCTCGAAGCAGCAACTTCGTACACGTGTTTCAAAAAATCTGACTATTGGATCAATGATTTCTTTGCTCTGTCACAATCTCGGTATATCCATCCTCACTCCCCTCAAGTTTCGTCCGTTGATTTTATCGTTTGATACATCAAAACCGGCCGCCAAGTTGACCGTTTAAATTGTATAATTTTTGGACAGTTTTGCGGAGCCAACTTCGTTGGCTCGTACCTCCTCCATCGCCGCTCCATTTGGCGTGCTACCAGTTCCTGCGCACATCTGGTATAACCCTCTTTCTACCCCTCCAGTTTTGTTTCATTGTAAGCTTGTTTGATTGGTTGAATTTGACGCCAAAGTTGGTCGTCCGAATTCGTAATTTCCAACTTATAAAATTCTATTTTTGAACACGGGACTCCAGATTTTATTTCCGACACCACTAGTAGACTCGTGGCGTCGTTCTGGCACGGATTCATATATAATTTGTTAGATTTAGAGGACATGGGCCCTGTCACGCATTTCGGTACAAAATGGGCCCCACAGTCCTGGTCAACGGGTCATTTTGAGATCGGCTCAACGGAATCCAATTCCGGATATACCGTTGGGTTCGTAACGTCATTCTGGACTCATTGACATATCATCTACTGAGTTTTGAGAATATTGGCTCCGGCACACATTTTCGTGCAAATCAAAATTCTAATATTTTGGTCAACGGACCAAATTGAGATCGGGTCAACAGAATCCAAATCCGGATATACCGTTGGGTTCGTATCGTCATTCTGGACTTATTGAAATATAATTTTCTGAGTTTTGAGAACATTGGCTCCGGCATGTATTTCTGTGCAAACCGGAATTCTAATATTCTGGTCAACGAACCAAATTGAGATCGGGTCAACGGAATCCAATTTCGGATATACCGTTGGGTTCGTATCGCCATTTTAGACTCGTGGACATATAATTTGTTAGATTTTGTGAACTTGTTTTCTAGCACGTTTTTTGATGCAAAACGGCTTCGACACGGATACCATTTTTGACCCAAAATTACCTTTTTGCCCTTGTATCCAAACTGGACCGATGGGTAGGCTATCCTAGCTAATTTGACCATTCTGGACACGTTGGCGATGTTTAATTCATCATCCAACAATGTTTGTAGATACTTTCTCTATGTATCACCTTTTATTATAATTAATTCTTATAATGTTTGTATTTCGAGATTAGTACAACGAAACTGAGATCTGTCGATTCCAGTGATCTCACATCGCTGAAATTGACAAGATGAATACGTGGATCACTATAATAAGATTATTAACCTTACCGTTGATCATCTTATCTTGATTTGTGTGTCTTAAGTTTTGATGTACGAATAACGAAGTACAACTTCATATCTTTAATAATTAGACTGGAATTGACTCTGCTTGACCTAGTTTGACCTAGTTGACTAGATTATTGATCAGAGTTGACAAAGAGTTGACTTGACTTAGAAGAGCCTAGAATAATATAAATTGCTTGTAGAACTTCATTTATACAACTTGAACACCTTGTAACCTGTCTTGCTCTAAATACGACTCCGTGGCTTCAGTTTGGACCTCTATACCTATCAGCTTTTCAGGTTATCAGGCGAGTACATTCTCTGATCATTTCATATCTTGTTTACGATTATATTTCCTGCTTTTGATTACTTTACTTGATGCTGACACGTTGGTAATACGGATCAGTACTATATGGATCTTGTCGTGAGATGTTATCCCCTTAGCGGATACATCGGGTATTTCATGTTCGTGTACTTTATCATGAGCATCGTGTACTCCTTGTGTTCGTGTTATTTGTGTACAAATCATGTGAAATCGTGTATACTCATGTGCTCACATGATCATCGTGTACAGCTATACTTCGTGTGCAATAACATAACTTGACTGGATCCTTGTGTATTGATTGGGGGCGGGGGAGTAGAAGTGGTTATGTACTCAATGTTGTAGCTTACTCGTGTACAAATACTATAGATTACTCGTGTACAACATCGTTCCATTTACATAACTATCTTGTACTCTGAATCACTAGCACTGATTAGTTCTCTTATATATTGTAGCTATTTACTTACAGTCTCTCTTTTACATCATGTTGTTCTCTCAGTTTCATGTATCTTACTCTCTAGCATGACTATATTTCCTAACCTGTTATGATTTGTTGAGATGTACTGTGCTCGCTCATGTCCTGACTGGACCTGTTGAAAATTTTACAGAGGATGATGAGGAACCCTGTACCACTTACCATGGGACTACCCTAGGGGATTGCTGTGACCTGGATCTCCAGCAGGATCCATTAGCAGTGGACGAGACACCATTAGTTTAGATTAGTCACTTTCAGTTGTATTTACTCTCTGGATTACTGTATTTGAGATTTGGGATGTTTCTGGATTTATGTTATCTTAGACACTTAGATCTCTATCTGATTGTATCTCTGTGGTTTCATTTCATTTCATATATATCTATCTTTTTATCGTATTCTATCTTAGATGTGATTGAGACTGTATTTGCTATGTCACCTCCATTCGGATTGTATATACTGTACAGGTACCTTATATATTGTTATATGATTGACCTAGGACAGCGTTCTACCGTCGACACTGCAACATAGGCTGGACGTACCTACTTCTCGTGCCCTTACTCTAGGGTGCGGGTCGTGACAGTTGTAGCTTCTTTAAAATCTTCAGGTAAAATGTTATGTACCACGAAGTCAATGAAAGGATCTCTCCAATCTTCACTAACAACATTAATTTCAGTTGAATTGCTGAACTCAATATTTGAGTTATTCTCAATGCAAAATAATTCTCTATTAGTGACGACAATCATCTGTTGCCTTTTCACTGTGTCACGACCCGCACCCTAGAGTAAGGGCACGAGAAGTGGGTACGTCCAGCCTACGCCGTAGTGTCGGCGGTAGAACGCTGTCCTAGGTTACTATCTAATCAACAACTCACGCAATTATATAATATACTTGTCAATATCTCAACTCCGAACGGAGGACAAGTATAGATATAATGAAATCTCAATCACAGTCTAAGCACGATAAGATAACACAGAAGTTTATAACTAAAAACTAAATAACAACATTTATAAACTACTAAATAATAATATCTCAAACAAACTCAAATACAAACACGAATCTCAAGTTATTACAATTCAAGTTCTAAAACATGAAAACTAAACCAAGTCTACTAGCTAGTCTCCCGATCACTCCTGAGTGTCGGGGCCAAAGGTAGCTAAGCCGTCTCCTGCTCCAAGGCAAGTGGGGCAAATGTCCTCAGGGCAAGCATCTGCACTACCAAAATTTATCGATTTAGCGACGGCCATATCCGTCGCCAATCCGACGGTAATTACAATTAGCGACCGATCACTGACGGGTTTTGGCTAAAAAAATCCGTCGGCAATCAGCTCGTCGCTAATAACGGTCCGTCGCTACGTAGTCGTGAAGCGACGGAATAGCGACGGCTTTTCGACTTCACAATACGAAGCTTTAGCGACGCATTTCTGACGGACTGTCGTCCATTTCAAGTATTAAGTACTGAACTGTGTAGACAATAGCGACGTAAAATTTTGTCGGTAACCCGTCGTAATAGCGTATCACAGCGTATCGTTCCGTCGCTAAGCCGTCGGTAGACGTCGGTAAGAAACGACGGATGAGCGACGGTTTGCTGACGGAATATCCGTCGATCAGGTTCTGGAAATGCTTGGCATTTCCAGCACCATGGCGACGGAAATGTAGTCACTCATCCGTCGCTAGCCCGTCAAAAAAGCGACTGATTAGTGGCTGATTATCCGTCGCCATGGTTTTGGAAATGTCAAGCATTTCCAGAACCTAGTTGTAATGCCTATAGTTCGTATTACGTATCTTGGTATACGTGTACGTATTCTTGACTCGTATTGCATATTTTCCTGCATGATTATTTTGGCATGTCATTGGATATGGCTTAGCTTGGTTCGGCTTAGCTTGGTTTGGTTTGCTTGTGGGTTCATCATGAACCAAAAGAAAACCCCCACCTACCACCACCACCCTCATTTATATTTCCACCTAACTCTCTCTCTCTCTTCATTTATTCTTCTCCTTCACTTCTTCTTCTCCACCATTTACTCTTCTACCTACCAGGAAAAAGAGCTAGGCAAGTGCAAACTTACTTCATGATGGATCTCAAGTTTTATTGTTCCATTCTCTTCCTTACTTGATTTTAAGACTCTTTAGAACTTGGCCTTTTTCATTTTGATGGATAACTTCTTGTAGATCTAAGTTTATAACTTTTCGGTTTTCTTGGTTTTGACCTCTAAAACTTGGTTATTTTCGAAAACTAATGGTTCTATGTTGTAGAGAATTCAATTTCATGCAGTTTTGGCTTTTGTTTCGCTTGATTTCGACTTCGGATGAGGAAGTTACGGCCAAAACAATTTTGGTCAAACTTCTATGTTCATCTGCAGCATGAGGCACATGTCGCAGTTGGCCGCATATGATGTCGCAAAATGAGCCGCATGAGGCACATGTCGCAGTTGGCCGAATATGATGTCGTTGTTGAGCCGCATGAGCCGCATGTCGCAGTTGGCCGCATATGATGTCGCTGTTGAGCCACATGAGCCGCATGTCGTAGTTGGCCGCATATGATGTCGCTGTTGAGCCGCATGAGGCACATGTCGCAGTTGGCCGCATATGATGTCGCTGTTGAGCCGCATGAGCCGCATGTCGCAGTTGGCCGCATATGATGTCGCAGTTGAGCCTCATGAGCCGCATGTCGCAGTTGGCCGCATATGATATCGCTGTTGAGCCGCATAGGCCGCATGTCGCAGTTGGCCGCATATGGTGTCGCAGTTGAGTCGCATAAGCCGCATGTTGCCGTTGGCCGCATATGATGTCGCAGTTGAGCCGCATGTCGCAGTTGGCTGCATAAGATATCGCAGTTGAGCCGCATAGGCCGCATGTCGCAGTTGGCCGCATATGGTGTCGCAGAATAGGCCGTATAATGCATATTTTGACTATTTCTAACTGTTATATGTCCTAATTGACCGAATTGTGGCTCGAATTTCTTCCAACTTCCAACGTGGAAGTTGTAGATCTTTTCCTTGGCATCAAGAATATGTCACTAGTTATTTTATGCAAGTTTCTCTCATTCATAATATTGTAAGAATAGAACACGATAGTGGCCCGCTGTGGCGCACTCTTGACAAGTAAACTGACATGATATATCTCGGCATGCTGTTACGACAGCTAGCCTGACATGACAAGTATGAAAGACTTGGACACCGTGGGCGATTGTGTTTGTATAAATAAACTAGTACTGTCTTGCATCATGTCTAGGATGGGGACCCATGAGTACCACGGTCAGGGGTACCTACTGAAATTGACTAAGGCTAATTAACTAGAATGATTCAGTAGTCATGAAGAGATTTCCAGCTACAGGCAATCCCGTTATCTGGGCGCATTCAGTGGACTTGTAGCCTACCGACGAGTAGGGCACATTTCCAGCACACAGTCATATGTTGCATTCTTCCTAAACGGACATTCGACCTGGATAACCGGATGGTCTGCAGGGCTTGTGGCTGTTGGGATAATCTCCTTGCATCTTGCTAGTAACTAGGCTTGTGATAACCCTAGTTAGTTAAAAGTATCAAGCCGTACTCTTGATTGGCCGTGATTGACTGGATGGAGTTTATTCCAGCTTAGTCTTATCCTGATCCTATGCAAGATTGTAACATGACATGATTATTGATACTTGTCTTAACAATAACGATCGGGGGTCCAGTTCTGTTCAGGCGAAGGGTTACAACCCCGATCCTTGTTTGGTTTAAGGGTTGTAACCTGGCTCCCGGAGCAGTTCTGTGTCCTCTCTTCGTTATTGTCTTATTGCAACCCCATGTCATGTTCGTCATGTTTTACCTTACCTTAATACCATGATTAATTATGCTGGCCTTAGCAATAAAGATCAGGGGTCCAGTTCTGTTCAGGCGAAGGGTTACAACCCCGGTCCTTATTTGGTTTAAGGGTTATAACCTGGCTCCCGGAGCAGTTCTGTGTCCTCTCTTCGTTTATTGTCTTCACTGTACCAATAGTATTTGAGACGGATTTCTATTCAGGTGAAGGGTTGCAACCCCGGTCCTTGTTTGGTTTAAGGGTTGTGACCTGGCTACTTGAATAGTTTTCTCGTACTCAGTTTACTGTCGTTATCTCTATTATTATCAGTTCTTTATTTATTATCTTTAATATTCTATTATGATATGCTGGTTTTAGTTCCTAAGTGAAGCCTCCTTTGTGGCACTTGCTCTTTCTGGGGTCTGACCAAGCTGGTTTTGTGTGGCCAGATATCGGAGCAGCACTAGAGGATCCACGTGTCTTCCAGCCCGATGGTGACCACCAGTCGTAACCAGGGCAACGAGTGGGTTTCTTTTGTCCTCCCACTCTATTTGTAAAATTTTTCTTTTGAGGCGTTTAGCCGGCGAGCACGTGTTAGCTCGTATTGCACCTTTATTTACTGTCTGCCTACGGGCTGTAACATGATTGACAAATCCTAGGGTTGATCATGTATTGACTAAAACTCTTGCTAGTCCTGACATTTTGTACGCCTAGCTTCATGATCATCCAATATGTAATGTATGGGACGCCTTACTATTGTATATTGATGCTCTAATATCTTGTGACGGTTACTACTTGCTTGTGATTGAGACAATAGGTTTGTTCTTGACCATAGGAGACTGATGGATTGTAGTTAAACCCTCATATATCTAGACAGCCGTGACCGTATAGTGACTTGGATTCTATTTCATTATACGTAACTGGCTATGTCTGCCCCCGCTTTCTAGTATTCTGGTTCTAGGGCGTGACATGGTTTTAGTGGTGGCCCATGCAGGTCTTGTAAATCAAGATATGTGAGGGTTTACCGAATAGATGTCTCAATCAGTATTCGCCCTTGATCTCTGCTCGTATCTTCAAATCCCTGAGAATCTTGACCTGATCACATGCTTGTATCGTTGATCTGTCATGGTCCTTCCTTATTGTTCCCTATGTCGTCTTCTTCAGCGGCATTGTTCCTGGACCTGCCGATCAGCAAGGCGGTGCACCTCCCGCGGACCAGCAGCAACCTGGAGATCAAGCCCAGCATTCAGGAGTAGCCTCCAGAGTCATGCCTACCGAAGGAGAACCACCAGTTCAGCCCGTCCAGCTTGCAGAGCCTGATGATGGCACTTTGGTGGGTCTCATCAGGTCCCTATTAGCTTCCCAGGATCGTCGTGGAGATGTCTTGCACCAGGCGGTGGCAGATGCTTTGACCAGAGGAGGTCATCAGGGTAATAGCACGGCCAACAGCTTCAAGCGCTTGAACCCTCCCTTCTTCGATGGCAGTGAAGATGCGATCGCTGCAGATGCATGGCTTCAGGACACAGAGGTGATTCTAGAAGCAGCCAGGACTCCAGAGAATGAGAAGGTGGCCGTAGTGCACCTGCAGTTATTGGAACTTGCCCGCAGCTGGTGGGCAGCGCAGGCCGATGGATTAGTGGCCCCTATTTTATGGGCAGTATTCAGGGAGAGATTCCAGACCAAGTATTTTGATGTTGTAACTCGATATGATCTACAGACAAGGTTCACCAATCTGAAACAGATGGGCAGGACGGTCGATAGATATGCGGCCGAGTTCTCCAGGCTAAGTCGGTTTGCTCCCACCTTGGTGGCGAACGAGTTCGATAGAGCCCAGCGGTTCCAGCAGGGGCTCCACCTAGAGATTTTATTGGCGGTAGAGCAGTTTGAGCATCAGACTTTTGATGCTGTGTTGAGAGCAGCTAGGACGCATGAATATACCTCCCAGAGGATCGTGGATAGGACCGGAGGTCGGAAGCGATCTCACGGTCAGATGAATCAGTCATCAGCACCAGCCCCGGCAGCCAGGGCTTTGACCATTGGAGCTCCGAGGCGGGCGGCCTCAGTGATGTCGGTTCAGCATTCCACTCCGACGTACCCTCAGCAACAGAAGCAGAAGCAGTCTTCCGCAGTGGGATGTTCACACTGCAGGAAGCCAGGGCATGTGGTATCGAAGTGTCGCAGAGCACAGGGTTTGTGCTTGGTTTGTGGTGCCCCGAACCACAGGGTTGGGAATTGCCCGAAGAGGGGGAGTTCATCGGCCTTCTCTAGTCCTTCAGTTAGAGGACCAGCACCAGTCTAGCAGCAGCTGTAGTACCCGTTTCCGAGGCCGTTGCCGACGCAGGCCCAGGCATTCCAGCAGCAGAGACCGCAACAGTATGTCCAAGCCCAAACCCTGATCCAGAGTAGGCAGAGGAATTTTCAGCAGAGGGGACCCGCACCCAGAGGACATGGTCAAGTGCTGGCTTTGACCATGGAAGAAGAAGGAATAGCACCAGGTGAGGTAGTGGCAGGTACTATTCTCGTCAACACCTTTCCAGCTTCAGTATTATTTGACTCTGGTGTATCGCATTCATTTATGTCTGCATGATTTGCGACACGGGTAGGATTGGAGCCAGAGTCATTATCAGTGAGGCTCAATATACTTACTGGTAATGGACTTATGGGAGTAGATAGGGTGTTCTCCTTGTATCGGATCGTAGTTAGCGGTAGAGAATTCCCCGCTAGATTGATAGAGTTTCTGATGGCCGATTATGATGTGGTCTTAGGGATGGATTGGTTGAGGGACCAGTATGCTAGGATAGACTGCCACATTGGCAGGGTTATTTTTAGCATTCCAGGCGAGCCGGAGTTTTCTTTCTCCCGAGGCGAAGTTGAACCTTCTCCTTCAGTGTTGCGGATGGCAGTGGCAGTAGTACAGTTACCTCGGATAGTTGAAAAGTTTTCAGATGTTTTCCCAGAAGAGCTTCCAGGGATGCCGCCAGAGCGAGAGATCGAGTTTACCATCGACTTGATTCCCGGGACAGCCCCAGTGTCAGAGAGAGTCTACAGGATGGCGTCGTCAGAGTTAGAGATATTGCACAAGATGATTGAAGAACTCAGAACTAAGGGATTCATTCGTGCTAGTGGATCGCCTTGGGGAGCCCCGATGCTTCTTGTGAAAAAGAAGGATGGTACGTCCAGATTGTGTGTTGATTATCGTACCTTAAACTCAGTGATAATCAAGAACATATATCCTCTTCCGAGGATAGATGACTTGTTTGATCAAATCAAAGGGGCGTCAGTATTTTCGAAGATCGACTTGCGCTCAGGATACCATCAGATCAGAGTCAGAGAGCAGGACATCCCGAAGACAGCTTTCAGATCTAGGTATGGGCATTGGGAGTTCCTTGTGATGCCATTTGGAGCAACCAATGCGCCGGCTGTATTCATGGACCTCATGAATCGCATCTTCATGCCTTATTTGGATCAGTTCGTGATTATGTTCCTAGATGACATCCTGGTCTATAGCAAGAGTAAAGCGGAGCATGAACAGCATCTCCGAGTTGTCCTCTAGATTCTAAGAGAGCACCAGTTGTATGTCAAGTTTAGTAAATGCGAGTTCTGGCTCGATCGCATTTCGTACTTGGGTCATATCATCACCCGAGAAGGAGTTGAAGTGGATCCCCAGAAGATCGTGGCCATTGAGTCGTGGCCGGTACCTAGCACAGTGGCAGAAATTTACAGTTTTCTTGGCTTGGCCGGCTACTACCGGCGATTTATTTCAGGCTTTGCTCGAATTTCAGCACCATTGACCCAGTTGACCCGTAAGGATGTGCAGTTTGCTTGGACAGCAGAATGCTAGGATTCTTTTGAGAGGTTGAAGCGAGGCTTGATGACGGCTCCTATTCTCACGCTTCCAGATGGAACCGGAGGATTTTCAGTGTATTGTGATACTTCGGGCAGGGGTTTAGGATGTGTTCTGATGCAGCATAGGAAGGTAATAGCTTATGCGTCGCGATAACTTCGTGATCATGAGAGGAATTACCTAACCCATGACTTGGAGCTGGCAGCAGTAGTGTTTGCACTTAAGTTGTGGAGGCACTACCTATACGGAGATAGGATGGAAATTTTCACCGACCACAAGAGCCTGAAGTATGTTTTCATCCAGAAGGATCTCAACATGCGTCAGAGGAGATGGCTAGAGCTGTTTGTGGATTATGATGTCAACCTGCAGTATCACCCAGGGAAGGCCAACGTTGTTGCAGATGCATTGAGCAGGAGGACAGGAGTTTATTTCCTGACAGCGCAACCAGAACTGTTAGCCGATCTTCATAAGATGGGTATAGAAGTTATCCTTCCTTCCAGTGTGGTATTGATGGCCAGCATGCAAGTTCAGTCCACTATAGTCGAGAGGATCCGGATGGCGTAGTCAGTAGATTCCAGGCTTCAGCGACTCAGAGCAGAGTGTGAGGCAGGACGAAGACCAGAGTTATGCATTCATGAAGACGGTACACTTCGACATGGTAAGCATCTTTGTGTACCCAATGGAGATATCAGACAGGAGATCATGGCAGAGTCCCACAGTTCGCAGTATTCCATTCATCCTTGTGGCACAAAGATGTGCCGTGATATCCGCCAGCACTTTTGGTGGAATGGCATAAAGAGGGAGATAGCCTGGTTTGTCTCTCGTTGTTTAGTCTGCCAGCAAGTTAAGGCTGAACATCAGAGATCAGCTAGACTACTTCAACCATTGCCGATTCCCGAGTGGAAATGGGAGCATATAACCATGGATTTTGTGACTGGATTACCTAGATCCCCGGCTGGCAGAGACGCTATTTGGGTTGTCATAGACTGGCTCACGAAGGTGGCTCACTTTCTTTCGTTCAGAGTTGGTCAGTCGACGGCTCAGCTAGTGGAGATGTATCTCCGGCAGATTATCAGATTACACGGTGTACCAGTCAGTATCACTTCAGACAGAGATTCAAGATTTACGTCGCACTTTTGGCGTAGCTTGCAAGAAAGTTTGGGAACTTACCTCCAGTTCAGTTCAGCTTATCACCCGCAGACAGATGGTCAGTCGGAACGTACGATCCAGACTCTTGAAGATATGTTGCGGTCATGTACACTCGACTTCGGTGGTTCATGGGAAGATCACGTGCACCTGGTGGAGTTCTCGTACAACAACAGTTTCCAGGCCAGTATCCAGATGGCACCGTTCGAGGTACTATATGGTAGGAAGTGTCGATCCCCGCTAGCCTGGGATGATGTTGAAGAGAGGCAGATGCTTGGTCCGGAAATGATTGCTCAGACCGTTGAAGTGGTCAGAAGAGTCAGAGATCATCTTCGAGTTGCCCAAGATTGCCAGCGTCATTGGGCCGATTCTCATCGGCGCCCTCTTGAGTTTTTTGTCGGCGACCATGTATTCCTGAGGATTTTGCCTAACCGTGGCGTCATTTGTTTCGGCGTGCGGAGAAAGCTTAGTCCTAGGTATATAGGGCCATTCGACATTCTGGAGCAAGTAGGAGATGTATCCTATCGTCTCGCTCTTCCACTGTCGCTACGTGAGGTGCATGACATATTTCATGTATCCCAACTGCGACGGTATATTCCGGACCCGAGCCACATCCTGGATCATTCGGAATTGGTTGTTGGTACCAACCTTTCGTATGAGGAGAAGCCCGTGTCTATATTGGACCGAAGAGAGAAGACACTCAAAAATAATACTATCAAGTTAGTCCGAGTTGCTTGGGGTTATCACTCTTTGGGTGAGTCGACGTGGGAGCGTGAGGATGATATCCGATCGCGATATTCCGACCTATTTGACTCCTAAGGTATAATGTCTTCCTTATGCCTTATGCTTTCAATTCCTTGCTTGAATAAATGACTGCATGATAGACTGCTTGTTATAGCTTACGATTAGTATAGCTTGTCTTTGCAATTCTAACCTCTTGATTAAATTCCGAGGACGAAATTCTTTTAAGGTGGGTAGAGTTGTAATGCCTATAGTTCGTATTACGTATCTTGGTATACGTGTACGTATTCTTGACTCGTATTTCATATTTTCCTGTATGGTTATTTTGGCATGTCATTGGATATGGCTTAGCTTGGTTCGGCTTAGCGTGGTTTGGTTTGCTTGTGGGTTCATCATGAACCAAAAGAAAACCCCCACCTACCACCACCACCCTCATTTATATTTCCACCTAACTCTCTCTCTCTTCATTTATTCTTCTCCTTCACTTCTTCTTCTCCACCATTTACTCTTCTACCTACCAGGAAAGAGAGCTAGGCAAGTGCAAACTTGCTTCATGATGGATCTCAAGTTTTATTGTTCCATTCTCTTTCTTACTTGATTTTAAGACTCTTTAGAACTTGACCTTTTTATTTTGATGGATAATTTCTTGTAGATCTAAGTTTATAACTTTTCGGTTTTCTTGGTTTTGACCTCTAAAACTTGGTTATTTTCGAAAACTAATGGTTCTATGTTGTAGAGAATTCAATTTAATACAGTTTTGGCTTTTGTTTCGCTTGATTTCGACTTCGGATGAGGAAGTTATGGCCAAAACAATTTTGGTCAAACTTATATGTTCATCTGCAGCATGAGGCACATGTCGCAGTTGGCCGCATATGATGTCACAAAATGAGCCGCATGAGGCACATGTCGCAGTTGGCCGCATATGATGTCGCTGTTGAGCCGCATGAGCCCCATGTCGCAGTTGGCCGCATATGATGTCGCTGTTGAGCCGCATGAGGCACATGTCGCAGTTGGCCGCATATGATGTCGCTGTTGAGCCGCATGAGCCGCATATCGCAGTTGGCCGCATATGATGTCGCTGTTGAGCCGCATGAGCCGCATGTCGCAGTTGGCCGCATATGATGTCGCTGTTGAGCCGCATGAGCCGTATGAGCCGCATGTCGCAGTTGGCCGCATATGATGTCGCTGTTGAGCCGCATAGGCCGCATGTCGCAGTTGGCCGCATATGGTGTCGCAGTTGAGTCGCATAAGCCGCATGTCGCAGTTGGCCGCATATGATGTCGCAGTTGAGCCACATGTCGCAGTTGGCCGCATATGATGTCGCAGTTGAGCCGCATAGGCCGCATGTCGCAGTTGGCCGCATATGGTATCGCAGAATAGGCCGCATAATGCATATTTTGACTATTTCTAACTGTTATATGTCCTAATTGACCGAATTGTGGCTCGAATTTCTCCCAACTTCCAACGTGGAAGTTGTAGATCTTTTCCTTGGCATCAAGAATATGTCACTAGTTATTTTATGCAAGTTTCTCTTATTCATAATATTATAAGAATAGAACACGATAGTGGCCCGCTGTGGCGCACTCTTGACAAGTAAACTGACATGATATATCTCGGCATGCTGTTACGACAGCTAGCCTGACATGACAAGTATGAAAGACTTGGACACCGTGGGTGATTGTGTTTGTACAAATAAACTAGTATTGTCTTGCATCATGTCTAGGATGGGGACCCCTGAGTACCACGGTCAGGGGTACCTACTGAAATTAACTAAGGCTAATTAACTAGAATGATTCAGTAGTCATGAAGAGATTCCCAGCTACAGGCAATCCCGTTATCTGGACGCATTCAGTGGACTTGTAGCCTATCGACGAGTAGGGCACATTTCCAGCACACAGTCATGTGTTGCATTCTTTCTAAACGGACATTCTACCTGGATAACCGGATGGTCTGCAGGGCTTGTGGCTGTTGGGATAATCTCATTGCATCTTGCTAGTAACTAGGCTTGTGATAACCCTAGTTAGTTAAAAGTATCAAGCCGTACTCTTGATTGGCCGTGATTGATTGGATGGAGTTTATTCCAGCTTAGTCTTATCCTGATCCTATGCAAGATTGTAACATGACATGATTATTGATACTTGTCTTAACAATAACGATCGGGGGTCCAGTTCTGTTCAGGCGAAGGGTTACAACCCCGGTCCTTGTTTGGTTTAGGGTTGTAACCTGGCTCCCGGAGCAGTTCTGTGTCCTCTCTTCGTTATTGTCTTATTGCAACCCTATGTCATGTTCGTCATGTTTTACCTTACCTTAATACCATGTTTAATTATGCTGGCCTTAGCAATAAAGATCAGGGGTCCAGTTCTGTTCAGGCGAAGGGTTACAACCCCGGTCCTTGTTTGGTTTAAGGGTTGTAACCTGGCTCCCGGAGCAGTTCTGTGTCCTCTCTTCGTTTATTGTCTTCACTGTACCAATAGTATTTGAGACGGGTTTCTATTCAGGTGAAGGGCTGCAACCCCGATCCTTGTTTGGTTTAAGGGTTGTGACCTGGCTACTTGAATAGTTTCCTCGTACTCAGTTTACTGTTGTTATCTCAATTATTATCAGTTCTTTATTTATTATCTTTAATATTCTATTGTGATATGCTGGTTTTAGTTCCTAAGTGAAGCCTCCTTTGTGGCACTTACTCTTTCTGGAGTCTGACCCAGCTGGTTTTGTGTGGCCAGATATCGGAGCAGCATCAGAGGATCCACCTGTCTTCCAGCCCGATGGTGACCACCAGGCGTAACCAGGGCAACGAGTGGGATTCTTTTGTCCTCCCACTATATTTGTAAAATTATTCTTTTGAGACGTTTAGCCGACGAGCACGTGTTAGCTCGTATTGCACCTTTATTTACTGTCTGCCTACGGGCTGTAACATGATTGACAAATTCTAGGGTTGATTATGTATTGACTAAAACTCTTGCTAGTCCTGACATTTTGTACGACTAGCTTCATGATTATCCAATATGTAATGTATGGGACGCCTTACTATTGTATAGTGATGCTCTAATATCTTGTGACGGTTACTACTTGCTTGTGATTGAGACAATAGGTTTGTTCTTGACCATAGAAGACTGATGGATTGTAGTTAAACCCTCATATATCTAGACAGCCGTGACCGTATAGTGACGTGGATTCCATTTCATTATACGTAGCTGGCTATGTCTGCCCCCGCTCTCCAGTATTCTGGTTCTGGGGCGTGACACTTGTCGACGGATTATCCGTCGCTACGCAGTCGCTAGAGAGAGCGACTGATTAGTGGCTGATGATCCATCGCCGTGGCGACGGATAGGCCGTCGCTAGTCCGTCGAAGCATATACCATCAGAACCGTGCCGATGGATATTCTGTCGATCATCCGTCGCTAACTGGAAACAGTTTAAAATCTCCAGATAGCGACGGGTTATCCGTCGAAAAGTCGTCGGAAACTGGGAATATCCGTCGCGAAACGGTCAATAGTCCGTCGCTAACTGAGTTTTTTGGGAAAAAAAATTGCAGCACTTTCCCTGTTCACAAATATATGCATAAACCAAACCAATATATAATGCACACCAATTATCCAACAATCACACAGACCAAATATATAATGCACACCAATTATCCGAGAATCACATAGACCAAATATGCACATACGAATTTAATGCACACCAATTATCGAAGAATCACAGACCAAACCAAATTAATAGAAAATCCTGAAGAGTAACATAATATCCGTTGCTATAATCCGATTATAGCACAATTAATCTAAAGCTGTCACAAATATTCCAAATTTTCTTAATACAAAATTTTAAGAAGAAGGAGGAGGTTGATTGTCCGGTAGTGGTAATCCCATATTCGACCGACGAATATACTCCTGGACAAGGTACGAAGGCAAGCCATCGTAGACACTGCTCCGAAGTCGGCGTAGCTGCTCTGAGGACATGAGATCCAGGAGTGACGTCACAGTCGTATGCGGTACCACAGGAGCATCAGGGTTGAAAGAAAGATGACCCACGAAAGACGGACCGACACCAGCAATCGACGGACCAGTAGAAGACGGACGAACACCAGCAGTCGACGGACCAGTAGAAGACGGACGAACACCATCAGCAGACGTAGCGGCAGCAGTAGACGGAGCGGCAGCAGCAGACGGAGGCGGAAAGTACGTGGCAAACTGCTCCCGCAAGGACGACACCGCCTCGTGCAGCTGCGTAAGCTGCGACCTAACATCATCGTCTGCCGGGGCCACGGGAGGAGGCGGTGTCGGTGGAAATCTCTGCGTCACCATGTGCAACGGCCCTAGGGAGCCGAATCCGTACAGGAACCCTTTCTTAAAGCCGCCGATGGTATCTACGAACAAGTCGTTCCGAGCGGCCAAAGAAGAGGGCGTCCGGGCGGGCATCGTTTTACCGACATCCTCGGTGTCAGCTAACTGAGCCCGACTAAGGGCCTCACAATACGCAGCCTATCAAATGAATGTGTTATATTATAAGATTTACCTAAGTTGTAATCTAAATCCTATGTTTCACTAAGTTAAGTGTGAATCGTAAGTTTACCTAAGTTATAGTCTGAATACTTTTAATTCTAACGTTAATCTCATAAACATAAGTACTTACATCAGTCTCCTTGGCCCTCTCGTCGACGAAGCTCCCGTCCTTCCGTCTTTTGTGCGTATGCTGGAACACGTCGTGCATGGTGACCGATTCCGGCGCCCTTTCCTCCTTCACCGCCCATTGGGCCTGCATACGAAATTTCCGTAGAAACTAATTAACTCCTTTAATTAAAAATACCTAATTCGATAGTGAAATAAATTTACGGTTGCTCACCAGATCTGCAAGTGTCGCTGCGTGGGACCTTGATCCCCCCGTATGAAGGCCCGCGGCCTGTCGGTTCACCTTGGCCTTCTTCGATTTCTCCTTGTACGTTTGGGTATCCATCATACCTAATAGGTCCTCATAATACTCCTGCTGAATCCAATTTGGCCTCGTATGTCCCATTTTTAGGTCATGAATCATATCCCGTATCTTCTTCGAGGCAGCGCTTCTGTAGGTCCTGCGGATCGCGTCCTCGCGATGGGGGGGCCACCAGTACGTTGTCTAACATAGAAATTCAATTATCACGTAATTTAAAAAATAGTTGATTAAAGAGTAACTAATAATTAACCAGAAGATATAGATATATACCCTCAACTCGTCGAGCCAGACGTACTGCACGTTTGGGGGCACCGACGAAAAGTTGAGGTAGGGACCGTGGAAGTTAGCCCTGATAATCTCTCCAAGAGCCCTGCCAACATTAAACGGAAAAAACCTACAAAGAAGAAATGACTGGATTATTAACTTGAATAAATGAAAGATATTTAATAAATTATCTTAAATTTACTTACGACGTCCCCGCGGGCCATAGCTCTCGTCAGAACTCGCCTATCGGCCTCTCTGGTGCCGTCGGAGGATCTGCGGGTCCGCATATGTACTCCCCAGTAACCGGATGGAACCGAGTATGGGGGTACTCCGGAGCCCACTGTGCAGTAACTGGGGCATCCCTGGTGGATCCGCTGCTGGTGGTTCCGATAGCGGAACGGATCCGCTAGCAGATCCGGACTCATGCCTCGATGAAGTGGTCGATCGAGGGCGGGATGCGTCTGTGCTCGGGGTACTCTCCGGGTCGGGCTCGCTCGATGGGGTCACATCCCGGGAGCTTTGAATGCGACCACGACCACCAGAACTACTACGACCACGACCCGCACCACCACCACCACCACCACGACCACCACCAGCACCACGACCACGGCCAGCCATCATGACCTGTAAATAGAACACATAAACATAATTAGCAATATAAAAGTGTAAATGGATATAAAAAACTAAACTAAAATATACATACCACCAGTAGGGAGACGAGTGCCGCCGCGACGAAAAAGACTAGGAGTGCCATCTACAATAAGTAAATAATCGAATGAAAAAAACATGAATTCACGTAATTGCTTTTATGAGGTCAAACTTAATTTACGTAATTGGAAGTGTTTTTAATATACAACAATATTTAACCTAATCATCGTCTTCGTTCTCATCCTCGGCCTCGTCTTCATCATCATCCTCCTCATCCTCATCCTCATCCTTATCTTCATCGTCGATTTCATCTGTATCCTCATCCCCATCAAATTCTTCTTCTTCTTCTTCTTCTTCTTCTTCTTCTTCTTCTTCTTCTTCTTCGTCTTCGTCTTCTTCTTCTTCTTCTTTTTCTTCTTCTTCTGCCTCAATATTTGGGACAAGATACCTCTTTCTCCCCTGGTTGACAGCTAAGTCTTGTGTATCAACCTCTTCCTCCCCTCTATTTTCCTCAACAATATCTTCAACATCCATTGTATCTGAGTGTTGTCCCAAGTATTGGGACTTTTTTATCTGGTCCTCTTGGTATGCTGGGTCTCCAACGTTGAATGTATTTCTAGATTTAATCTTGCATACTGCCTACCAGTCAAATCGATCTCTACGATGCCTTGGGTAGCTTGTATAGTAGACTTGAACAGCCTGATTTGCTATCGCAAATGTATCGGACCCTCTATACCTCCTGCGATGATTTATATCGACGAATCCAAATTGTTTATCGATTTTCCAACCGATATTTGGTGTCGTATCGAACCACTCACATTTGAACATCACAATATGCATATCATATGGGCCAGTATATTGTAAATCTACAATATCCCGAAGCACTCCATAATAGTCAAAGTCCGGCTCGTCGTCATAGATGGTGCCTCTTATGCAAACACCGGAATCCTTAGTACTGATGCCGTCATTGATAAATTCGACATTTATAGCATTCTGAGTTGACTTAAACCTGAAGCCATTAACGACATAGCCTGGCCAAGTCTTTATTCGCTTCTTTGGTCCCAGTGCCAGATAACGAACACTCTCATGAGTGAGTGTTGTTTCAGGCAATAAAACCTGTAAACAAATATTTATAATTTAAATGTTTCAGATTATATATTAATAGTTCTCGGGTATAATCACAATTACTTACGTATTTGCGAAACTATGACGGAAATGTACAATCAACCTCTCTTTGAAGTCCCTCATCGGTAATATCGGGTCTCCTCATTTTGACTTCATCTCTAAATACACTATTAGAGAAAATAAGAATATATAAGTGTAGTCACTTACTTCATCAAATTCGAGATTATAACGAGTGCAAGTGTACTGACTTACTTCTCCAAATCTCTCACTTCTTGTATGTCATAGTTTAACAAGACATATCGGTGAGCGGCATCATACTCGTCGTCTGTCAACCACCGTCTTTTACTAGCCCCAACAGGCTTGCCCCTTACATTGAATATTCCTCCATCCTCAACGTCCTCGTCATTCCTTTGAGGTCTATTTCGATTTGTCTTAACATGAGTATTGAAATAAATGGAGCAGAAGTTTGACACCTCATCGATAAGATATGCTTCGCATATCGAAGCCTCTATATGAGCCTTGTTGCCAACTTTCTTATTTAGATGGTGTAGGTATCTAGAGAGACAAATTATCTTGAGAATTAAAAAAGAATTTTAAAACCCACTAAAATTCAACTTAAATTATATCGATTTTTATGTACCTTTCAAATGGGTACATCCATCGATAATGAACAGATGCACCGACACGGGCTTCGTATGCTAGATGTATCGGTAGATGCTCCATGTTGTCGAAGAAGCCAGGAGGAAATATTTTCTCCAACTTGCAAATTGTTAAGATAATCTTCTCCTCAAGTTCAACCATGTGTTGCACAGTCAACTTAGTTGAACAAATATCCCTAAAAAATATTGATAGTTCGGCCAACGGAACCCATACAGCAGAAGGCAACAACTCTTTCAAAGCAATGGGCAGTAATCTTTCCATAAACATGTGGCAGTCATGACTCTTCATTCCCGTTAGCTTGCGTTCATTGAGGTCAACGCATCTAGACAAATTCGACACATAGCCGTCGGGAAATCTTAAAGTAGATACCCACTTGCAGATTATTAATCTATCTTCCTTGCTCAATGTGTATTGTACTATCGGCTTACTTAATTGTCCAGCAGCTCCCCTTTGTATCAAGTTCAGATAAGGACGCTTGCATATCTCGGCAATATCTTGTCTTGCTTTTGGATTGTCCTTCGTCTTTCCTTTAATGTCCATGACGGTATTGAAGACATTATCGAACACATTCTTTTCGATATGCATAACATCAAGATTATGCCTTATAAGATTATCTTTCCAATAAGACAAGTCCCAGAAGATACTCCGTTTGGTCCAGTTATGGGTTTGTCCGAACCCATCAACACGATTGTTCCAGTGGGCAAGTCCTTTATATCTTCCCAAATATCGTATCCCGACAAACTGACAGGCGAATGAGAAAATTCTTATTTTCCAGCTCTGAATGCATCCTTGTTCTTTCTCCAAGGATGACTCGCGGGCAGAAATTGACGATGACAATCAAAGAAAGAAGTTTTTTCTCCATGCTTAAGGCGGAACGCCTTACTATTTTGCATGCATATCGGACAAGACAGGGTGCCGTGAGTACTCCATCCCGACAGCATACCGTAAGCAGGAAAATCATTGATTGTCCACATCAGTGAAGCTCTCATCTGAAAGTTATGTTTCCTGAAAATATCATAGGTCGTGACGCCGATCTCCTACAGCTGTTTCAGCTCATCCACCAACGGCTGTAAATATATATCGATATCCTTCGTCGGATTTTTGGGACCCGGTATGATAGCTGTCAAGAACATATAAGGAGTCTTCATACACATCCATGGTGGCAGATTGTAAGGGGTCAGAATGACCGGCCAGCAGGAGTATTGAGATCCCGACTGCCCGAAAGGGGCGAATCCATCAGAACATAGCCCCATGCGTACATTTCTGGGCTCTGCAGCAAAATCTGGATGGCAAAAATTGAAATATTTCCACGCCTCTCCATCCGAAGGATGTGACAATTCTCCATCGTCCTTTGTGCGTTCTTCGTTGTGCCACGTCATGTGTTCTGCTGTATTCTGAGACATATACATCCTCAGCAAGCGCTTCGTGATCGACAAGTAATGCATATACTTGTAAGGACGTCGTTTTCTAGTTGACTTTCCTTTTCCCCTGACTTTCTTGTAACGATCCGCATTACAGAAGCGGCAACTTTCTACATCCTCGTTCTCCTTGTAGTACAACATGCATCCGTTGCGACAACAATCTATCTTGTCGTACCCCGGTCCCAGTTGTCGGACCATCATCTTCGACTTGTAGAAGTTTTTTAGAAGCTCTTTTGATTCCTTCGGTAACACCTCCTTCATTAGTTGTGTAATCCGATCATAGTAAGTTTGTGGCAAGTTAAAATCGGACTTTATGTTCAACAACCGCATCGTCACTGACAGTACGGAATGTGGATCACAACCAGGATATAAAGAAGTTTCAGCATCCTGAAACATATCATAGAACTCCTTCGCCTCGGGATTAGGATCCTCCGGATCAAAATTAGGCCCTGTCGCGTCGTACACCATATCTCGTGCAAGGTTCTGCACGTCTCCATAATCAACGGAGCATTCGTCGTCATCGACGACAAAATCCGCTGCAGTATTATCATCAAAAGCATAAGTAGCAGCATTCGCAACCTGTCTTTCGGCATATAGTTCACCTTGCGATGACCACAAGCCGTAATCACGTATGAAACCCTTACGGGTCAAATGATCTCTTACACTCACCACTTCTTCGTAACGTCTATTGCGACAATTACGACATGGACACTTGATTTTGTTACCGTCCATAAACTGAGCTTTGCTCATGGCATACTTAAGAAACACTTCCACGCCTGCCTGAAAATCGTCACTCACACCTATTCTGCTCTCGTGTTGTCGTTTGTACATCCATGTACGATCAACGAAATAACGATCCATCACAGATTGGATGTAAAAATCTGTATAGTAAGACAAACTAAACAGAATTAGTATATAATCATGTAACTAGTGGATCCGCTAGTATTCTAGCTCGAGAAGAGAAAAATCTAAGTACAGTTGTTACTAATAGTTCGATACCGATAGTGCGATACCGATACCGATACCGATAGTGCGATACCGATACCGATACCGATACCGATAGTTCGATACCGATAGTCCGATAGTTCGATACCGATACCGATAGTCCGATACCGATTATAGGTCAATTAATCAATTACAATTAGCGACCGATCACTGACGGATTTTGGCCAAAAATATCCGTCGGCAATCAGCTTGTCGCTAATAACGGTCCGTCGCTACGTAGTCATGAAGCGACGGAATAGCGACGGCTTTTCGACTTCACAATACGAAGCTTTAGCGACGCGTTTCCGACGGCTGTCGTCCATTTCAAGTATTAAGTACTGAACTGTGTAGACAATAGCGACGTAAAATTCCGTCGGTAACCCGTCGTAATAGCGTATCAGAGCGTATCGTTCCGTCGCTAATCCGTCGGTAGTCCACTTCTAGGATATGGGACCTATATCCTAAATATCTAGTCTAAAATTAACTTGGTTAGGATATTAGAGTGTCCTTACTATCTAGCAAGCACTACCTTAGTCTAGTCACACTAGCATTAATTACTTATAATTCCTACCATGTCTACACTCACACATTACATCCCAAGCCGTCCTGCATGCTAATAGGCATGGTAGGCCTGCCTTTTCATTCCTCACTCTCTAAAGCACACATACACATATATATGTATATCACAGTTAGATGTATAGATATATACATCTATATAGAAGCACACAACTGACTTATGCAGATGAAGAACTCGCACTGTCCTTGACACAATGAACATATATATACACCATGAACCCAAACACCATATTCACATTTACTAATCCAAACACCACCAAACTAATGGATAACACCCAATATGGATAACACATTATTTAGCCAATATATAAACTCAGATGAATTTGTTAAGCAAAGCCCCCCGCCGCCCCCGACCAAAGACCGCCGCCCCAAGCCCGCCGCCCAGCCCCAGACGCCCCCGCACCAAGCCCGCCGCCCAGCCCCCGATGCCCCCGCCCCAAGCCCGCCGCCCAGCCCCCGACGCCCCCGCCCCAAGCCCACCGCCCAACCCCCGACGCCCCCGCCCCAAGCCAGCCGCCCAGCCCCCGAATGTCCCCAAGCCCGCCGCCTCCGCTGCCCCTAACGTCGACACCACGACAGAGAGAGAGAGAGAGAGAGAGAGAGGGGATTACCTTCGGGAGAGAGAGAGGAGAGGACGCCGACGTCGTTCACCCAAGCCGAGAGAGAAAGAGAGAGAGAGGAGAGAGAGTGAATTTGGGAGGAATGCTAAAAGTTCCCGCCGCCTTTTCATTTTAATTCTGGAACGTAAAATTAGCGACGGACACGCGACTGCTAACTACCCGTCGCCAATTAGTCGCTATTATTGATACTGTCGACTGAATATCCGTCGCTACGTCGTCGAAAAAATGTCCCACCAATTCTCTACACAATTCCTGCCAAATAATCGACTACGTAGCGACTACTGGATATCCGTCGCTATATCTTCGACAGTCTAACGACGGATGTGCGACCTTTCCTCCCCCTAAAATTAAAATAAAAATGGCAAATACGTGTGGTCGGTAATCAGTCGGCGAGCGGCCACTAAGCCGTCGCTAACGCCGGCTGAAAATTTCGGTCGCTAAACATCCGTCGCTAATTTACTGTATTTTGGTAGTGCTGTAATATTTTCAACAGGTCCAGTCAGGACAGGAACGAGCACAATCTCATCTAGAAAACCCAAGTAAATAATAGAGAACTATAAAGCAGTTATAGACAGTTGTATTGATGAATATGACAGTTTGTACGAGTAATGATGTAGAGAGCAGTTAAGGTACAAGGAAAGTAAGGTAACTAAACAAGAAGAGAAACATAGCAAAGAAGACTGTAAAATAAGATCTAGCTAAACTAGAGTAACATAATGAGTTCAGATGGTAAAATATAAGTCGAGTGTAATCCCAATGTGAGTCTAATATAAGATGAGTCGAATATAATTCTAATCATTATTCTAATAAGGTGAATCGAATAAGGTGATACGAATAGTGATTCACATGATATTCTAATAATGATTCGAATAAATTCTCCAAGTGTGTTTTAAAATACTTAGATAGACATGTAAACGGCTATGGGTAAATCCGGCACATCGCACACTTGGCCGGGTGTGGGATGGCTATCGTTCGAATATCATTCACAGGGGGTGGTTCGAATAGTGGGAATGTTCATATGTCTAATCAAGTATTTCCCCGCCCATCTAATATAAATGAATCCAAAATTCGACACATCAATCGAATAAAAGTCTAATTAGCACATGAAGATACGAATAGGTGGTTCGAATAGTGATTCGTATGGTAATTCGAATAAAAGAGGTAAGACAAGTAAGTATGTGTGTCGCATACATGGATTCAGAAGTAAAAATACGTGTTTGTAACAGAGAATCACATACAACTAACTAGAACTGAAGTACAGTAATTGACAAATAAATGAGAGAACTATCAGAGAATGTACTCGCCTGATACTCTGAAAGGAGTAGTAAAATATCAGATGTCTGCACCGGAGTCACAATGTCCTAAACAGAGTAATACAGGTTATAATGTGTTTAAAATAAGGCAGATGATATTTATGATGCAATCTACATGATTCTAAGTCAATTCTATATCAAAGTCAACTCTGAGTCAAACCTGGTCAACTGTCTAGGTCAAACTAGGTCTAAGTCAAACTTGGTCAACTCTGGGTCAACCCAAGTCAACATCTAGGGTTTTGGTCAAACTCTAGACTATTGGGTCAACTCTAAGATAACTAACTCATATTCCTAATCATAGGCGATTACCTACCACTCTACTTAACTACACTTGAGATACCTACCAATCTATTTATATGTGCCATATACATTGCATGTATACATACATACACATAGCTAAAATAGGACACATTTATATAGGCTTGCCAATCTCATATAGGCTCACACACACACTCACAACTGGCTCACAAGGACACACACAAGTGGCTCACAAAGTGGACTGAAATTAAGACTGTCTAAGGGGTATTAAGGATGGTCTTGTGGACAGCTACTAGGCTAGCAATGGGGCTGAAATATGGGACACTTGGGGACAGATCTTAGGCTGTAAGATAGGACAGGTAAGAGCTGATTTGGGACAGGATATGTGTCATCACATGACTGATACTCAACATGTATCAGAACATGCAAGCAGGGCACATATACAACTAATATGTATATACATATAACACTCTATATAGGCAATACATATTCTCATATAAATGGTGAATTACACTATCTATATTCACATAACCCATACCCCCAACTGGCAACATTAAAACATGCTTCATATACATATATTACATACATCTATACATATAGAGGAGGGGAAAGGGGCTGTGTTTGTGTGTACATGTGAGGGTGAGTGTGTAGAGTGTGTGACAAGGGTGTATGAAAAAATAGTGTAAAAGAACTGTTCTCAGGTATCTGAATTCCAAGTGACAGTTGGTCAATCAATGCAATGCGGATAGAACAAGGAGATGTTCAAGTGTCAAGGACTGCTACCAAAACATTTGATACCAATAGTCCATACTTGAGACTACAAGAAGGTGTGGACTGAACCAAAACACATAATGGGTTGTGCTCTGGACCTAAGTCTGGACAGAAGGAAAAAATAAGACTGAGCAGTGCAATTGGTAAGGAAAATATGCATAATAAGGATATGGACTGACATGTATGCAGTGGGTGAAATGAAACAAGAGATGCAGGACCAATTATCTGATGTATAATCACCTGTAGGAGAAAATACAGGAATCCTCAGTATATATCTGATATCAAGCCAACATGTATGTAGGCTGTGTCAAACATACCTGAAATTCCTAATTGATCTATGTGCAGGTCATGCTAACATGTACATAATATCTAAATGGGAATGCAGTAAAAAAACTCTCAGAACTCTCTAGACTGGACATCAAAATGGAAAGGGGGTTGCATCAAAAGGGATTAGTTGGCCAAATCATTAGGAAGGA
Organism: Iris pallida; assembly: GCA_029216955.1. Classification (NCBI taxonomy): domain Eukaryota; kingdom Viridiplantae; phylum Streptophyta; class Magnoliopsida; order Asparagales; family Iridaceae; genus Iris; species Iris pallida. Next base: position 12,036,027 of record JANAVB010022397.1, read on the forward strand.
TGGATAGAGTGTGAAGATGGATATACCAACGTACAGTACAGGTACATGATACTCAATTATCTGTGAACTAATGTCTACTTGCTGCCCATACATGGTAAGACATGAAATGAGCAGTAGATACATATCTGGACAGTAATCCATCTATAGGGCAGGGCATTAGATGGAAGAACATCACATGGATGTGTGATCGAGCTTCAAGGACTGAACTAAATGGTTCAGGAGTAATGGAGAAAATGATCTACAAAGGAATTGGACTTGATGAAACTCTGAACTTAAAAATGTGTAGGGAGGTTGTCCTCTAATAAGACTGATACCCGAAATATATATATATAGGTTAGAGCATTCAATGCATAAGACTGCTATTAAACTCTAAGCTAGGGACAAGGCTTTATGATATAGGTCAAGATACTGAGCATATGGTGTCAAGAGAGGGTGTGCAGGTGAGTGTCAATTGGTGCCCAGGGTGTCCAAGTGGTGTGAAGAGTGTCCAAGTGTCAAGAACACAAGTGCATCAGTTGACAGTTAAAATAATGTATCAGCAACCCACATCGAAAATCCAATTTCAATATCAAACTTTAAATTAAAATGGGAAAATTTGTGTTCAGTCATAGACACATATCCTACGTGTCCAGTGGTCTCTAAATGTGTCCAAAAATTAGGACACGAAGTGTCCAATTTCGAAGTGGGACAAAATCAGTAAATGGCAGTGAAGACTGCCTCGTGCTTGCGTGTCGAGTCGTTGTGGACTCGACACAGAGCTCGACGTGACCCATGCTCGTGCACAGTCCTAGAGGGTACATAGGGGTAAGTGTGTGTCACCATGAAATAGGCTAACGTGTCACCGTGTCCCTGATACGAACACGTATCAGGACGTGCTTGTGCACATGTGTGCGTGTGTGAAATTTTAGTGCAGGTGGGATTTCTTCCAATCCGCTCGACGAATTCCCCCCAAATTTTGTGTGTGCTGTGTCAGTCATTAGGCCATCGTGTCCACCAAATTTTAGCTCATGAGAGCCCGTGTCGTGTCCGCAGTGGCACCCGTGCAGCAGGGCACTGCACGGTGTCCTCGTGCACGCGTGTGTGTTCAAATATGGACACGAACGTGTCCAAAAATGTGTTCAGAAGGACACGAATGTGAAGTACACATATAGAGCAACAAATTCATATAATTAGTTTTACAAAAATCGAAAATAAAATCCTTAGAGGCATTTAATCAATCACCTACAAAACAATACGACACGTGTCCGATACGAACACCAAACGAACGCAAATTCCATCCAAATTTTGGGGACACCTAGGGGACTCCTGGATCTAGCCCTATATGCAAAGAAAATAGAAATTTAAATCAATTTAGAGGGTTTTACCTATATGTGCAAAAATCTTGGAAAAGCTTCAAATGGGGGATTCTTCCTCTTGATTGCAAAAGCTCCAAATTGTCCCAAAGCTGGGATTAAATTCCACATTCAGAAAATAGGAGGAAATTAGGTTCTAATGCAAGAAATTAGAATTAAAAAGGAATTAAAATGGATTTATGGGGATTTTTGGAAGAGGGACAAATACCTTTCTTTTTCCAATGTTAAAATGAGTAAAGAAAGAGGCAAGCCCTAGAGAATAAGTGTTTATATAGGGTGGGGATCCCTATGGCTAGTCATTTAGGGTTTAGTTAGGGTTAGGGCTTCTAGTTATGGGCCATGGGCCAAGTCATGATCAAATAAATCATTAAGCCATAAGTCATTTCATGAAACCATAAACCATGACTTAAATTCACTAAACCAAATCTCCTCATTCTAAAATTAGTTTCTAATGACTAAAAGTAGGTTAACCTAAGTTAGACTAGGGTCACCATGGCTAGGGTTAGCTTCTAGGCTAGTTCTCTAGGTCTCAACAAGTCAAGTCAACCTAGAATTCACCTATAGAATAAATCATCAAATAATTCAAATAAGTCAAAATGACCAAAATACCCCTAGGCTAAAAATGATAATAAATCATCCTAATAACATGGTTAGGCTCTAGGTCATGCAGTCACTAGGGTCCCACTTGCAGCACATCAAAATCACAAGTCATGACTTAAAATAGTTTAAAAATAATTAAAAATCACCAAAAAATCATAATGTGAAATAAATATCAATAAATAATAATTATAATTACAAAATTTCAAAAATACCCTCATCTGGAAAACTGGGTGTTACACACTGGGATTGCTAATACGGGTGCCAGATTAGCTAGTGCATCAGCCTCCGTATTGCATGCCCGACATACATGTTCAATGAAGAAACCTTTAAACGATGTAGCCAGCCTAATTGCTGCTTCATGATATGGGACAAGATCCTTGTGTCGAACTTCATACGTGCCTCTAACCTGATTGACAATCAGTTTAGAATCTCCATATACTTCAAGATATTCAATATCTAATTGTTTAGACAATTGGAGACCAATGAACAGAGCATTGTATTCAGCCACATTATTAGAACATAACTCGTCTAAAGAATAAGCTCTTTGAATAGCTAATCCTTCTGGTGAGACGAGAACGATTCCAACTCCAATGACAATGGCACCTTTAGGTCCTATTTTGGATGCACCGTCAAAGAATAGACGCCAGGTAAGAATTTCTTCCGAAATCATGTTGGATTCCAAAGTTTCATCTGGAATCTCGTCATAGAGTTTAGACGTTTCGGGAATTGGATGAGCTGCCAGAAAGTCAGCAAGAGCTTGACCCTTAACAGACTTTTGAGGAACATAAAACATATCATATTGTGCTAATAATATGGCCCATGTAGCAAGCCTAGAATTGAGTGTACTGGGCTTCTTCATCAAGACCCGGAGAGGATTAACTCTAGAAATAACATGAATAGTTTGGCCGGTAATATAATGTCTCATCTTTTGAACAACAAACATCAAAGCTAGACGTTCTTTTTCCACTGGGGTGTATTGATGTTCACCTCCGATCAGCTGAGATAATAGATAGCTTATTCATGACCTTCTTTATTCTTCTGAGCTAATAAAGCACTTAATGAATGGACCATTGTTCGAACATATATCAGGAAGGGTATTCCTGAGACTGGAGGCACTAGAACTGGAGGGTTCATCAAGTACCGCTTTATATCTTCAAATGCTTGCTGACATTCTTCATTCCAAATAAAAGACACACCTTTCTTCATGAGTTGAGTAAACGGTCTACAGCGTCCAAAGATATTTGAGATGAATCTCTTGATATACGCAAGCCGTCCCTGGAATCCTCGTAGCTCTTTTAGGATGCGTGGAGGTTGCATATCTTGAATGGCTTTTATTTTCTCAGGCTCAACGTGTATACCTTTAGAGGTAATAACGAATTCAAGAAATTTGCCACTAGAGACTCCTAGGAATGACTTGGTGGGATTCATTTTGAGTTGATGCTGGCACATTTGATCGAATATAGTTCTCAAGTCTTGAATGTGGTCTTCCTTTAGACGATGTTTGACAGCAATATCGTCTACATAACATTCAACTATCTTTCACAAATTATCACGAAAGATAGTACTCATGGCCCGCTGATAAGTTGTACCAGCATTTTTAAGACCAAACGGCATAACAGTATAGGAATAGACTCCAAGAGGAGTGCGAAAAGATATATGTTTCTCATCTTCTGGATGCATCTTGATTTGATTATATCTTGAGAATCCATCCATAAAAGACATTCGTTCAAATCCGCAAGTATTGTCGATTATGACATCAGAGATCGGAAGAGGAAATTCGTCCGGGACAAGCTTCATTAAGGTCTCTAAAGTCAATGCAGACTCGGACCTTCCCTATTTTCTTCAAAATTGGGAAAATATTAGCCACCCAATCGGGATGTTGTTCTTCTCTGACGAAGCCACATGCGATGAGCTTCTTGACTTCAGCTTCTATAGCGTCCATCATGTCAGGTCAAAATCGACGGTATTGTTGCTTGACTAGCCTTGCATTCAGCATAATATTGAGTTTATGGGTAGCAATCTGGGGATCTAATCCCGACATGTCTTCATAGCTCCAAACGAATACATTAATGTATTCCCTAATAAGTTGGATAAGTTCTTGTGTATCTGCTTTAGGGAGGCTTTTGCTGACGAATATTGGCTTTGGGGAGGTTTCATCTCCAACATCGACTTGAACCAACTGATTTTTAGTTGGTGGTTCACGTTGCTCGAAGTGAAGTTCCCATTGAGTACCCATGATTTGGGCCCAAGAATCAGATTCAAAGGCTTCGGTAAAGTCTTCATCGTCTTTCGAGAACTCAGCACATACCATATTGGAAGATAGAGTTACTCGATGGACGTGCCCTATACTGGTGTCTGAATCCCATGAAACAGAGTCAGAAGAATTAGATCATTCTTCTTCATCGGATTCAGAGGCTTCTGGAGTCAGAATTGGTGAGGTATAACCTAATCTCCTCTTCGTTTTGCTGTAATATTGTTGTGATTTTCTTTTTGGAGTAGGGATACAAATAGGAGTTCGCCTTTCTTTACCGCCATTGAGACCAACTTTAAAATTATAGCCCATCTTTTGATTGATATCTTTTGATTGTTGACTATAACGACGTAGTTGAAATCTTCTGCTATCATGATTTTTCTCTTCATTATTGGGCGTGATCTTCTGTTATGTTCCTTTACTAAAAATTATAGGAAGTTCATCTTTCTTCCTGGAAGAAACTAAGAATAAGGAGTCCAGCATTGGTTCGAGTGATGCTTCATCTTGGAGAGGTTGAACTGCTCCTATGGTAAGTGGTTCGAAGTTATCTAGCATTTCTAAATAACATTGAGAATAATAAAAAATATCAGTATACTGTAAAAGAGATGCTACTTTATTGATTTGTACATCATCAAGTACAACAGGATTCTCAGTCTTAACAGAAGGCTTAGTAAGGTCGATAATCAGAGGAGGAGAAGGAGAATTTTTGGCCTTAACAGAAGGCTTAGTAAGGTTGATAACCAGAGGAGGAGAAGGAGAAGGTTTGTTACGACGAAGGTCTATAACAAGTGGCTCAGAAGGGGTGAGCTCCCTTTGTTCCCTTTCTACAGCAGGAAGCTATTTGTTATGAGAGGAAAGATGGATCGTCAATGTCTGAGAAGAAGAGGGATGAGTAGTACGTCCTTTGATGGGGATTATGAGAACATCTTTTGAAGTATCTTTCTGATTTTCCAAACTATCCATCGCTAATACAACCTTCATGAACTCTTCTTTGTACATCCGAAAATCAGTACAATATGCTTCAATGCCCCTGAAAAGATTTAGGTCAGCTACTTCCTTTTGGACCTCTCCATTGACGTCTATATATTTGAAGCATTGGTGTAGAGTGGAAGGTACGATGTTATGCTCATGCAGAAAGGGTCTTCCCAGCAAGGCATTATAAGAACCATGATTATCGATCACATAGAAAGTAACCTTTGTATATACGAAGATTGCCTATTTGAACTTTTAGGCGAATCTTTCCCAAAGGTTTACTTCTTCCAGAATTAAATCCCAAGATTGTCGTGATGGTTGTTGAAAGATTATGTACTGGAATCTTTAATGCATCTAGTAAAGTCTTTATCATAATGTTGAGCGCAGACCCAAGGTCGATCAAGATGTGATCAACCTTCATGGTATTGACATATCCCGTGAAGTAGAGGGGTCGGTCATGACGGTTATCTTCCAGTAGTATATCATCTTGTGTAAAGGTGATGTTGGACATCAGCTCCATTATACTATGACAATAAAAACAAGTTACAGGCTACTCCTCTGACTCCTTGCGGAGTGATAGACAAGTATCAGCTTGCATCAAGGCTTCACTCAATGTCTCTCGAGTTTCCTTCGAAAGACGCAATAGCTCAAAGATTGATAACCTTGCCGGGGTATTAGCCAGTTGAGCCAGTATATCAAAGTTATACGGCTTCTCGAGTCCTAGAACTGGAGTCTTCTTCAATACTTTGTCAAAGTGGACGGGCTGCTTTCCTCTGTCAGTTGTCGTTGGTTTGGGAGGAGTTGGTTCCACTGGAGGTGATGAAGTCGATGGAACATTGATAGCAGGAGAAGATGATGTTTGAGGAACCTCTGGAGCTAGAACAGGGTTCTTCTAGCCTTCTGAATAGTCTCTCAGGTAAATTCTTCCAGACCTAGTACCAGTTAAGGCCTCTTCTTTGGATACAGGTTCGAAGGACACCATATTGCAACTTTTGCCTGGATCTTGCTTCTGGAAGGTTTTTTTTGACAAGATGAAGAGTTTGTCCAGTAACCAAACCAACTCGAGATTGGTTATGTGAAAGGCATAGCGAAATAGGTACGGGAGATCCTTTTCCATGATTCAAGCCGAAAGCCTTTTGTAGATCATATCCCATCTTTGTCATTAGTTTACGAGACTGTGGACTATACAGATGGAACGCTGGTTGATATTTGGCTTCTGGCTTTGACATTGTTGTCTCGGAAGGGGAGAAAGAAGAAGGATTTACAGTCGAAGTAAAAGTGGCAGTTAAAGGTGGAGGACAATGTTCACCCAACGAATTTATGTGACATGACTCGTATTTAGTTGCTTTCTTGGACTTTAAAGAAGGTGCTTCAAAATCAGCCACTAAATCAGGATGAATCCACATGATTTCTCCTTTATCAGTAGACAGAGGAACAAGACCATCAGTTCATGCCGGTAGGAGATTAACAATCTCCAAAGTAGTTCGTGGGATGGGAATGACGCCGTCCTGTACAAGTTCAACATGAAAATTGCCAAACTGTAGAGAGGCGACGTTAGCGGTTACAGTCTTTTCATCTTGTTAGAGAGTGATTGCACCAGAATTTACCATCTCTTGGATCTTGCCTTTAAGCACATAGCATGCTCGAGTCGGATGTCCGATAAATCTATGGTAAACAGAATTTTTAGGGTGGTCAGTTTTACCTACTTCATCTGGCCATTTTGCTTCTGGTAGTTGAAGTTTGTTGCCCTTGATCAAACAATCAAAGATACTCATGACATCATCCTCATCAAAAGAGTATTCTTCTTTCGGACGTGGTGCCCTTTGTGGTGGTGCTGTTGGAGTAGGTGTTGATTGACCTATGTTCACGGCTAGAGATTCTTTGCCTTTGACATTGATAGCCAAAGTTTCTTTACTCTTGCGATTGTTCTGACGGCCACCGTTATTTGGTATAACATGTTCATCTTTGTCAAGATTAGGCATCTGAATACCTAATTGTTTAAACTTGTCAGCACTTTCTTCTGTCGCTTTAGCATTCACTATGAATGAAGGCCAGTCCTTGAATTGTGTCGATCCGGTCCACATGCTGATTATAGGCAACAGGTTTGACTTTCAAGTGTCTGTAGTCAAAGTATCTAGAGTTCCAAGAGGCATTTTGAGTGCCTTACGGCAGAATCGTTCAATGAAGCGTTCAGTTGTTTCATTGTGTCGTTGCTTAATTTTAATGAGAGCAGACATAGTCATGTCATTTGTCCCCTCATAAAATCATTCCAGGAACATTTGTTTGAATCCAGAGAAAGATGTTATACCACCATCTGGCAAATTACGGTACCAGTCGTAAGCTACACCCGCTAAACATCCGACAAACACTCTAGTGAGTAGAGCATCATTTGGTTGGAGTTGTTCAGTCATTACCTCAAAGTGATTGAGGTACTGACTTGGAGATGTGCTGCCATCAAACAACATAATAGTAAGGGGTTTATATTTGGGCAAAAATTACACTTCCTTCCATTCTATGGGATAAGGCTGCTTGATCCCAAGTTTTTGCAAGCCGTCTTTCTGTTTGAAAGCCTCAAATTAAGTACATAAAAATTTTATGGTCTCATTGGTATCTTCCGATGATTATGGAGCAGTAGATTAATTTGATATGTTAGGAGGGGGTACTACATGATAGGTACCACCCCCAACACCAGATTGACATGGAGTAGCCTGCACAGATATTGAAGCGGTGTGAGAAGGCTGTATCCCCAGACCAATATTGACAGGAGCTGATGTTGTTACAGGTTCTTGGGTCGAAATTAGATTTACGTCCGGTGGAAATGTATGTTGTGTCATGATTACCGCATGACTGCCTGTCAAACTAGCCTCCAAAGCAGCCATTCTCTGCTCTTGACTGTTAGAACTGGAAGCATCTTGTTCTTCTGTGATGACATAAGCGTCACCTCTCTAGCCACTGAAGACGAGCTAGTAGAAAAGATGGTCCTTTCAGAACTTTCACTATCAGCATCAAAGTCATATAAGGAACCACCCCCAAAATAAGAGATAGGGAGATTGGAATCAGGAAGATTCCTTTGAACAATTATTTCTTGGTCGGAAGGAAGATCCCTTTGATTGATTGTTTGTTGGTTGGAAGGAAGATTCCTTTGACCAATTGCGTCTCGGCTTCTTGATCTAGTATATTGGTATACTCCTTCCCCGGATTCATGAATCCGATCTAAGTATTATTGACTGGAATTGCAGGATGCATTACGTCTCGGATATTTTTCACCTCCAGTGCTTCGAGACGTCATATTGACAAAGGCGTACAATATTTCATCTTCATCCAGTATCATCGGTTGAGGAGCCTGAGAGTAATTCAGACGATCGAAGACAGACCGTTTAGCTGATTGATAGCAGCATTTGATAACTACATCATGGTGATGATTACAGTAATATTCTTGGGAATGACTTGGATGAGACGGATTTGGGATCTTCTGTTTCTGTTTAAGAACTTCACGGAGATCGGTTACATCAGGATGAGAAGAGGTCAAAGGAATATATTCTTTAATAATATTAGGAACATGATTCCTATTCTTGAGATGTCCCATTCCTTGAGTGTACAATAAAGTATTGAGTTGGTTAGCATAGGTGAAGGGGTTCTTGATTTCAGAAGTCTGCTTCTGGCGCAAGTTAGCCATTGGCACAGTCTGTTTGTATTTTGTTGAAATAGGTGTTGACTAGCGCCTGTTGAGATAGGTGGCAGGTCAGATAGATCTGCTACTTATGTATCTGTCTGAGATACTAGTAGTTTACCCTGCTTGGATCTTGAGATGAGCTGGGTAGGAAGATCCGTAGTTGTATTTTTGGGATTTGGCAGAATTCTTTCTTGTGTTATGCAACCTATTCTCATGTGCTTGCTCCGATGCAACCGAGTGACAGAAATCTCAGTTTGAATAGAACTTACTTTCTTAGCAGAGATTTGATTGTCTCTGTTCAGAGGAGTAGAGTTCCTGCCCAAAATAGTTTTCACACGGAGTGGCGCATGGGCGCCACCAGAGATATTTTCTACCGAGTCAAAGACTGGAGAAGATGAAGGAGTCGCCAAAAGGCGTTTCTCTTTGTTTTGTGATTGAAATACCATAGACGCAGGTTGCACAAGTTGAGGAAAGGCCAAAGGGCATTTCCCTTTGTTCTGTTTAACACTCTCACTAGATAGGTTCTTTTCCGAGTTCAGAACATGAGAAGATGAGGGAGTAGCCAAAAGACGTTTCCCTTTGTTCAGAGCCGAAGAAGCAGTAGGCACGGGTTGCACATGAGTTCTGGTTGACCGAGAAGCATTCTACATAGGTTGCGCAGAAGCCATAGTTGGTCGAGAGACAGATTACACAGGTTGTGCAGGAGCCATGGTTGGCCGAAAGACAGATTGTGCAGGTTGCGCAGGAGCCATGGTTGGCCAAGAGACAAATTGTGCAGGTTGCACAGGAGCTATGGTTGGGCGAGAGACAGATTACGCAGGTTACGCAGGAGCCATGGTTGGCCGAGAGATAGATTATACAGGTTGCGCAGGAGCTATGGTTGGCCGAGAGACAGATTTCGTAGGTTGGCAGGAGCCATGGTTGGCCGAGAGACGGATTAGGGAATCCACACAGTGTACCCTTTATTTTTAGCAGCAACGGCGGTGCGCTTGGTACCCCCAGCACTGATCATTGCCTCGTAAGCGGTTTGGTCGACTTGAACGACCAAAGTCTTCTGTGTCTTGCCGATCGACACGATATCACATTGAGTTGTCACTTTCTCGTCAAAGAAGAAAGTCGACCCCAGTAGAGTCGCCATTTTATTTGCAAAAACAAAAAGTTTGATTTCTACAAACTAAAAAGAGTACAATAAGTAAAATTGGCTTCTGGAGAAGTATAACTATTGGAATCTGATCAGAAGACGATCACTTTATCCCTTGGACGATGTGATATCGAAGAGATGAGCCTCTGGAGGATGCAACAACACTTTGTCAGGAGATTATGATTCGTAGTCCTCCCATAGAACTGATTCGAAACTCCATTTATAGAGTTCTGGAAATAATTGTTTAGCAGTTATTTTGGGTTGCACGAGCTTTAGGTTGCACGCCTGTTCACTTGCGCGAGCGATTACACCAACTACTGTGGACACATGGCACCATTTAAGCGAGATACGCATTGTCGAGGGCAGTGTAGTGGGCACGTTCTACGAAGTTAGTGGCTTGTGCGCCACTTCACCCTATTCTGGACACTGTTTGATCCTATTTGCTAGGGCGCAATGTAGCCACTTGTGCAAGCGGTTGCACCAACTGCTGTGGACACGTGACATCATTTGAGTGAGATGCGTATGGTCGTGAGCAATGTAGTGGACAAGTTCTACGAAGTTAGTAACATGCATGCCACGTCGTCCTGCTCTTGATGATCATATTGCGCGAGCTTCATCAGGTTGCGCGGGGACGCAATGTAGCAACTTGTGCCTAAGAACAACCTCGTATACCTTGACACGTTGCACAAATTGCTAGCTGTCATAAAATCTGACCAAATCCCCTCGAGCACCGTGTTGCGCAGGATATGAACGGATTTTCCTTGATATAAGTGATGTCAATTTGTCAGGTAATGATGATGCTGTTATAGTTTTTCGAGGAGACTGCCACGTGGCACTCGTGCAACCTGAGGTTGGCACAACCTGAAATGGGCGCAACCTGATGTGGCGCAACTTGATGTAGGCGCAACCTGTTATGGCACAACCTATTGATATGATGCATTTTGATGAGATGAATTCTGGGTGAGTAGCATAGCTTAATTTTTAGCCTCTACAGTATCAACAAACGACGATTCTTACCCATAGCCAGTTGTCCTTCCCTGCAAAAAGACTTACGATATAATTTCATATAGAAGACATCATTAATTATGCAATTGATATATACATGAAGGTTATTGGAGAGCGCACATTAATTTAGGATGTCAGCACATCCAAACAACTTCCTGCACCTGTGGATTTGGGATGTCAGCACATTAGGGTATGCACTGGTGTGTGGCCTCAAGCAATCACACCTAAACCCAACATGGTTGATTATGTGAGGGTAGGCAAATATTATATGGTCTTATTAATCTTGCCTTGGGACCTGTTAACAATTCATAAGCATGCATGTGCCTATAGGAAAAAATTGCCACTCAACAAACTAGACTGTACCCAATACTTTTTTTATCCTTACCTGTCATCGTTCACTATATATATATATATATATATATATATATATATATATATATATATATATTATCCTTACCTGTCATCGTTCACTATATATATATATATATATATATATATATATATATATACATATATATATATATATTATATATATATTTTATATATATATATATATATATATATATATATATATATATACACATACACACACATTGGCCATATGACACTATGTGTGTGTGTGTGTGTGTATATATATATATATATATATATATCTATATATATTTTTTTTTTATATATATATATATATATATATATATATATATATATATATATATATATACTAGTCTACATGTACGTGCTTTGCACGTATTTTAATTAAAATATTATTAGATCAGTTGTCGTCTTTCCGTCTTTTCTAGGTGACTATTCATGTGTTTGTGCTTTCTTTTTACAATGCCAAGGGATTCGAAGTACGAATTTTGTTCTTTTTTTTAATTTTCTATTAAGAATAATAATCTTTGGAAAATGGTAAGGAAAGCCAAATTTATTACCATTAGAACATGAAGGGTTGTATGGAAAAAAGAAACTTCATAGCATGCAAACTTTATTGTTTTGACAATTAAACATAAATGACATGCAAGATGATACAATAATATCATGTTACAAAATACTCAAGGGTATTTTAGAAATTTAAAAGTTTCACCATCAAGATTTCCTATTATATAGTAAATAGATATATACATATACATATATATATATATATATATATATATATATATATATATATATATATATATATATATATATATATATATATAGTGTCATATGGCCAATGATCTCTAGCTCAAGTGGTTAGAGTTAGGCACATCCCCCTAAGAGGTTGCAGGTTCGGGCAACGGGAGAAGCAAATTTAATTCCATGTGAAGGAATAAATGTGAGTGTGGGCCGGATACGGTGTGATACAAGTGCTGGTGGGGACTATATATATATATATATATATATATATATATATATATATATATATATATATATTTATATATATACATATATATATATATATATATATATAGTGTCATATGGCAAATGATCTCTAGCTCAAGTGGTTAGAGTTAGGCACATCCCCCTAAGAGGTTGCAGGTTCGGGCAACGGGAGAAGCAAATTTAATTCCATGTGAAGGAATAAATGTGAGTGTGGGCCGGATGCGGTGTGATACAAGTGCTGGTGGGGACTTCGGGCCGAGCTTGATGCGAAGAGATATAAGTACAGGTGCGGGCCTTTAGGCCATGTTTGTAGGCCTTTGGGTCAGGAGTCTATAACACAACTACATGTTCAATATATATATATATATATATATCATATCATATGTGTGCTATTTCAATTGTTAGAATCATAAGACGTAAAAATAAATAAATAACATGTATCACCAAACAATAATTCTTACCCAAAACCGATTCTTCTTCCCTGCGAATAAGGCTTACCGTATTGTTTCCTATAAACCGAAGACATCGCTAACTATATGAAGCTCACTGCTGAACACACACACCATTTTGGACTCTAGTGTGACGATGACCCTTATAGTCTAGGTAGCTAGCCCCACTGAAGGTCCTGAATCATCCGTGCTAGTACATTAGCACCGTTCTCCTAAACTGACCTAGTTTGGGTGCCCCGACAACCGTTTGAGAAACAAAACCTTGTGTACAAGTTGTCCATAACCATAAAAATGTGTGAACAATTTAACTATGAAACATATGCATAGTATATAAATTGAAATAACTATACAACACATATTTTCTATTTTATCACATTCCTTGAGCCATCACTCATACTTCCACTCTTCATAATCCAGGGACTTCAACCTTAGAAACTCGACGGTCCCAAACCTTTCCATATTACCATTCCTCTGAACCCATAATACTATATTGTAGATGATATCGTAATGACGTCACTATATTCCACATGATAATGTAACTACTATGTATAATAATCCATATTCTATAGCAGCAATACAAAATGTATATCTATAACTACAGGTTAATATTCCATGTTTTATATAATAAGTTGACAACAAAATATTACTCTCTTTTATCATGGTTCTTTTTATTAGCATTAACAAAATCATGGCATATAGAACAAGACACGTAATATTTTTTTATTAAGTGCAAATGTAAATGAGAAAAGGATAAAAAACCACCCACCATAAAGAAATGTCTATCTTCCTCGACCAAGCAGATCTTTGAATAATTTCCCTGTATGAACTAAAGTCCAAATAACCATTCAAGCCAATATTGTAGTACAATGCACCATATAGAGTGAGGCATTACATAGTACACTACTCAAAAAAGTTTCTTCCTAGAAACTTACAAAAATAAACTCCTCCGTTGTTGTCCCATTGCCTAAATGGTCACACCTGATTTTGATAATCAATGACAACTTTAAGTCGATAAGCAAAAATACACAAACTGCTACGAAAGTTACAGGTTGCTGAAATCAATATCAAAGAACGTACTACGTCTACATCCTGTCTATAAAGAGCATTCGAGTCATCATCCAAAAGCAATTGTATCGGAATCCAGATCGAGTGTATATTTCTTCTGTATTTTACTTTTAGTAAGTCTAGGAAATATAAATGTAAGATCGATCGGGATATTACTGGCTTTAGGTTATTTCTAGTCCACCTATCCAAAGAGCCTACCTACTTATCTTAAAACTATATATCCAAACAGTCCAAAAACCATATGCAATTTGGACCCTAAAAATCCCATTCTGCTTAGACAGAATTCAGATAGAACACGGACCGAGTTCGGTCTGAGAATTTTTAAAATATATTGCCTCCAAATTTGTATCCAATTTTTATTTGCGAGATATTAGCATCCGAACTCAGCCCTGAATTCTGCCCGAGTTCGATCAGAAAAAAATACTATAAATAGAGAAGGTTTCTCACATTTGTAATCACTCATCCACTCTTCTCTCTATCTCTTCCCAAGTATTTTTCAGAGATCTAAAGCTTTCACATTTCACCTTTACTACTCTTAGCTAAAGCCAGTAAATATTCTATTTGATTTAGAGTCATTGGTTTACAGAGTTGTAAAGAGGTTACAAGTCAAAAAAACTTCTCAGTTTTCAGAGTCGGTCGTGTGCTTGTCACCAAGCACGGTATTATAAAGTCGGTCGTGCACTCTTCGCTAAGCACGGTGTTGTAAAGAGACGACAAGCTCTCATTTAGCTTACAAATAGTGGATTAACAGCAGGTAAGAGTACACACGATTAGATTAGTCCTTTTAGAGGGAAAACCATTATATATATCATGCTGTTCACTGAGTTTGATCTTCTATCTCTTTTGTTATTTAATTTATTGTCTTTTATTCCTGCCATAACTTATAATCTGTTAATTTTTTAAGTGGTGATTATTTTTTGCTGCACACGCACACACTCTATTCACCCCATCTAGAGGTGCTCAACGGTCCTACATCCATATGCATCAACTAACAAATAAAAACTCCTTACTAAATCTCTGATTCAAACTCCCATGCCAATTCCATAATTGAATGACCATCCAAACACATATATCAATTCCCAAAACACTCATGAAACACCTTCTATTTGCTGATTAATACTTAAGCAAATCCTTCAGTACACTATGAACACATCTATATCAACTCTCACCACTTATTATGCATATAACTTCTCTTCCAATCTATAGCTACACCAAAATACTCAAACAAATAAACTTAATAAATTCCATAAAGCATCTTATTTCTTGTCCAACTTGAACAAGCCTTGCATAACTTTAAAGATCACTCAAACACAACTTACACATTCCGCAATCAACACAAGATCACTCACGTCTTAGCCAAATCCATTGAATAACTTATACAAACAACTGCAACCAACAATTTCTAAAACTTTTCCAATATCATCTGCCTCCATAAATAGCATGCCTCGTACATAATTACACTTCTCAAACTCACTGGGTGATCTAGCACTAAGAAACCTAAGCTGTTGATACAATACCAAGGAAGCAAAACCAGGCTAAGGCAATCTACTAAAGCACTATACTATTCTATTCTGAATCCTAATGAATATAGCCCAAAATGAACGGATATATCGACTGAAATTCCAACTATTGGACCTCAATGATTCAAACTGTTCTCAAAATATCAAAAATTCAATTATCCATCAAATTACCAAACCTAACTGCATTCCAAGTCCCAATCACAATTATTACATCAATGCACCATTGCAAAAGAATCATATTACCTCAAAGTTCTTGTTGAACCAGTCTACATTCCATTTTCTAAGAAATCCTCGATCCAAAAAAAGTAATCCAATATAAATCACTTACTATGCATATATCAATCATTCTCCTCTAAATATGATCTCAATCTCTGTCAACATCATCTAATTTAAGCCAAATATGAAATCACCATCATTTAATTCCCAAGGGTCCAATCTAATTCATAGATAGGTCGCAACCAAATCAAAATAAGTATTTATTTCCTCCATCAACTTTTGCCCAAATAACATGAAATCTTAAACCATCAAAATTCAATCTATTCTATTAGCCAAAACTAATCCTTCAATCAATTTATTTTGGCAATACGATTGCTATTCCATGTACTCCAACATATCCATAGAATAATGTTACTTGAAGAAAGATCAATCGAAATCCAAGCTAAATTCAACCCAAGGATCACACTATTATCAATCACTTTTCCACGCACATGATTTGAATCATAATCCAATTTGTCAATAAAATTTTCATCAATCACCTCCACAATACATCGACTAAGATAGTCCAACAATAAGTAATTAATCTGCCTAATTCCAGATACAATCTCATTATTCTAGCTCTATTCTAAAGCAATCTATCTAGTCAACTCTTCTTATAATCATCCTATCAATCCTAATGCTCAACATTTGGATGTCGCCTAACCACTAGGCTATATAACTCACTAGGCACACTCAAGCATCATGATAATCTATTTTCAAAAAGACAACTAGAATCACTACACCTATCCTATGTCCAAGGGCCAAAGCTTATCCATCAATCTAACGAATTCTACCCAACTTAGGGGAGCTGTTCTAACTCAAAACATCTAAACATTCGACATAGACTAGTCCTGATAACTTAAACATCATCAACATCCATGGATCGAAGACTATCTAGCAAAATCTTTTCCTAGGGTATATCTATCCAATAATCATCCTCGACCACCAATCAAAGCAACTCTTATAGCCCAAATCCTCAAATATGTACGATAAAATCTACCAATCTTAATCTTAAATCTCAATAACAAATCCTAAGCCATAAATATAAATCATCAATCACAAATTTTAAATCTCAATCACCAATCCATCAATCACAACATACCATTAATTCCAATCTAACTTGTATTCAATCCATGCATCCAATTAACTCATATAATCAAATATTAATTTAAAATTAATCCACAAGTCAAGGCATTCTCATTGTTATCAATTGTTTGATACTTACAATCTATTCCAATCAAATTATAGGTCGAATTAATAGCTCTCATAATCCATCAATTTTCTTACTCTGTATTCACCACATCAATCACAAAGAATTCAATATTCGCTAAGCCATCTAATTAATATCTGTTTATACAACGTACATGTTAGCCCATTGATTCTAATCGATTAAGTTTAATATTTTGGTATCACTAATATTCAAGTTGTTACTATAATGTTGATACTTAAACTTAGCATTTTACTAGTGTGTATTAAATTCTTCATATCTGCTACTATGTATGTTGTTTTTTTCGTTTAACATCTATTTGTTGAAAATAAGATCGAATATAGACATATACAATAAAGAAATCATGATGGACCAAAGACTGAATTATAGCAGAAGATTTCTTTGAACTACTTACGACATCTCCGAAGCCTCGCACTTGGGGGTTCCAAATTCTCTAACTAAAATGAATTAAAATTTAAAATTTCAAACACTCTTCTAGAACATAATTTGTTATTAACTAACTATAGATAAAATATCTAACTATTAGCTAAAATTAGTAAATTAATTATGCCATTGATTATGATTTAGTTTTTTTAGGAATTAATATTAACTAATTAAAATTAGAGAAATTTTCCAACACAAGTTTTGGGTTTTTGTTAATTCATTTTAATTTAGAAAAATCATTATAAAATAAATAAAGTCTCTAATTGCATTTATAGGGTTCTAAGGGTTACAAGTTGTGGGCTTAGCTCCAAATAAAATTTTCAAGAAATGAGTGACAAAAATACAAATATTTCTTAGAGGTCATAAACCTTCCCCTCCAGGAAAATACCCACCATGACAACCACGTATGATACCATCCCCACGTATGGAAGATAACAAAAGATGAATCTTATATTAATATACACTCTTCGGGTTGCCACATGGAAGTGAGACAATTTTTAGAGACGAAGTTCAAAAACCTCAACAATCTCCCATATATTTTAATATATGGGCTAATCGTTCCCTATAGTAAATGTGCATCATACATTAGAATAGATGTCGCTTACAACTTAAATCTTCATGAATGGGGCAATTAATAGAACGATATAGAATGGACCACTTCCTTGAATTCAGTACCATAACTACTATTCTTCCCACTCATACAATGATATCAACTGTGCCTTCGATTGTACGTTGAAGGCCTTGTGCTGACCCGCTATCATGCGCGTACTTGGATGCCTACAAGTTTACCCTCTAGAGATGGTTTGTATCTCTGTTTACAAACATAGATGATAGAGAGATTAAATTTTCCACCATAAGGCCTTTTGTCTTCTTGTGGTGCTACATCGCTATGACATAGCACAAAACCGAGGTCCAACATCTTGGTGGTGTCATACTACTATATCATTAGGTTCCAACCTCTTTTACTGCTAAACTACTACTCTGTGTCTTTCAATATTAGCCTACCTGCCTCTATGTGGTTCTACACCACTGTGACATGGCCTGAAGCCGAGGTCCCACCCCATGTGGTGTTACGCTACAATAATATGGGGTACTAGACCATTTTTAGTGCTAAGCTGCCTATGCTTCTTGTAAAGTATGTCGAACATTCTAAATGCTCAAGAACTCATTAAGGCATAAATTCATCCTCTTACAGGACTCTGTGTATAGAAGAAGCAAATGATAGTTCTCAGAGGTTCCGGGATGCAATCCTAACAATGTCCCCAGGGACTAACCTTTGTACCTTATATTTTCCTAGTCAGTCATCCTTTCTTGAACCAAAAGCAAGATGTCGAGTAGATTTCTCTTTGAACTAATAACATAATATTTATGATATAATTATAAAAATAAAATATCAAAACTTTTTTAAGCCAATTTTCTTTGTTATGTCCTCGACCAGCTGGCTTAAGGCCTTTGTTGAACGAATCTGCCACATTCTCTTGACTTTGAATATCAACCATTAAAATGATGACATCTTTGATGTGCTTATTCAGTATTGTGTAACAAAGTCTTAGTCCTCTTCTTACCATTTAAGAACTCATTGGATGCCGTTGCAATAGTCGCCTGGTTGTCGCAGTATATTGGTATAATTGGAATTAGCACCCCAACCCGAGGAAGATCGTATATGAGCTTTCGAAGCTATTCTTCTTCATCTGGTACAGCCATTTGAACATAATACTCAAATTCCATAGATGAGTAAGAGAGCAAAGTTTGGTTCTTCAATTCTATGATA
The DNA here is from genome assembly GCA_029216955.1 of Iris pallida. NCBI lineage: Eukaryota > Viridiplantae > Streptophyta > Magnoliopsida > Asparagales > Iridaceae > Iris > Iris pallida. The sequence goes on from JANAVB010022397.1 coordinate 12,055,094, forward strand.
TAGCAACTCCACCCATATGGAGAAGATATATCCCCTTGTAGATCTTTCACTCCCTCTTTCTAAGCACCAACTAGCATCAACAAACCTTCCAATGTAGTAGATAACCAAAATTTAAGTCCTCTTTAGATACCTCATAAGCATTTTAACAAATTTTCAGTATTCTACACCTAGATTGCTAGAGAACCGCCTCAGCAATCCTATGGCAAAAGCAATGTTAAGTCTAGTTGCACTCATAGCATACGTTAAACTTCCAGTGACACTTTAGTACTCCAATTGAGAGACAGTCTCCCCTAGATTTGGCTTTAGTTTCTTGTAACAACTATAAGGAGTATCAATCCTGGGAAGAACTTGATATCCATAGCGTGCAAGCATTTTTCTACATAGTGTGCTTGTGATAGAGTAAGCCCAGCTTCAGTTCGAATAATCTTTATCCCAAGGATAACATCAACATCTTCCATGTCCTTCATACTGAACTTGGACGAGAGGAACTTCTTTGTCTCTGGGACACATTTTAATCCATATACAGGATTAGCATATCGTCCATATAGAACCACATAATAACCCATCTTCCATTAGCGAACTAGTGTGTACACACTTATTAGTCTCGCTAACCTTGTAGCCATTTGATTTGATGAATGTATCAAACTTCTTATGCCATAAGCCTGCATTAGATATCATAAAAATATTTTACCAATTTACATACTTTATCTTCAAGCCCGTTAACGACAAACCCTTCTAGTTAATTCATGTAAATTTCTTCGACCATATCTCCATATAGGAATGTCGTATTTACTTCATATAATGAAACACCAGCTTGTGAATTACATCTAGAGTAATAAACATCTTGATACTTATTATCCACGCAACTAGAGTATATATATCAAAATAGTCAATCTCCTACTTCTGAAAAAATCCCTTAGCCACCAGCCTAGCCTTGATCTTATCAACAATTAAATCGACATTTATCTTCTTCTTGAAGATATATTTATATTTAATGAATTTTGATCCTTCAGGCAGATTTATTAATACCCAAGTATTACTGGATGTTATGGAGTCAATCTCGTTATTGATTGCCTCATTCTAGAAGTTGTCTCTAGTCTTTACTGTAAGTAAGCGAATCTGCTTCTACATGATTGGTGACAAAGTCTTATCTGAAGTCCTTCGGCCTTCTCACTAGATTTAGTGACGACTAAGCGAGTAATTGTTTAGTATAAGCCCCTAGATTTTTAGAGTTATTTATTTTAATTTTTTATTTTTTTTAATATAGTTATTAGTAGATATTTTTCTACTATTATTTTTTATCATTAAATATTTTTTTTGTAGTTTTGATTTTTGGAGCACAAGAAATGCCAATCCCTAAAAACTTTCTTTATGAGCTTTGATTTATACAAGTTTATCTTCACTTAGTATATCATGTCCCACTCAAATATGTTCTCTTATATTCTATTTTTATTGCACAACTTTTGGGTCAACTTAGGCCAAAAAGTTAACTTCCGTAAAACTTATCGTACTTTCCAACTTAATTTCGTGACTCGACATCGATCCAACCTAAATGACCCAATATATAATTTTGACCTAATTTGAGCCTACTACACGCACATATATGGTGTCCTACTTAATTGAGTTCCCATGTGCTACTTATTTTCAAATGGCACATAAGATCCGTTCATAGTCATTTTGGTGTTTAATTATATTGGAAATATTTTCGGGACTAAACTCTTGCCAACTGTCACGCCCCAGTCCTAAATCTATAAGGACTAGAACACGTGGCATGCCAACAGACACATTTCATAGGTATATCCATTCTAATAGACCAATGGAAAGTATCTTAAGCTGTAAACTATTCACATAGCAGGCACAAAATTATACTCATCCACGGAACAAAGAATCACAGAATAAGAAAGCATATAGTGCTGAATAAAAGAAATAGAATACTAAGAGAAATATAAAAGTCACATGGAAAACCCATGGATACAAGTCTCAGCAAGATAAATGATTACTACAAGTCTCAGATAAAAGTATAAAAATATCCACTACAAATATCAACTCTGACATAAAATAAAGTAAATAAAATAAATGTCCACAAGGTGCTACTCTGGATCAACCTTGTCATCTACGGCTGGTGGAACAGTAGAATAAACTCCCGGGTCGTACTCCTCAGGAAAGACTTCGTCAGCTAAACCTGGGGAATAACCAGGTCCTCATGGGACATAGCAAGGCACATATATACAAGCTAAAGTATAGTAAGTAAAGAAATATCAGGGTATCTAAACCAAACTAACATGACACTTTGAGGACAACGTTCGCAAGTGCAGACTTCTCCAAAGTAAAAAACATCTGGGTCTGGCGTACATATAGTCGTAGCTCCGTAACGGAATCTCAACAGTAACTAAGAGAGAAAAATGGATCACCGGCAATATGTAATCTCTCCGAATAAATGTATATACGTATATATAAGTGTATGTGCACAGCATGGCCCGCACAAGTAGTAGTCATCCTCAACTCTCAAGAATCAATAAGTTGCAACCACAACTTATCGGACCTCTATCTAGACAGCAATCCTATGACACATCTAAAAGAAATATAAAATGATACAACCAACCTTAACCTACAGGTATCAGGAATTCAGGTATCTCAGGTAATAAGGCTCAAGTATCAAGATAATATTTGTGTCAATCACGTATCGTATCCTACAGGTCTTTATGGAAATAAATCCATAAATCTCAGGCAGGCTCTATATATCAATATTAGACAACTCATTAGTTGAATGCACCCGAATATAATCGAGAAGCCCGTATTGATATAACTCCTAAGGTCCAACACAATAAATAAAATAGCAAGAAATAAAGGAAAGAATAAAATAAGAACTGAGAATAGCATGGTGCACTTGCCTAATTCTGCGGTGTGAATATGAAATGTCGCTCATGTGTCCACGCCTCCGGAATTCAACGCTTCTAGATAATTAAATAACTAGTTTAAGTAATTACTCATGAACTTATGATACGACTTAATGTTGATTTAATGTTTTAATCCACATTAACCATATTCAGATATCTCGTGGTACCATTTAGATTCGTCCACCAAATATACATGTTCCACGAGACATCGGAACACAGTTTTAGGGTTTTCGACTTCTAATTTGTCAGTTATGCCCCTACTTAAATAACATACTTAAAAATCATCTAAAACTCATAAAAATAATATTTAACTAATTTTCTACATATTTATCTCTGAAATTCCAGAATTAAAAACTCTAAAGAAATATATGGCTAGTTGACTTATATGTCAGCCAGTCTACCCGAAACTTGTCCGGGACATCGTCAATTATCCGATATGGCTAAAATACACAAAAATAAAATTTAAACAGAATTAAAATATCTTATTTCATAAAATATAATTATAGATACAAGGATTAAGTTATGCTACAAGTTTGGGACATTCTAAGTCAGCAGGTTACCCGAAAATTGCTAGTTTTGACCTATATTTTTTTCAACCAGATTTGAGTTGAAAAAATCGTAGAAAAACACTTAAAAATCATAATTTCTATATTTTAACACACATAAAATTCAGTTTCGAAATTAAACATCAATAACTTATAGTTCCTTCACAACGGTGCTAAAATCGATCCTACCGAAACATGAATATACAACCATAAATCATGAAACCTTTATAGATGAAAATAAATTAAAAAATGCATCAAAATATCATTTTTAATGGTTTAAACATAGGATTTCTACAGAATTATAGCATGAGTTTGAGATGAAAAAAGTAGAATTTCTTACCGAAAGTCCTTGCTAGATGGGTTGTGGAGACTTCTCCTTGCCAAAGCTCCCACCTTTCTTGCCATCCTTGCTTGCTAATCCCTTCTTGATGAGTTTGAAGGGGTTGGCAATGTCTCTGGATGGTTGGAGGAGGAGGATGGAATTTTTAGGATTTGTTTGAGTGGTTAGGTGGATGTATAATGGAGGATATGAGTTTTTGTGGAGGATGGAGAGATGAATAATGGAGGAGATGATGTTAGAGGGCTATGGGGGTGTGGGTGCTGTAGGCTATGGAGGGGAGAAGGGATGTGGTCGGCTATGGAGAGAAAGAGGATGGGAGTAATTAAGTTAGGGTTAGGGTTTGGGTACAAGTTGATATATATATATATATATATATATATATATTTTTATATATATATATATATATATATATATATATATATATATATATATATATATATATATATATATATATATATATATATATATATATATATGGGCCTTTTGGGTTGCATGCATGTATAGGAGTTGAAATCCTATTCCCTGAAGATGTTTAGCCGGGGGGGTTTGCTTGGCCGACTACTCCATAGTAGGGGCCCACTTGATATGGTTTGATTGTTTGGTAAGTTGGCTAATTGATTTGATTGAGAATTTAAATAGGTCTTTCCTAATATAAAAATAATTAAATCTATATATATAATACAATCCAAAATCTGAATAAATATAAACTATATGTGTTTATTAATGTATTTTAATATCCAACATGCCTACATAGGTTTGGGGTCGGCTTGGAAGAAGTTTGGAAATATTTGGTGCAATCGGGTCTCCTAAAAGTCATAAAGGCTTATATAAACCAATTAATTAAATAAAAATATGACTTGTGTCATAATTTAAATTGTTAACATACAAGAAACTAAAATATAACCATGACATTCCTAACATAGCTAGTATGCTAGTCAAAGCACCCGACTACACTAGGCATGCCATAGTTCTAGTCGTTTTGCACATTCAAACTCAATCATGACTATAGCCCTTTTATATAATATAAATAGGATAAAATTAATTAGAAATAAATGAAAATCCGAATAACATATTTAATTAAATCAAATATTCTTTTAATTTTGAGGGGTTTTACATCCTTCCCTCCTTAAAATAATTTTGTCCTCGAAATTAAAACAATGTTATATGGAAAATTGAAATCATTAAGAAAACACAATAAATTACATACCTTGATTCTCAAACAAATGGGGGAATCGCTCTCGCATAGAATCCTCGTGCTTCCACGTAGACTCGCCCGGTGAATGATCCTTCCACGCAACTCGAACAAGCCTAATGGTCTGACCTCGTAATGTCTTCTCGCTATAGTCAAGAACCCCAACTGGCTGCTTCTCGTAAGATAAAGTCGGCCCTACAGTAATCTTAGAACAATCAAGCCATGATTAGAATCTGCCATGTACTTTCTCAACTGAGACACATGGAATACGTCATGCACACCCGCTAGTGACGGAGGTAATGTAAGACGATAGGCCACTTCTCCTACTCTCTCAAGAATGTCGAAAGGACCGATGTACCTTGGGCTTAGTTTTCCCTTGCTATCAAACCGGATGGTACCTCGAGTCGGTGATATCCGCAAGATTACATGGTCGCCTTCCTTGAACTCCAAAGGCCGGCGATGTGTATCTGCCCAATGCTTCTGTCTGTCTTGAGCTGTCTGAAGATGCTTTTGAATCTGCTTCACCTTTTCCACGGCCTGTGTCACTAGCTCAGGTCCAAGAATTTGACGTTCTTCCACGCCACTCCAACAAACAGACGATCTGCACTTCCTTCCATACAATGCCTCAAAAGGCGCCATCTAGATAGTTGCTTGGTAGCTATTACTGTAAGAAAATTCTACCAAGTGCAAGTGATCCTCCCAAGATCCTCCAAAATCTAGCATACAAGCTCTCAACATGTCCTTGAGCGTCTGAATTGTGCGTTCCGACTTTCCAACAGTCTGAGGATGGTACGCAGTACTGAACTTCAATCGAGTTTCCAGACTCTCCTGCACACTCCTCCAGAAATATGACATAAATCGAGAATCACGATCCGACATAATGCTGACAGGTACACCATACAACTTCACAATTTTCTTGATGTACATGTCTGCCAATACCTCGGTAGACTGTCCCACTCAGAATGGCAAGAAATGTACTGACTTGGTCAATCAATCTACAATCACCCAGACCTCGTCCTTCATGCTAAGGCTCCTCAGAAATCCTATGACGAAGTCCATCGTGATATGTTCCCACTTTCACTCAGGAATTGGAAGGGGCTGTAGAAGTCCGGCTGATCTCTGATGCTCAGCTTTAACCTAGTGACAGACCAATTATCTAGCTACAAATCATGTAATCTTCTTCTTCACTCCGTGCCACCAGAAATGTTGCCTCAAATCTCGGTACATCTTGGTACCCCCGGGATGGATAGAGTAGATATAACTATGCACTTTTTCCATCAATTCCTGCTGAAGCTCTCCATTTGGAACATATAAGCGCTCTCCGCACCTCAATGTTCCATCCTAGTGAATTCGCAACCCTGTCTGCTATCCTGCCTCAGTCTTCTCAAGGAGTCTTCTGAATTTCGTATCCGTAGGCAATGCTGCCTTAATCCTCTCAACTAGTGAAGATCGAACTTCTAACTGTACTAGAACAGCTCCTGATCCCAGCAATACGACTTCGATCCCAAGCTCCTAAAGATACTCAAGCAAATGACGATGTGTCATCAAAAAGTAAGTTGCAAGCTTCCTTTTTAAGGCGTCCACAACTACATTTGCCTTTCCCTTATGATATTGTAGCTCAATGTCGAAGTCCTTCATCAGCTCCAACCAACGTCTTTGCCTTATATTCAACCCTTTCTGAGTAAAGACATACTTCAAACTCTTGTGGTTGGTAAATATCTTCACTCTCGCCATATAGATAGTGCCTCCAGAGCTTTAGTGCAAATATGACTGCAGCCAACTCTAGATTATGCGTCAGATAATTCTTCTCGTGAGCCCTCAATTGTCTCAACGCATAAGCAACTACCTTACCATGCTGCATTAGGACACATCCCAATCCACTACCAGATGCGTTACTATATACCACAAAGCCTTCTGACCTTGAAGTAAGAGTCAAGACTGGTGCTATCGTAAACCGCTTCTTCAGCTCATCAAAAGCCGTCTGACACGTCCAGATGAACTCCTGCTCCTTACGCGTCAACCGCGTCATAGGATCAAAAATCTTCAAAAAATTCTCTACGAACTCCAATAGTATCCGGCAAGTCTGAGAAAACTCCTTACCTCTAAAACTGATGGAGGTACTGGCCATGTCGCAACGTTAACGACCTCTATCTTCTCCGGATCAACTGAAAGTCCTTCACCAGAAATGATATGGCCCAGAAATGAGACCTTGTCTAAGCAAAAGTCACACTTACTGAGCTTAGCATACAGCTTCTCCTCTCTCAATACTCCCAACACAACTCGAAGATGCTCTTCATGCTCCTCATGACTCTTAGAGTATACCAGTATATCATCAATGAATATCACTACAAATTTGTCTAGATACTGGTTAAACACTTTATTCCTAAAATTCATGAACACTGCTGGCACGTTGGTTAGACCAAACGGCATCACCAAAAATTCGTAGTGTCCATACCTCGTCTGGAAAGCTGTTTTTTGAATGTTTTCCTTTCGCACCCTGATCTGATGGTATCTGGACATAAGGTCAATCTTGGAAAACACTCGTGCCCCACTAAGTTGATCGAATAGGTCACCGATACGCGATAATAGATATTTATTCTTAATCGTTACCTCGTTCAATTTCCTGTAGTCGATGCACAGGCAAACATTTCCATCCTTTTTCAGCACAAATAAGACAGGCGCTCCCCATGGAGAAGTACTAGATCAAATAAAGCCTTTGTTCAGCAATTCATCTATATGGGCCTTCAATTCTTCTACTTCTTTTGGTGCCAACCGGTATACATGAGAAAAAATTGGCTTCGCTTCTGGAACCAACTATATGGTGAATTCAATCTCTCTATCGGGTGGCAAACCGGAAAGGTCTTCTAGGAACACATCTTTAAACTCTGATATAACTCTCGATAGTGTTGGCTCCTCCTCTGCTATGTAGGCCTTTAGAGTGGGATGGGTACCTTGCTCTATAGCCCCTCGAAGAAATTCAAACTCCGGAAGGCTTGGGGGTCTAGAAATTCACACTACCCCAACGGCAATCTATAGTGGCATGATATTGGCTCAACCAACCCATGTCAAGCACAATGTCATAGTCTCGCATGGTATAGACTAAAAATTGTGCCCGTATCTCTCCCCCACACACTACTACAAAACAAGATCTACATGCATCACTCACAGAAACTATACCTCCTCCCATAAGAATTTTTATATTCTTCGAAAGGAGTGCGGTGGCGACTCCATGGATAGCTACAAATCTAGCTGCTATGAAGGAGTGTGTGGCTCCAGTATCAAATAAAGCTATAGCTGGTAAAGAGGCTACAAGTATGGTACCTGAAATGACCTCTCCAGCTACGTCCACCTCCTCGGCGGTCATGGCAAAGGCCTGACCAGATGCTGGTGCTCTATGCTGTTGTCGAGCATGCTGAAACTGCACTCTCTGTGGTACAAATATTGGTCCCCTCTGAAGTTCCCCGAGGGCAGGTGCTCGTGATGCTCCAACTACTGCTGGTGGTGCTCGAGGTGGCTGCGGGAATGGCCTCGGGGCTGGTAAGGCTGGATGTGGTGCCGTTAGTGCTGCAAGTTATGGTGGCTCTGGACAAACCCGAACTGGGTGCTGATCAAAACCGCATCTCAAGCATACTCCAAGTCTCCGTCGACAATCTCGTGATAAATGCCACTTCTTGCTCCAGTAATGGCAAGAAGGGATCTCCTTAGAAAATGTTGGTGTCATCTTCTGTTGTGGCGAGGCTATTGGGTGCTTTACTGGTCCTCCAGATGGTGCTCGAACTTTCGATATTGTCGAATGTGGACGCTTCTGGCTGGCCTCTCTTTGTTGATTCTTTTCTGGCATCGTGTTGTGGTCAGGACAGCTGTATACGAAGTAGGTGCTACTGATCCCACAAGCCTCTGTATCTCAAAAGTTAGCCCGTCGTGGAACTTTTCTGCCTTCTGCTCCTCGATCGATATCAAATATGATGCATATCTGCTCAATCTCAAGAATTCTGAGTTGTATTCTTCGACTGTCATGCTGCCTTGAGTGAGATGGATGAATCGGTCTTGAAGCTCTGCTCGCGTTGTAGCAGAAATGTACATCTCCTTGAAGAGTTTAGATAACTCTTCCCATGTGACTCCATCAGGACCCAATCGCTCCTCTTCGGCCTCCTACCAATGATGGGCATTGCCAGTCAACTACATTCTGACTGCAGGCATCCATTTTTTCTTAGGAAGTTCAGTGACTACTAGCTGATGCTCGATGTTGGTAAGCCATGCATGAACTTCTGTAGGGTCCTCATCTCTAGAGAACGGCTTGGGAATCATCTTCCAAAACTCTGCAATTGATCCTGTCTTCGGCTAAGGGGCTGGTGGTGCAGTAGGTGCCAAGGCAGACATAATACTATCTCTCAAGGCTACAGCCTGCTGCTGTTGAGTCTGTTGCTATACCGCCTGTTGGGCCTGTATCATCACGAAGAACGTCTGGAACATCTACTATCCATCCATTGGTTATCCTTGAGGTGGGAAAGGTATGAACGACATCGAAGAAGGTTGTGGTAAGGAAGTCCCAGGTGGTGGCATCGATATCGTTGGCGGTGTCGGTAGTGGAAGATCATCTCTCCGAAATCTTGATGGCGGAGGATGTGTCACTTGGCTCTGCTGGGTGTGTTAGCCTCCTGATGGTGGTGGTGGTGGAGTATTATCGCCCTAAGTGATAATAGCATTCTGCAAAGTGCCATCTGGTGTCATAGTCCGTCTTGTGGGTACATTGTCTGTAGGATAGAAAAAGACCTATTAAACGGTGAAAAATTCAAGCAAGATGCAAGTCAAAGGATTAATTAAAAGTCAAACTTAGAATTCAAAGGCCGAAAATATAGTAGATGAGATCCTATTTAAGTAAAATCCTAATTCGCAGGCTTGCTTGGCGCAGTCATGTAACCAAGAAGATTTATCGTAAGACCTGCATGGGCCACCACAAAATATGTCACGCCCCAGTCCCAAATCCATAATGACTAGAACACGTGGCATTCCAGCAGACACATTCCATAGGTATATCCATAATAGACCAATAGAAAGTATCTTAAGTTGTAAACTAATCACATGACAGGCACAGAACTATACTCATCCACAGAACATAGAATCACAGAATAAGAAAGCATATCGTGCTAATAAAAGAAATAGAATACTGTCAAAGAGAAATATAAAAGTCATGTGGAAAACCTATGGATACAAGTCTTATCCAGATAAATGATCACTACAAGTCTCAGATGAAAGTATAAAAATATCTACTACAAGTCTTAGCTCTGACATGAAATAAAGTAAAATAAAAAAATGTCCACAAGGTGCTACTCTGTATCAACCTCGTCGTCCACGGCTGGTGCAATAGTAGAATAAACTCCCGGCTCGTACTCTTCAGGAAAGACCTCGTCAGCTAAATCTAGGGAATAACCAGGTCCTTAGGGGACATAGCAAGACACATAATATACAAGCTAAAGTGTAGTAAGTAAAGAAATATCGGGGTATCTAAACCAAACTGACGTGACACTTTAAGGACAACGTACGCAAGCGTAGACATCTCCAAAGTAAAAGACATTCGGGTCTGGCATACATATAGTCGTAGCTCAGTAACGGATTCTCAACGATAACTAAGAGAGAAATATGGATCACAGAAAACAGGTAATCTCTCCGAATAAATGTATATACATATATATAAGTGTATGCGCACAGCATGGCCCACAAAAGTAGTAGTCATCCTCAACTCTCAAGAATCAATAAGTTGCAACCACAACATTCCGTTCGGGCCTCTATCTAGACGACAATCCTATGACACACCTAAAACAAAGATAAAATGACACAACCAACCTTAACCTATAGGTATCAGGAATTCAGGAACCTCAGGTAATCAGGCTCAAGTATCAAGATAATATTTGTGTCAATCACGTGTCGTATCCTACAGGTCTTTATGGAAATAAATCCATAAATCTCAGGCAGGCTCTATATATCAATACTAGACAACTCATTAGTTGAATGCACCCGAATGTAATCTAGAAGCCCGTATTGATATAACTCCTAAGGTCCAACACAATAAATAAAATAGCAAGAAATAAAGGACAAAATAAAACAAGAACTGAGCAATAGCAAGGTGCACTTGCCTGATTTCGCGGTGTGAATATGAAATGTCACTTCCATGTCCACGCCTCCGGAATCCAACGCTCCTAGATAATTGAATAACTAGTTTAAGTAATTACTCATGAACTTATGAAGTGACTTAATGTTAATTTAATGTTTTAAAATCAAATTAACCATATTCAAATCTCTCGTGGAACCATTTAGATTCGTACACCAAATATACATGTTCCACGAGAAATCGGAACACAATTTTAGGGTTTTTGACTTCTAATTTGTCGGTTATGTCCCTACTTCAATAACATACTTAAAAATCATCTAAAACCCATAAAAATAATATTTAAATTATTTTTCTACATATTTATCTCTGAAATTCTAGAATTAAAAACTCTAAAGAAATATATGGCTAGTCGACTTATATGTATGTGGGCTAAATTTTGATACCTTAATGTATGTGGGCTAAATCATTTTCCCTGATTTCTATTTTAGCCTTGGGCTATGATCTACTTGGGCCTCATTCTTGGGCCCCTCTTTTAATTTGACAAGTATTTTACACCCTCAACTTCATTTCTATTCCTTTTCAATACAGTAACTGAACCTTCATTTCCTTCTCCCTAACAAAATTTGGCAGGAAGGGAATTTAAATTCCCGCCCCTATGTGCTTGGCACCCACGCCAACTTCAGCTATTTAAGACCATCTCATTTCCATTCATTCCCATCCATTTCCTTCCATTAGTTCTTCCCTCTTTTTTCCCCAATCGAGAGTTCCTAAACCCTAAATGGGAGTGACGATCGAGAGAAGTTGAGGACGAGCCTGAGCCGTAGTGGAACACCTTCAACCTTCTACCAATTGGTTCGTAGCTTCAATTTCAGGTAATTCAGAGCAATTCGTTGAGAATTGGATCAATTTCTCTTGATAATCGTTTCTGAACCCAACTTTATTTGATCTCCTAGGAAAATTCCTTTCCTGATGGTTGAGGTTTGATCGGTCGAATAATTCTTTTGGATTGTTATGAATTGGTAAGTTTTACTTTTCTAAAACTGAGATCTAGATCTAGATCTGGGATGTTCTTAAACACCATTTTGATTCCTAATTTCTTGTTGTCAGTCAAGGATATTGTGTGGATTCTTGAGAGAGAGAACAGGCTTTCACTTCTCAGATTATAGCAGGTAATCCTTCATCCTTTAGGAGCACCAGCTTATAGCTATTTAATGATCTGTAGATTTAACCATTGATTTGGTACTGGGAATTTTGGGAGGATTTCAACTGATCCTTGTGTGTACAACTGAGAATCCTGTTATGTGTTCAGATATGTGATTTCGTATATGAATAGATATGTGATTTTATATATGGATTTATATGTGCTTTCATATATGGATTGATATGTGATTTCGTATGAGAACTGATAATTGATTTCATAAGAGGATTAATGTTGATTTCATATGAGGACTGATATTTGAGTTCTCATTTGAAATGGTGTTGGACTGGACTGAAACTATTTCCCCTGTTTTAGACTGAGTTCTACACATTCAAGTAAATTGATGTTAAAACCATGGAATCAATATCCTAAGATTGGTCTATTTTCAGAAGCTATTTCCTGCAAATTGGGTTACCAGTTTTATAATTAAGTAGTGTTAACTGCAACTCCCTGCCCTGTTTAACTCCAATCTAAATTATAATTGGTAGTTGAATAGTTAAGTTCAGTTGTAATGAGCTATTGTACTAATGTCAGTTTGACCTATCAGCCAACCTGGAAGCTGATTAATATCAACTCCAGGATTTAGATCAACATCAATTTCTATTTTGTTAAATACATGCATTTTTCCTAAAATGGTTGTCAACTCTCTTTAGATTGAAATATTTTCAGTCTTGTAAGAACTGAATTGGAAGGTTGGGATGGTCGACCTTGAGACATTTAGGAATTTTTACAGTAGGATGGGTCACCTGGGTTGCAGGATATTCATGAGGGTGTGGGGGTTGGTTGACACCGTATCATGGAATACTTGGCTAAGGACTGTTGATATCCGTTTTGCTTAAGGACTGTTGGTCAGAGTTTTGTTAGGACTGATTGATATGAAATTACACAGGACTGGTATTGTGAGGTAGTGAACCTGGATTAGAATGTAGGGTTATTAAGCTAGAGGATTTCATGTTAGACGGGACTGATTGTAGTGGTGTTCTGTTAGAGGATTGAGTACTCACAAGATTGAAGGATAGCTTGACAGGATGATTTAGAGTAAAGGCTAAATCATGGAATCAATGTCTTGAGGATTGATTGTTTCAGTCCTATCTTGGACTGAATTTAGACTGGATGGGATATTAGACTGAAATTCCTATTCATATAGATGAGAGACTTGCAGTAGAGACTGTTATAAATACTTGGGAACATTGAAAATCATGAGACTAAATCATGAGTTTCCAGTTCAAAGGAATTCCTGGAACCTGAGATGGTCTTAACTGATTGCAGGACTGAGTACATCAGTCCTATAAACTTAGCTAAGATGATTGTATACTAACTGGAAATCAGGAGATGAATGAGTGTAGCCATATTACAACAGTTAGGACTATGTCCCTGTACAATGCACATTGAGGAATTAGGAATAGGCAAGTCCTGTACAACTGGGAGTCTTTTAGACTGTCAAATAGGACTGTCCTGTTCAGGACTTAATTTGGTGTTAGTTGGTGTGGTGTTTGATTATTGATTGAACTATAACTGAATTGGACTGAGGATTCAGTCCTATATTAAGGACTGAATGGTTTATGTGCCCTATTGAGTTTTGAACTCTTATCATTTAATGTGTATCAATGATCAGGTCATTTGGGTGAGGAGGATTAGGGTCCAATAAGCAGTTAGCTAGGATAAGGATTGTGTGGGGCTATTCATCACTTGAGGGTTTACCCGTGTATTTAGAATATAAACTCTCTTGTAAATACATGGTTAGAATATTGTAGAGTTATAATAGAAGTTGACTAGTATTATAGATAGAACTTAGAATTATCTAGTGATCTTAAGTTTAAGTATCAACTTTACATTTTGACTTATCAAACTGTAATTATAAAAATAGGAGGATTCCCAGCTCTACTACCCTTTCTCGATCACCCGGAGCAAGGCAAGTATACTCCTCGGATTTGTTCAGTTCTCATGTCTTTCATATCCATTCTTGTATCTCCTTGATGACACGATATATCACGGTATTGTCTGGTTTCAAGTTCCATGTATCATTTGTGTCTGGGAGGGGAAATACTATAGATATGTGATCAAACCCTGTTACTACTCATGTGAATAGCTTGGGCCCGCACCGTGCACGCGGGACCAAAGCTGTACCATTTCAGGTTCATTGCATCTACCCAAGTCGATCACAATCTAGATGTATTTCATTATTGCACATGTCAGGATTCAGTTTGTATTTCAGGATTTCATGGTTGTATTTTATATTCAGGTTGTACTTCATGTTCAGGTTGTATTTCATGCTCAGGACTCTTACCATGTTCTCTGTTTTACTTTCAGTATTTTCTATTCAGTTTCATGTCTTGTTCTTATTTCCTGTACTTATATATATATATATTCTTGTTTCTTGATTCATACCATGATGTACATGTTCATTTTCTTGGATATACTAGCTCCGCTCCTGACTGGAAAAGTTGCAGGTTAGTTGGAGGCCTTGTGCGACACATTCTATGGCGAGGAGCCTATTGATGCAGGAGAGCTAGCTGGTGCTGCTCTTGACTTAGAGGCTGCAGAAGCCTAGAGCTTTCCTTAGTTTTTCCCTATTATTTCCATGTATTGAGACTAGTAGACTTCTATCATTTCTGGAATGTAATAAATTTTGATATTATACTTTACTCTGGGATACATTTATAGATGCTGTGTTTTCATATTGTCTTGATATCTGGATAGTTCTTCCAAGATTGGTACAGCTTACTTTGTCGTGTCTAACGACAAAGGCTGGGCGTGTCCGACTCGTATCCGGTTATTCGGGAGCGGGTCGTGACATGTTTTTAGTGGTGGCCCATGCAGGTCTATCTTAATAGTACCTAGATCTTAGCGTACTATTGAGGGACTTGATTACACTAGGAAAACTTGAATACAACATAGAAAAAATCGAGAATTAAGGGTATATCAGGTTTATCAGGTTTTCAGGTGCATTAATATTTTAAAAACATTATTTATTAGGTTTTTTGGGTTTGTCAATCAATAAAGTTTTCTTTTGTTGTAGGATGGTCACTACGAGAAAGGTCGCAGATCAGCCCGGAGTCGCAGGCAGTTCGGAGCAGCCCGCACGAGACATTTCAGCAGATCAGCTTCCACCACCGCCTCCGATCTTTCTGCCGCTACCCTCGACGATGATGTTTGACCGCGCCTAGGTGATGGCGATGTTCCAGCAATTTATGGAGGCCCAGAACCACCAGGCTGCACAGTTCCGAGAGGCCCAGAGTCAGCAGGCCACGCAGTTCAGAGCAACCATCGTCGACGTACTCAGGACTCGAGAGACGGCAGCACCGGC
The DNA here is from genome assembly GCA_029216955.1 of Iris pallida. Taxonomy (NCBI): domain Eukaryota; kingdom Viridiplantae; phylum Streptophyta; class Magnoliopsida; order Asparagales; family Iridaceae; genus Iris; species Iris pallida. The sequence continues at coordinate 12,070,682 of JANAVB010022397.1, forward strand.
ACCAGCAGCACCTCCAGCACCACGAGCACCGAGACCAGGGACAGCCAAGGAGTACCAGAAGCTCTGCCCGATGGACTTCTAGGGCAACGAGGGGATCATCTATGCAGATGAATGGCTAGAGAATACGGAGAGGACCTTGAGGATGGCAAATATTTCGGATGACATGAAGGTGGGGGTGGCTAGCATGCGACTCTTCGATTTGGCCAGAGCTTGGTACCGAAAGGACCCCCAGTTGAGGGAGCCCCAGGTATCTTGGACAGATTTCAAAACTCTGTTCAAGGAGAAGTTCTTTCCAGAGGTGGAGCGGGATGAGCTGAGGATGCAGTTCGAGGCGCTGCAGCAGGGGACTATGATGGTCGCGGATTACACTTCGGAGTTTACCAGACTCAGCAGGTTCACGGAGAGCCTAGTCAGAGCACCAGAGGACAGGGCCTGGAGATTCAAGAAGGGTCTGACCAGGGAGCTGTGGCATGCAGTAGCTATTAGCCAGGAGACTACCTACTCTATAATCCTTAAGATTGCCCAGGCAGTTGAAAAGGAGATAGACCCGAGGCCCAAGAGGGATAGAGACGTCGGCAGCAGCAGTTATCAGGCGCCAGCAAAGAGGGTACAGATGCAGACTCCGGCGAGGCCACATCAGCAGGCAACAGTTCAGTACCGTCCTGCCAGAGTTCCAGCAGCTCCGTATCAGAGGCAACAGGGGATCACTTGCACATATTACCATCGGCCGGGACACCACGTGGAGGTCTGTCGCAAGAGGCTTGGACTTTGCCTCTTCTGCGGGTCAGACGCACATCAGATGAGGGACTGCGCTCAGGCTACAGCTAGACTAGCAGGAGGACCCCGAGGAGCTGGAGGACCACCGCCTGCACCACCCAGAGCATTGCCTGCTGCACCCCAGAGAGGAGGAGCTCTACCACCCCAGCAGTAGAGGTTTACACAGCACCAGCAGCAGCAGAGGGGAGGAGCACAGTGGGGACGTGCTTACGTCTTGGCCATAGTTTAGGAGGAGGAGACAGCTCCAGATGTCATCACAGGTTCTGTTATTATTCATTCTTTTCCTGCCATTGCCTTATTTGATTCTGGAGCCACATATAGCTTTATATCATATGAGTTTCTGCATAGACACGGCTTCACACCCAAGCCCACTAGGAGGAACTGTCTGATTATGACAGAAGGTGGGATTGTGCCAGTCAGTGAGATGGTGGATTGCCCTATCACTGTAGCTGGACGGGAGCTTAGTGCTCGATTTCTAGTGATGCCTTTGCCCGGATTCGATGTAGTCCTCGGCATCGACTGGATGAGCGAGCAGTTTGCCGTAATAGACTGCCATGAAGGGAAGGTAACTTTCAGCCCGCAGGACTTCCGCAGTTCGAGATCAGCAGACGAGTCGCAGAGAGACTCGAGGGAGTCTACTTCGGAGCAGTTGCAGAAGATCAGGAGTTGTCGCATCCACTGATTGCAGAGTATCTCGACGTCTTCCCCGAAGAGTTGCCAGGATTGTCGCCAGATCGAGACGTGGAGTTCAGCATCGACCTAGTGCCCGGATCAGCGCCGAAGTCCCAGCATTGCTACAAGATCAACCCGAAGGAAGCTGCAGAGTTGAAGGCCCAGATTGATGAGCTGGAGGGCAAGGGTTTCATTCGGTCCAGTGCTTCACCCTGGGGAGCACCGGTACTTTTCGTGCCCAAGAAGGATGGAACGGTGAGGATGTGCATCGACTACCATGCACTCAACAACATCACGATCAAGAATAGATATCCTTTGCCGTGGATTGATGAGCTGTTTGATCAGCTGAATGGAGCGAGGGTCTTTTCTAAGATTGACCTTCGGTCGGGGTACCACTAGATGAAGGTACGGGAGCAGGATATTCCGAAGATAGCTTTCAACACCCGATACGGCCAGTATGATTTTTTGATGATGTCGTTCGGACTCACCAATGCCCCAGCAGTATTTATGAACTTGATGAATAAGGTTTTTCGCAAGTATCTGGACAAGTTTGTCGTGGTCTTCATTGACGACATTCTGATTTATTCGAAGACGGAGGAGGTGCATGTGGAGCACCTGCGGATTGTATTAGAGATACTGTGGAAGGACAAGCTATACGGGAAACTCTCGAAATGTGAGTTTTTCTTGGACCGGGTAGAGTTTTTGGGGTATGTGGTAACTGGAGAAGGGATTTCTGTAGATCCCAAAAAGATTGAAGCAGTGGAAGCTTGGGCACCTCCCACGTCAGTAGTAGAGATTCATAGTTTCCTGGAGCTAGCAGGATACTACAGGAAGTTCGTGAAGGACTTTGCCCGGATAGCAGAGCCTATGACGAAGCTTACGCGAAAGGACGAGGAGTTCATCTGGAGCGACGTCTGCCAGTTAGCATTTGAAGAATTGAAGAGGAGACTCACGACAGCGCCAGTTCTAGCATTGCCATCGGGATCGGGAGGATTCGTCATCTACAGCGACGCTTCAGGAAAGGGTTTGGGATGTGTGCTTGAGCAGAATAAGAAGGTTATAGCTTATGCTTCTAGACAGTTGAGGTCCCATGAGAAGAATTACCCCACACATGACTTGGAGCTTGCAGCAGTCATATTTGCCTTAAAACTGTGGAAGCATTACCTGTATGGAGAGCGAGTGGACATCTTCACGGACCACAAAAGCCTGAAGTATGTTTTCACTCAGAAGGAGCTGAATATGAGGCATTACAGATGGCTGGAACTCATGAAGGATTTCGACATCAGTCTGCAGTACCATCCTGGGAAGGCGAATGTGGTAGCAGATGCTCTCAGTCGATATCCTATTGCTATATATCTCACTATGGACCGGCATCTATTGGAGGATCTTGAGAGTCTTGGGATTGAGATTGTTCTACCAGGATATGGAGGACTGATGATGCATATGCAGATACAGTCAGGACTGATAGAGAAGATCAAGGAGACCCAGTTTCTTGATGAGGGACTCCGATGTCTTAGAGCTCAGGCGGAGGCAGGATTGCTCGACGGTTTCACCATTGTAGAGGATGGATCCCTGAGGCACGGGAACCAGTTTTGTGTGCCCAAGGATCTACGGGAGGAGATGATATAGGAGGCCCACCAGTCGCAGTATTCTATACATCCTGGGTCTACCAAGATGTACAAGGATCTACAGGAGTATGTTTGGTGGTATGGGATGAAGAGAGAGGTCGCCAGATTTGTTTCCAGATGCCTTGTGTGCCAGCAAGTCAAGGCGGAGCGCCAAAGACCAGCAAGACTACTCCAGCCCTTACCAATTCCGGAATGGAAGTGGGAGCACATCACTGTGGACTTCGTCTCTGGATTACCGCGTACTTTTAGTGGCAAGGACGCTATTTGGGTGATCGTGGACAGACTGACGAAGTCTGCTCATTTTATTTCGTTCAAGGTTGGGCTATCGACCGAGAAGCTTGCAGACCTTTATATGTGTCAGATCATGAGGATTCACGGAGTGCCGGTGAGCATCGTTTCAGATCGAGATAGCCATTTCACATCACACTTCTGGAGGAGTCTGTAGATGAGCTTGGGATTACAGTTAAAGTTCAGCACCGCCTATCATCCACAGATAGACAGGCAGTCCGAGAGGACTATTCAGACGCTGGAGGACATACTACGAGTTTGCGCACTCAACTTCGGCGGTTCGTAGGAGGATCATTTACACCTTGTAGAGTTTGCCTATAACATCAGTTATCAGGCTAGCATCGAGATGACCCCGTTCGAGGCACTGTATGGACGGAGATGCCGTACGCCGTTATCTTGGGACGACGTTGGCGAGAGAGCTTTGCTTGGGCCAGAGATGGTAGTAGACTCAGCTGAGAAGATTAGACTAATCAGGGATCGTCTCAAAGTTGCGCAGGATCGGCAGAAGTACTGGGCGGACAGCAGCAGACGGCCATTGGAGTTCGCGATTGGTGGTAGAGTGTTCCTGAAGATCTCACCAACCAGAGGCATCATTCGGTTCGACAGAGGCGGGAAGCTCAGTCCGAGGTACATCGGGCCTTTCGATGTGACAGTACGGATTGGCAAGGTGGCGTATCGACTAGCGTTTCCAGCTAGCTTGGAGGGGTACACAACGTCTTCCACGTGTCTCAGCTTCGACGTTACATTCCAGACCCGAGCCATGTAGTAGACTACTCAGAGTTAGAGGTGGGTCCGAGCTTGACCTACGAGGAGCAGCCAGTGGAGATCTTGGACCGGAGGGAGAAGCGACTACGGAACCAGACCATTCCTCTTGTCCGCATCATGCGGAGACACCACTCTCCGGGAGAGTCCACATGGAAGCGCGAGGATGAGATGCGAGAGCGCTACCCTGCATTGTTTACCTGATTGTATTTTTGTATTTTGAATTTCCAAATTTCAATAAATAATTCGGGGTGTTCGAGAATCAATTTTTTTTTTTTGATTACTTCTGAATTTCGAGGGCAAAATTTTTAAGGGGGAGAGCTTTGTAACTTCACTCTCCTGAGATAAATTTTTTTTATTTCTTTAGCCTTACTTAATTTTGATTTAACAATTTGAATCAAAATTGTTAAATACCTTAATGTATGTGGGCTAAATCATTTTCCCTAATTTCTATTTTAGCCTTGGGCTATGATCTACTTGGGCCTCATTCTTGGGCCCCTCTTTTAATTTAGGACAAGTATTTTACACCCTCAACTTTATTTCCATTCCTTTTCAATACAGTAACTGAACCTTCATTTCCTTCTCCCTAACAAAATTTGGCAGGGAGGGAATTCAAATTCTTGCCCCTGTGTGCTTGGCACCCACGCCAACTTCAGCTATTTAAGACCATCTTATTTCTATTCATTTCCATCCATTTCCTTCTATTAGTTCTTCCCTCTTTCTTCCCCAATCGAGAGTTCCTAAACCCTAAATGGGAGTGACGATCGAAAGAAGTTGAGGACGAGCCTGAACCGTAGTGGAACACCTTCAACCTTCTACCAGTTGGTTCGTAGCTTCAATTTCAGGTAACTCAGAGCAATTCCTTGAGAATTGGATCAATTTCTCTTGATAATCATTTCTGAACCCAACATCATTTGATCTCCTAAGAAAAATTCCTTTCCTGATGGTTGAGGTTTGATCGGTCGAATAATACTTTTGGATTGTTATGAATTGGTAAGTTTTACTTTTCTAAAACTGAGATCTAGGTCTAGATCTGGGATGTTCTTAAACACCATTTTGATTCCTAATTTCTTGTTGTCAGTCAAGGATATTGTGTGGATTCTTGAGAGAGAGAGAGAGAACAGGCTTTCACTTCTCAGATTATAGCAGGTAATCCTTCATTCTTTAGGAGCACCAGCATATAGCTATTTAATGATCTGTAGATTTAACCATTGATTTGGTGCTGGAAATTTTGGAAGGATTTCAACTGATCCTTGTGTGTACAACTGAGAATCCTGTTATGTGTTTAGATATGTGATTTTGTATATGAATAGATATGTGATTTCATATATGGATTTATATATGCTTTCATATATAGATTGATATGTGATTTCGTATGAGAACTGATAATTGATTTCATAAGAGGATTAATGTTGATTTCATATGAGGACTGATATTTGAGTTCTCATTTGAAATGGTGTTGGACTGGACTGAAACTAATTCCCCTGTTTTAGACTGAGTTCTACATATTCAAGTAAATTGATGTTAAAACCATTGAATCAATGTCCTAAGATTGGTCTGTTTTCAGAAGCTATTTCCTGCAAATTGGGTTACCAGTTTTATAATTAAGTAGTGTTAACTACAACTCCTTGCCCTGTTTAACTCCAATCTAAATTATAATTGGTAGTTGAATAGTTAAGTTTAGTTGTAATGAGCTATTGCACTAATGTTAGTTTGACCTATCAGCCAACCTGGAAGCTGATTAATATCAACTCCAGGATTTAGATCAACATCAGTTTCTATTTGGTTAAATACATGCATTGTTCCAGTTTCCTAAAATGGTTGTCAACTCTCTTTAGATTGAAATATTTTCAGTCTTGTAAGAACTGAATTGGAAGGTTGGGCTGGTCGACCTTGAGACATTTAGGAATTTTTACAGTAGGATGGGTCACCTGGGTTGCAGGATATTCATGAGGGTGTGGGGGTTGGTTGACACCAAATCCTGGAATACTTGGCTAAGGACCGTTGATATCTGTTTTGCTTAAGGATTTTTGGTCAGAGTTTTGTTAGGACTGATTGATATAAAATTACACAGGACTGGTATTGTGAGGTAGTGAACCTGGATTAGAATGTAGGGTTATTAAGCTACAGGATTTCATGTTAGAGAGGACTGATTGTAGTGGTGTTCTGTTAGAGGATTGAGTACTCACAAGATTGAAGGATAGCTTAACAGAATGATTTAGAGTAAAGGCTAAATCATGGAATCAATGTCTTGAGGATTGATTGCACTACCAGAATAAGTCATTTTAGCGACGCCTAAAGATGTCGCTAAAACGACAATTTTTGTCGCTAAAAATATTTAGCGACGAAATTACCGACGTTTCGGGCTGGTCGCGGAAATGTAAGTCGCTGATCTTCTAAACATCGCCAAACGTCGCAATTACCGACGTTTGCCGACGTATTTATACGTCGGTATAATGCCGACGTCTACCGTCGTGTCGTCGGTGGATTTGCGACGTAATATTTCGTGTCGCTACGAGTTGGTAAATTTACCGACGAATTATCGTCGAATCGTCGGTGATTTAGTGACATGTACAAAGTCGCTTAACGTCGGTAAATCCTGGGAATTCCTGGGGATGATTAGCGACGTTTACCGACGTCCTCCGACATATATTGACGTCACTAAACGTCGGTAGCCTGGATCATATTAATTATCTACCGACGTTTACCGACGCAATATTACGTCGGAGGACATCGGTAAACGTCGCTAAATCTGCAAAAAAAAAAAATAAATAAACTACAGAATGTCCATTTCTCCCTACAGTTTAAAAAGCTAACCATTTCTCACTGTAGAATAGGATCTAAACAATCACAGAATGTCCATTTCTCACTGTACACAGGTTTCAGTCCCTATAACCAAGTCTACAACAATCACACAATGTCCAGTTCTCAGAATGGCTCAGAACACAACCCAAAATTCACACAATGTCCAAGTCTACAACAATCATTCTAGCAATGTCCAAATCTGTATCGTAAGACAAACTAAACATAATCAGTTCTATTTCACATGCTTAATTGCCAAGTATGGGAACGAATGGCTCAGAACACAACCCAAAATTCATTCTAGCATACATTAGTGTGAATCATCTATGTTCTGTACATATGGTGTAGTATATGTTCTTATCGTATCTAGTATCTGAAGGATATAACAGAATCAAGATAAACTCACATAATGTAATACTAAGACATCATCTACTACTATATAAGATATAGTGATAGGTTGTCGTATTATTATTGCCGAGGGATGAGGGTCGGAGGACAGTCAACTTTATCTACGGATACATAGTTTCTGCCTCGCCAGTCGAATGGCTTAATTGCCAAGTATGGGAACGAATGGCTCAGAACACAACCCAAAATTCATTCTAGCATACATTAGTATGAATCATCTATGTTCTGTACATATGGTGTAGTATATGTTCTTATCGTATCTAGTATCTGAAGAATGTAACAGAATCAAGATGAACTCACATAATGTAATACTAAGACATCATCTACTACTATATAAGATATAGTGATAGGGGCTCGCCGGAGGGAGGAGAAGGGGCTCGCGGTGGAGGAGGAGGATGAGCGGCGCCGGAGGGAAGGGGGTCGGGCTGTCGTCGAGGTCGGGAAAGAGGGGCGGGAACAAAAAATTTGGGAAGAGGGAGAAATGAAAAGTCGAACCGAGGAAACCCTTTTTATCAGAAATTAGCGACGTCCGCAAATACATCGCAAAGCATCGGTATTCGTTTAATATTCGGCGACGTAATAATCTTTGCGACGCTAAACGTCGCTGAACTAATAAAACTAGCGACGTTTTCCGACAAATCAACGACGTTGGTTTTTATTACACTAAAGGTAGTCGCAATATGTCGTTGTTTGTCGCTATCAGCGACGTATTGTGATGCATACTTTCGGAGTCGCTATCAACGAATGGCTCAGAACACAACCCAAAATTCATTCTAGCATACATTAGTGTGAATCATCTATGTTCTGTACATATGGTGTAGTATATGTTCTTATCGTATCTAGTATCTGAAGAATGTAACAGAATCAAGATGATCTCACATAATGTAATACTAAGACATCATCTACTACTATATAAGATATAGTGATAGGTTGTCGTATCATCATTGTCGAAGGATGAGGGTCGGAGGACGTCGGTAAACGTCGGTAAATGTCGCTAAATCCGCAAAAAAATAAAAAAATAAAATACAGAATATCCATTTCTCCCTGCAGTTTAAAAAGATAACCATTTCTCACTGTAGAATAGGATCCAAACAATCATAGAATATCCATTTCTCGCTGTACACAGGTTTCAGTCCCTATAACCAAGTCTACAACAATCACACAAAATATGGGAACGAATGGCTCAGAATACAACCCAAAATTCATTCTAGCATACATTAGTGTGAATCATCTATGTTCTGTACATATGGTGTAGTATATGTTCTTATCGTATTTAGTATCTGAAGAATGTAACAGAATCAAGATGAACTCACATAATGTAATACTAAGACATCATCTACTACTATATAAGATATAGTGATAGGTTGTCGTATCATCATTGCCGAGGGATGAGGGTTGGAGGACAGTCAACTTTATCTACGGCTACATAGTTTCTGCCTCGCCAGTCGAATGGCTGCAGGGACTATGTCCTGATCACCATGTCGTACCGTAAATTAATGCAAATGGAGCTGGAGCCAAAATACAGAAACCAAAATATGATATCCACCTCAAGTGTAGAGTCGGGGGAGAAGATATTTTCCACTCTCTCCCTCTCTCACGCTATCAGCGTCACAACTTTTCTACCTCAAGTTCTGATCAAGCATTTTCCTTCTCCTCTCCTCCACCATGGCTCTGAACCTATCTGCTCCTCCCTACTTCCCTTCTTCTTATTTGACTCTCTCAGCCACATATGATATCCAGCTCAAGTGTAGAGTCGGAGGAGAAGAAGTGGACAGAAAGAGGAGGGGGAAGCAGCACAGCCGACGGCATGACCCGGAGGAAATACAGAGGTTTTCTTCAACATACGTAGGAGAACTATAAGGATATATCTTTTCACAACATATCACCTTGTCAAAGACCCTTAATATGACAACCATGTTACCACGGTGTCGGAAGACTAACATGTCATAATTTTCTAAGCCATGTGTTTTGACATAATCCTCCAACCGGATTTCAGTTCTATGTAATAATGCAAGATTACGACATAGGAGGAAAGAGTTGGGAGGATTATGTCAAAACACACGGCTTAGAAAATTATGACATATTAGTCTTCCGACACCGCGGTAACATGGTTGTCACATTAAGGGTCTTTGACAAGATGACGTATTGTGAAAAGATATATCCTTATAGTTCTCCTACGGATTTGAAGAAAACAACTGTGGAGGAGAGGAGAAGGCAAAACTGAATCAGCATTGTCTTCCGGATCGTCCTTATCAAGGCATAACGGGCTGCTCAGCGTGCCCAGCTTCTTCAACTTCTCGCTGGCTACAGAGTCGAAATGGGAACGGGTCCTCTTTGCCGGCCCGGAGCTCTGACTCGCACTCGTCGCTGTGCTACCAGTTTCCTCTCCTCCTCTGACGCGGGTCATAAGAAAAGAAATTTCGTACCTCTTCTTCACATAAACATCATTGTCGCCTTGTACTCGAGCCTCCTCGTCTGTGACACTATCCAACTTCTCGGAGTCATCGGAGAAGGAGTCGAATGAGTCGGCGGTGATAGCAGATGATTGCAAGACATGGAGCGAAAAGACAGGCGAAGAAGAGGACGATACGAGTCGAATAGAAGATTCGAGTGACAATGTAGGCACCGAGAAGTCGGATAGCGTCACAGACGAGGAGGCTCGAGTACAAGGCGGCAATGATGTTTATGTGAAGAAGAGGGACGAAATTTCTTTTCTTATGACCCGCGTCAGAGGAGGAGAGAAAACCGGTAGCATGGCGACGAGTGCGAGTCAGAGCTCCGGACCGGCAAAGAGGACCCGTTCCCATTTCGACTCTGCAGCCAGCGAGAAGTTGAAGAAGCTGGGCACGCTGAGCAGCCCGTTATGCCTTGATGAGGACGATCCGGAAGACAATGCTGATTCAGTTTTGCCTTCTTTGGATGGTATTGATTTTGTAGATCCGTGTATAAAAGAGGAAGAGATTGGGAGTAGAGTGGACCCGGAGGAAAATGAGAGATTGGAAGCTGGGTCAATATCCAAGAAGCGAAAGAGAGTCGAGGATTCTGATAGGTTGTCGTTTCATCATTTTCGAGGGATGAGGGTCGGAGGACAGTCAACTTTATCTACGGCTATATAGTTTCTGCCTCGCTAGTCGACTGGCTGCAGGGACTATGTCCTGATCACCATGTCGTACCGTAGATTAATGCAAATGGAGCTGGAGCTGGAGCCAAAATACAGAAACCAAAATACAAAATACAGAAACCAAAATACAAAATACAGAAACCAAAATACAAAATACAGAAACCATAATACAAAATACAGAAACCAAAATACAAAATATAGAATCCAAAATATGACCCTCTGTGAGAACGGATGGCTCAAAACACAACTCAACCGGAGAGGATACTCTAAGAGATCCATCTGAGAGGGACGTATACTCTGAGAGATCACCTTTACAAGAATGATATCAGTAGTAGGATTGAGTGCTGGAGGAGATATTATCAGAGTATACGTCCTACTCAGATGGGTCTCTCACCGTTACTATTTTTTCCTGACAGCATGGTGGATGTGCTCCGTCCACAGATTCTTGCTCCGAGCCAAAACTTTGTCCCGGAGCTCAAGTGGATATCCTTGGTGTAGAGCTCGAGTGAGAGGTTCCTGACAGCATGGTGGTCTCCTTTGTCAAAGTATCCGTGCTCGTCCCACAATCAATGTAGGATGAGCACGGATACTTTGACAAAGGAGACCACCATGCTGTCAGAAACCTCTCACTCGAGCTCTACACTAAAGATGTCCACTTGAGCTCCGGGACAAAGTTTTGGCTCGGAGCAAGAATCTGTTGAGGGAGCACATCCACCATGCCGTCAGAAAAAAATAAAAATATTAACGGTGAGAGAACCATCTGAGTAGGACGTATACTCTGATAATATCTCCTCCAACACTCAATCCCACTACTGATATAATTCTTGTAAAGGTGATCTCTCAGAGTATACGTCCCTCTCAGATGGATCTCTCAGAGTATCCTCTCCGGTTAGTTGCCGTATCATCATTGCCGAGGGATGAGGGTCGGAGGACAGTCGACTTTATCTACGGATATATAGTTTCTGTCTCGCCAGTTGAATGGCTACAGGGACTATGTCCTGATCACCATGTCATAGTCCAATACAATCCAGAGATTGACACAGTACTAATTCATATATGTAGTCCAATACAAATTGTCTAATACAAAAACAATCCAATATAAATAGTCCAATACAAATAAGTACTAATAGCTAATGAGAACCACGCTGCTCACGCAAACGCTCAGGGATACGATCACGCAACCACCTCAAAAAAGCGAAATCTTTGGCGTGAGGAGAGATGTCGTCCCTTGCAAGTGTTGCACGAATAGAACTCCCGGTCTCACTAGCTACCGGTGCTGGATGTATAGAACTCCCGGTCTCACTAGCAACCGGTGCCACTTCCTCCTTAACTGTAGGAGGAGCCACCTCAGCATTCACTATTTCCCTCAAACGACGTACCGCTCCTCAGGTCATGGGTGCCATCTAGTAAGATCGATAATCACAAATAATATAATTGTAACATAAACAAGCTAAAGGAACCATCATGTAATTTGAGTACATTTTCGAAAGCAGAGGGAAGAGGGTCGGATGACAGTCAACTTTATCTACGACTACATAGTTTCTGCCTCGCCAGTCGAATAGCTGCAAGGACTATGTCCTGATCACCATGTCGTACCGTAGATTAATGCAAATGGAGCTGGAGCTGGAGCCAAAATATAGTTGGTACTAACCTCAATAGAACAAACACTCTCACAGCTCAAAATACTAACACATGCTCACGCCTTACTCTTGTCACACTCCCTTTCAAACACAAACACACACCTATATGTTCCCTTACACATGTTGCCATGTTACCTTTAAAAATAGAAAACCCTTGTTGTCTATAATAAGTCACAATTCACCAAAGAGAACCATACTATAGAACTCATACTTTAAGATAATAGATGAAGGAAGACTTGTATGGAGGATCGATAGGGTTGAGCGATGTCATTTTATTCTACAAAGAGAACCATACTGTAGAACTCATACTGTAGAACTCACACTTTAACACAATTCTACAAAGAGTTGTCATAGGGTGTTGAGCGATGTCATTTTATTCTTTTCTTCTTCTTCTTCTTGGGATTTTTGAGTATTGGATCTTGAGAGACATATATAGCTAGAAGTTACGAAGAATGGAGTACCATACTTCAACAAATAGATGTTGACTAATTGGTTCATATACTTGTTGTCTAAAATAAGTGTAGGAATGTTGCAAGGTGAAACAATGTATCAAACACTATATCAAAACCCAAACCCAATATGCAAATCCAAATTAATATGAAAATACACAAGTGTATGTAGGGGATTAAGTGTACAGAGGTGAAATACATATATATGCATGCTTGGGGGTGTCCACGTGTCCAACAAATGGACACAAAGTGTCCAAAACCTTACGAACATACTGTATCAGTGAACACATGGTCGTAATGTGTCTCCGTGTCCATTTTGGACACGAAAAACACCTCAATTAGGGTTAGGGTTTACCTTCAGTCTCCTCGCGGTGGTAGAGGAGGAGGAGGAGGACAAGTTCGGTGGTAGAGGAGGAGGGGATTAAGTGTACAGAGGTAAAATACATATATATGCAAGCTTGGGGGTGTCCACGTGTCCAACAAATGGACATAAAGTGTCCAAAACCTCACGAACACGTTGTATCAGTGAACACATGGTCGTAATGTGTCTCCGTGTCCATTTTGGACACGAAAAACACCTTAATTAGGGTTAGGGTTTACCTTCAGTCTCCTCGTGATGGTGGAGGAGGAGGAGAAGGAGGATCTCGTGGTGGAGAATGAGAAGGGGCTCGCGGTGGAGGAGAAAGAGGAGAACGGGCTCGCCGGAGGGAGGAAAGGGGGCTCACGGTGGAGGAGGAGGATGAGCGGCGCCGGAGGGAAGGGGGTGGATGTCGTCGAGGTCGGGGAAGAGGGGCGGGAACAAAAAATTTGGGGAAAGGGAGAAATGAAAAGTCGAACCGAGGAAACCCTTTTTATCAGAAATTAGCGACGTCCGAAAATGCGTCGCAAAGCGTCGGTATTCGTTTAATATTCGGCGACTTAATAATCTTTGCGACGCTAAACGTCGCTAAACTAATAAAACTAGCGACGTTTTCCGACAAATCAACGACGTTGGTTTTTATTACACTAAAGGTAGTCGCAATATGTCGCTGTTTGTCGCTATCAGCGACGTATTGTGATGCATACTTTAGGAGTCGCTAAATCCAAAAATATTAGCAACAATTTAAGTCGGCGTCGCTAATTTCGTCGCTGATATGACTTATTTTGGTAGTGTTGTTTCAGTTCTATCTTGGACTAAATTTGGACTGGATGGGATATTAGACTGAAATTCCTATTCATATAGATGAGAGACTTGCAGTAGAGACTGTTATAAATACTTGGGAACATTAAAAATCATGAGACTAAATCATGAGTTTCCAGTTCAAAGGAATTCCTGGAACCTGAGATGGTCTTAACTGATTGCAAGACTGAGTACATTAGTCCTATAAACTTAGCTAAGATGATTATATACTAACTGGAAATCAAGAGATGAATGAGTGTAGCCATATTACAACAGTTAGGACTATGTCCCTGTGCAATGCACATTGAGAAATTAGGAATAGGCAAGTCATGTACAACTGGGAGTCTTTTAGACTGTCAAACAGGACTGTCCTGTTCAGGACTTAATTTGGTGTTAGTTGGTGTGGAGTTTGATTATTGATTGAACTATAACTGAATTGGACTGAGGATTCAGTCCTACATTAAGGACTGAATGGTTTATGTGCCCTATTGAGTTTTGAACTCTTATCATTTAATGTGTATCAATGATCAGGTCATTTGGGTGAGGAGGATTAGGGTCCAATAAGCAGTTAGCTAGGATAAGGATTGTGTGGGGCTATTCATCACTTGAGGGTTTACCCTTGTATTTAGAATATAAACTCTCTTGTAAATACATGGTTAGAAGATTGTAGAGTTATAATAGAAGTTGACTAGTATTATAGATAGAACTTAGAATTATTTAGTGATCTTAAGTTTAAGTATCCACTTTACATTTTGACTTGTCAAACTGTAATTATAAAAATAGGAGGATTCCCAGCTCTACTACCCTTTCTCGATCACCCGGAGCAAGGCAAGTATACTCCTCGGATTTGTTCATTTCCCATGTCTTTCATATCCATTCTTGTATCTCCTTGATGACACGATATATCACGGTATTGTCTGGTTTCATGTTCCATGTATCATTTGCGTCTGGGAGGGGAAATACTATAGATATGTGATCAAACCCTGTTACTACTCATGTGAATAGCTTGGGTCCCGTACCGTGCACGCGGGACCAAAGCCGTACCATTTCAGGTTCATTGCATCTACCCAAGCCGATCACAATCTAGATGTATTTCATTATTGCACATGTCAGGATTCAGTTTGTATTTCAGGATTTCATGGTTGTATTTCATGTTCAGGTTGTACTTCATATTCAGGTTGCATTTCATGCTCAGGACTCTTACCATGTTCCCTGTTTTACTTTCAGTATTTCCTATTCAATTTCATGTCTTGTTCTCATTTCCTGTACTTATATATATTCTTGTTTCTTGATTCATACCATGATGTACATGTTCAATTTCTTGGATATAGTAGCTCCGCTCCAGACTGGTTAAGTTACAGGTGAGTTGGAGGCCTTGTGCGACACATTCTACGGCGAGGAGCCTATTGATGCAAGAGAGCTAGCTGGTGCTGCTCTTGACTTAGAGACTGCAGAAGCCTAGAGCTTTCCTTAGCTTTTCCCTATTATTTCTATGTATTGAGACTAGTAGACTTCTATCATTTCTGGAATGTAATAAATTCTGATATTGTACTTTACTCTGGGATACATTTATAGATGATGTGTTTTCATATTGTCTTGATATCTGGATAGTTCTCCCTAGATTGGTACAGCTTACTTTGTCGTGTCTAACGACAAAGGCTGGGCGTGTCCGACTCGTATCCTGTTATTCGGGAGCGGGTCGTGACAGCTAGTCTACCCGAAATTTGTTCGGGACATCGCCAATTATCCGATATGGCTAAAATGCACAAAAATATCTTTGAAACAGAATTATAATACTTTATTTCACAGAATATAATCATAGATACAAGGATTAAGTTATGCTACCAGTTTGGGACATTCTAGGTCAGCAGGTTACCCGAAAATAGCTAGTTTTGACCTATATTTTTTCTGACCAGATTTGGGTTTATAAAATCATGGAAAAATACTTAAAAATCATAATTTCTATATTTTAACACACCTAAAACTCAGTTTCAAAATTAACCATCAATAACTTATAGTTCCTTCACAATGGTGCTAAAATCGATCCTACCGAAACATGAATATTATAACCATAAATCATAAAACCTTTATAGATGAAAATACATAACAAAATGCATCAAAATATCATTTTTACTGATTTAAATAGAATTTCTACATAATTATAGCATGAGTTTGAGATGGAAAAAGTAGGGTATCTTACCGAAAGTCCTTGCTAGATGGGTTGTGGAGACTTCTCCTTGCCAAAACTTCCACCTTTCTTGTTATCCTTGCTTGCTAATCCCTTCTTGATGAGTTTGAAGGGGTTGGCAATGCTCTAGATGGTTGGAGGAGAAAGATAGAATTTTTAGGGTTTGTTTGAGTGGTTGGGTGGATGTATAATGGAGGTGATGAATTTTTATGGAGGATGGAGAGATGTATAATAGAGGAGATGATGTTAGAGGGCTATGGGGTGTGGGTGCTGTCGACTATGGAGGGGAGAAGGGGTATGGTCGGTAATGGAGAGGAAGAGGATGGGAGTAATTAAGTTAGGGTTAGGGTTTGGGTACAAGTTGATATATATATATGGGCCTTTTGGGTTGAATGCATCTATAGGAGTTGGAATCCTATTCCCTATAGATGTTCAGCCAGGGGGCTTGCTTGGATGACCACTCCATTGTGGGGGTCCACTTGATATGGTTTGGTTGTTTGGTGTGTTGGCTAATTGATTTGATTAAGGATTTAAATAGGTCTTTCCTAATATAGAACTAATTAAATCTATGTATATAAATACAATCCAGAATCTGAATAAATATAAAATATATGTGTTTATTAATGTATTTTAATGTCCAACATGCCTACATATGTTTGGATTTGGCTTGGAAGAAGTTTGGGAATGTTTGGTACAATCGGGTCTCCTAAAAGTCATAAAGGCTTATATAAACCAATTAATTAAATAAAAATATAACTTGTGCCATAATTTGAATTGTTAACATACAAGAAACTAAAATATAACCATGGCATTTCTAACATAGCTAGTATGCTAGTCAAAGCACCTGACTACACTAGGCATGCCATACTTTCTAGTCGTCTTGCACTTTCAAACTCAATCATGACTATACCCCTTTTATATAATATAAATATGATAAAATTAATTAGAAATAAATGAAAATCCAAATAACATATTCAATTAAATCAAATATTCTTTTAATTTTGAGAGGTTTTACATCAACCTAACTTAGTGGGACCACTTTAGGGTGCCAAACCATATTAGAACCATTTTTAATTGATTTTTGTACATTTAATAGCAGCCCACATGCATTAAATCCATGCATCTTTGACTCAATTTTCCACCTTTCCAATTACAGAAATCTACTAACCTATGTTGTCATATTAGTTAATTGGATGAGCAAATCTCCACCAAATCAATCCAAACCTCCTCCATATTAATCCTAACTTATATGAGGACAAAATCTTATATATTAAACTCCTAAAAACAGCCACCGCTACTGCCCACCTTGCAAATCCTGAAACTACATTCAGCCTTCGTCGTCAGAGATACCTTCTGGGATAATGACAGTTTCGACCCCTTTTCGACCTCCCGTGATGCTCCACGAATATTCATTGCGAAGTTAACGTGATCCTCTATAATCCTATAAGACCCTCACATGTCCACAACCACTTCTAGTATACCAAAATAGCTCTACAAGTCATCATATTCCAGTAGCACAATTATGTGTGAACCAGCAGGTTTTTCATCTTCTAAAATAGGTTTTAAAAACCTTTTCTCATCTATTTCACCTAAAACAAAATCTAACAGATAGCCCTACATGTCTTCTATGATATCCAATCACTAACTCATACCGTTCCACTCCGTTTTTTTTTGTGGCGTCCGTTGTACTGAAATGTGTCTAGAATTAACCAATTTTGGTGCGGCGAATTTTCCGATGACTTCAAACCCCGTTTGATCTCAAACAAAATCCTGATAAGGTCTTTAACATCTATATCTACCATCTAGAATCATTTCTTGTGAATATTTATAAGAATTTCCTGTTGACATGTTATCACTTTGCTTCTATCAATTTTCGGACACCGACACACCGATCAAAACCTATCTATTTGATTCCAAACTTTCGTAGGATTTAAATATGATATAAAAAATTATATTAAATTCTAACTATTTTGATTTATTCTAGAATAAATAATTTTCATATTTTTGCATTATTTTTGCTTCCGAATTGAAATTCTATGTGGCATGTTATGTTGATACTTAAATATAGCGATTTGGTATATTTTTCTAAAATATATTTATATGATATATGTTCAAAATTTAATATCATTATTTTCTAGAATTTTAAAGCACATATCTACGGTATATAAATATTTTTTTTATTATAACTTATTGTCATATATGGTAGAATAATAATATAGACTAGTTGATAATTTTGTAACTAATTTAGTCTAAATAAGGTAAGTATATATATATGGTAAGTCTTATGGCAGTATTTATTAGTTTATTTTATACTTCTAGGGGATCGTGATTAGTCAGTTACAACAGTTGGAGCCGGACCGATATTTTATACTTTTGCTGTTAATCCAGGCAAGTTAGCTTGCCTTTGTTTACTGTTTAAATTATGCTCTCTATTTATGTTCTTTTTTATTACAACTAAAGTGGTTTATGTCCAAGTTTGACTTGGATGCCATCGATGTTGTCATCGATGACTTATGGGTGCGTGTGTTGACTTAGAGTTAGTGAACTTAGCTTTAGTGGCAAAGTTATTAATATAACTTTTATGGCCTTGACACGTATTACTACATGGAACCTTGAGTGAGATTTCATATGCATGAGTTGCCCATTGGCTGGTCATTGGTGAATTAACTTATTGGATAGTTAGATTGCTTCTAGGTAGGATGACTTGGCATTGAGATATGGTTTATCCGAGTCATGGATATAACTTGTGCAAATCCATGGGCGGGGAAGACTACCAGAAGATGAATGGGATTACCTTATTAGATTATGTAATCTTTGGAGGATATTGCGGGATCATTAGCCTTATTGATAGCTTCATAGTTGTCTGTGTGTGGTTCTTTGTTCATAGATATCAGCCCGTGATCTGACGTCGGCCTATGATTCGGTGCCATATCCTTATCACCTACCCATATGTCCAAAGTTGTCTTCAATATGCATTCACATTTTCACAGGACATTATCTTATAATAAAATAATATGACATCCTTGTCCTTGTCTGGTTGTAGGTGTGGTTCACTGTTTCGATGATGGGCTATTGGACCATGTGGTGATCTAGGTTATTCTCTTATATAATTCAGCTTACATTGGCATGTTCCTTTCGTATATTGTAACATCCCTCTGAGGACATGATTCTTTTCCATATCCATATGAGCATTTGTATCCCACTGTCTATGAACCAGGTATTAAGACAGGTTATGCTGCTGAGGACGTAGAGGTGTTGCCCGAGGAGTTTCCATGAGCTTGAAGGATGCTTTAGTTAGAGCCTTGAGCATTATTATCTAGTTAGCCGATGTTCTAGCTTGTTATCTTTTACTTCAGTACTTCTTTATTTTTTATTGTATTTTTTCCATGGATATTTCCATCAGTCTATATTTTCATAGACAGATCATTTGTATTGGATATTCAGTTCTTGTTATATTTTACTTCAGTTCATTCGTTATATCTCTATCTGTGTTGTTGTTGCTTGATTCTGTGGATGAGATTATAGTATTATAGAGATTATAGATTTGTCTGTGACTGTGTAGTTTAGGTACAACGTACTACGGCTGGAGTAAGTCCATTAAAATGGGTAGTTTATTCTAGTTTATACAACTGGCATGCTCACGTCTTATTCCTAAGTAGTTTGGAACTGGGGTGTGACATTTAGATATTGTATCTTCAAGTACAATATCTTCTTTGGCTACAACATTTTCAGAAGTGCTAGCTGCCTCAGTGCTTATAGTGTTCTCCGAAAGATCCACAAGAACAGTATTCTTGTGCCTGGCAAACTTGTCCTCAAAGAATTCAGCATTGTGAGATTCAATGATAAGATTTAATTCAATATCAAGGAACCTCAGAGGATCACTCTTTTTGGCATATCCAAGAATATAGTCTTCGTAGTCCTAGTTCCTAGTTTTTGAATCTTGATGTCAGAAAGCTTCAAAAAAGCTAGACACCCCCACACTTGAATAACATTCAAGTTGGGTCTAACCTTAACCAGAGTTCATGAGGAGTAATGTTTGACTGTACAAAAGATACTCAATTAAGAATAAAAATGGCCGTAAGCTTATCTCGAGAAGCAGTTTGGAAGAACATCATTTAATAGCATAGAGTTTATCATCACCAATCAACGTCCAGTTCTTCCTTTCTTCTACTATATAGATTAGGGGAAAATTGAGTAGTTATTTCATTAAAAAATATATGTTCTTTGCAGAACGATATGAATTCAACGAGACGATAAACTTCGCCTTGGTTGCTTTTCATCTTCAATCTTAAAGTCCTTGAACTTCTTGACCGCTTTATCCTACGATTTGAGAAGATAGAATGCGTACTTCAAGAAGACATCGATGAAGGAAATAAAATACTTCATCCCAATATTTGTGAAGAATTTCTTGAAGTCATATACTGTAAGCCCTCTGGTTTTTTTTACATTTAATGGGATTATTTATTATTAAATAGTACTTCAATTTCAATTTTGGCTATAAATATCCTTTATCGTAGCTTTGATTATAGAAGCACAACAATTGCCAATTTCTCAACACAAATTTTATTGTGATCTAAACGAGTTCACATTCATTTAGGCATATCATGTCCAACTCAAATATGTCTCCTTGTACTCTATTTTTATTGTACAACTTACGGGTCAAAAATGCCAATATTATCACCTACCGTAATACCGATGTCTTTTTCGATTGAAATATGAGACCCATCTTCAACTCAAACCTTTCGACCCAATATATGGTTTTGATTTACTCTGAGCTACTATACAAATGCCACTTGTGTCCCACTCAGTTGAGTTTCCATGTGCTACTTGTACACAAAAGTCATAAAAGACATGTTTTCGGACTTCTAGAACCGATTTAGCTATCCCGGCCCGAAACTAGCCCAATTAGAATTGGTAGAGCCTAATCTAGGATGCCCTAACCTAATAGGATTATTTTAGAATGATTCTATCAATATTTGTAAAGTCAATATTGATGGAAACCCATGGCAAAACCTTTCCATATTTGAAACCCGTTAAATCTTCTAAGGATTCTTCCAACATATCTTTTGATATGGACCACTAAATCCCATAAAATCTTACAAAAACTATAAACAATCAAACCTTAACCCTCATATCTATCAAACCTTATATTTTTATACCTCTATTGGTCGCCACCCTCTCCTCCGCAAGCCCAAAACCGAGCCCTATATGCTGTCCTAACCTGACAACACCCCCACATAACAACCACCTTTTCACCCCCTTCCCGACCTCTTTTCTCGAGCCACCACCTCCACGACAACCCCAATACACACCACTTTCATTATACTAAGACCTTAAGGAGCCACGGTCGTCCATTTTGTTGGCCCATTGGTCATGGTCAAACCTGATTTTAATAATTGATGTAATCCTATCTCGATATGAGGGCTACTTGGACGACTGTTGAGAACTTCTACTTCTATCATTCAAGACATGAAGTCATTTTTGTCATATGAGTCTGTATTTCTATTATCAATATAATTTTCATAATTTATTGAGTCTAGGAATACAATATACACCGAGTCGTACTGGCAAATAGGCTACTCCAAAATGATTTCAAAATATCTATTTATTTTAAAAATAAGCCAATTTACAAAAGCTCCTAACTGCTCGACGTTTCAAAAAGCAGAAAATTTGATTTGCAAAACCCTAATCAAATCAACTCTGGACCAACAGAATTCGGCCTAGGTTTGGACCAAATTTGCCTCGAGTTCAGTTAGTGGAACGTTAGGATTTCAAATCCAGTCTCCCCGCAGCTACAGATGCAACGGCTATTTGTCGAGATTCTCTCCTAGAATTCTGCCTGAATTCTCCCTTTGGAAAACCTACAAATAAAGAAAAATTTCTACCATTTCAATACACCAATTCATTCTCTCTTCTCTTCTTACTACGTTCTTCCAAAGTGTTCTAAGCTAGCTTTTATTTTTAAATCCCAAGCCAGTTACAATTCTCTAGTTGATTAGTCAGTACAGTAGGGTCTAGAAGTTAAGAGTGAAAATCAGAGGCTTGATTGAAGAAAGATACTTCACAATTGAACTGGAAGCTAGAGTTCTGCCGACAGGACTAGTCCTCACAAGAGGGAAACCAGTATACATCTTTGTCTTTGCGTTTACTCTCTGCTCTCTACTTTTACATTTACATATCTGTGATATATTTCTGTGATCTTTTTACTAACAATTTTTAAATAGCTAATTTTCCGCTACCTATTCTATCCACCCCCCTCTAGAGTATAATGCTTTACGTCTTGCTCCTACAATTGGCATCAAAGCTCACGTTGTAGAAGTTGCAAGAACTTCGTATGAAAACTTGCAGTCTTTTTTTATAGTGGATTCAACTGGAATATAGAGTTCTTCCAACTGGACTAGTCCTTACAAGAGGGAAACCAGTATACATCCTAGTGTTTTCATTTGCTCTCTACTCGCTACTTTTATATTTACATATCTATGATATACTTTTGTGTTCTTGCAACTTCTACAACGCGAGCTTTGATCCAAAGTACTCGACCAACTTCAATTGTGAAGTATCTTTCTTCAATCAAGCCTCTGATTACAATCACTCTGAACTTCTAGACCGTACCACATTGGTATATCGACTAGAGGATTGTAACTGGTTTGAGATTTAAAAATGAAAACTTAGAACACTTTGGAAGAACGTAGTAAGAAGAGAAGAGAGAATGAATTGGTGTGTTTTTCCATAGTGGATTTTAACTGGAAGCTAGAGTTCTTCCGACTGGACTAGTTCTCACAAGAGGAAAACCAGTATATATCCTTGTATTTGTGTTTGCTCTCTGCTCTCTACTTTTATATTTACATATTTGTGATATATTTCTGTGATCTTGTTGTTAATAATTTTAAATAGCTAATTTTCTACTGCCTACTCTATTCACCCCCTGTAGAGTATAGCGCTTTATATCTCATTCCTACACATTTGGCGTGTGGAGCATCGAAACCAAGCCGAAACATCAGCCGTAATGGGAATTTTCGACCAGCAGGTTTGCTATCTTCGTACCAATATTTTCCCACTTTTTATTGATCAAAACTCGATAAAACAAACTCCAATATGTACCTATATGTGTCATCTACCTTTCCTCAAAGCCGCAGATCGTGGATCAACTTTGTTTGTCCGTGGTGTGACTTATACGACAAGGTGTCAAGGCTGAACCTTGTTTGATGTGGCTGTTGTTTGCGCAACTTTGTGAAGCTCCACGACAATCCCGAGACCCTTGGTGAGCATCCTAACTTCCATCTATAATCCCCTTCATGTGTATATATTTCCCATTAGGTTTTATATAGTTTTATTGTCAAATTTTTGTAGTTTTCCCCACCAAAACCAATTGAATCTTCTTAGATGGAAATGCTAGGTTTTGTGCACCAACTTGTCATAAAATTATGGATTTTCATAACCCTGATTTCTCATGATTCAATATATGAATACTCAACTTCATTGTATAATATTTAGAATATAAATATATTATTTTTGTACAATTAGATTTCCCTAATCAATCCAATAATTGGCAAGTTTGTGCGACTAGTTGACTATGTTCTTGTAGATAATATAAATAGATTATGCTTAAAATTATTTTTCGTAATTATTTCAGAAATAAAATAATATATTTTATGACCTTAGATATGGTATTCTAAGGATTTATCATGTTACCAATAAAATATATAACTATCTAACTTGGTTCTAGACTAGGCTAGTTACATGGAGACCTAGTTTAGAGCATAGATGGTATTAGTGTGGTTAGTGTGCAACGTACATTGGTGCCGTAGTTGATTGGTAGTTATTATTGTGTTCTACGAGTTTGCGACGGTTTGACCGGGAATACGGAAGACGAAACTTTGTACGATCACTTGGGAGATACATGCGAGTATACTTTGCCGTATTTATAGTATATTTACATGCGTAGATTCTTCTCTTTTATTACATGTCATTATCTAGTTTTCTTTTCTTGATTTATTGATATGTGTTGCCTCTCATATTATGCATACTATTTTGTTGTCTTGAAGATAGTCCATCCATGTTCATGTTTTGGTATTGTAGTTCATACTAGACTTGTTCGAACTTGTACCTTGTTTGAGTTATACCATATTACAGGTAGTAGGAACAACGAGTGTGTTACAATTGAACTTCTATTTCTATTTCGATGTTTCTCAACTTGCGAGTCCACACTAGGGATGAGGTTGATTGTTAGAACTAACCTGCGAGTCCATACTAGAGGCGACGGTTAGATGTTTGCTCAAACCTAAGAGTCCACACTAGGGGAGAGGGTTTGATTATTCGTTTCATTTCTAGATGTGTGTTCACATAAGAACTTGGTATTTTTATTTATTTTCTTTATAATAGTTCATTTATACGTAGTTGTCCTTGTATACATGTTTAGTTCATTTTCTACTAGGTTTCCTAATCATAAAACTTCCAAAATTTGGCTAACTCCCAAAATTATTAAAAATTTCGGCAGAGTCTCCTTTGTATTTATTGACTCCGAAATTTTACAATAAATAAAAACATAAATCGGGTACACCGACCCCTTCGGTGGAGCAACTCTCAACACCGGACCACGCAATTAATATCCATGCAAACGCATTCAAATACAAATTAAATTCCTATCTCTTCAAGCTAGCAAATTGTAATAATAATAAATATATACAAAGAGTCAATCCTAAGGTCTAATAAAATTTCAAAATTGAAAAAATATGTGAAAATGTTTTGAACATAACTAGGTTATCCAAGGGATTCAATTTGGTCTTTGTAATCAAGAAAGTTTGATATAAATGCCTCTATGTATACGGTGTCCCAAAAGTATAGCAATGAAACTAAATGGTAGTGAAAATCTCATATATTTGTACCTTAGAAAATCTAGACAGAATTAATACATAAAAGAAATATTATCAAAACCTTACTAGTTTTCTTAGTTGGTTTTCTTTTCTTTCCTCTTTTTTTTAAAATGCCAAATACAAATATGACATGTTCTTTGGTAAAAGCTTATCTACCATACTTTATATATATATATATATATATATATATATATATATATATATATATATATATATATATATATATATATTATATATATATATATATTTATATATTTATATATATAAAATATATATATATATATATATATATTTTTTTATATATATAAATATATATATATATATAAATATATATATATATATATATATATATATATATATATATATATATATATATTTATTTATATATATATAAAATATATATATTTATTTATTTATATATATATATATATATATATATATATATATATATATATATATATATATATATATATATATATATAAATATATATATATATATATATATATATATATATTATTTATTTATTTATATATACATATGTATATATATTATAAATTCTACAATTTATTCTCTTTTATTTATTTATTAATATACTTGTTTTTAAAGAACACATATAAGGGCTTAGTAATTATATTACAATTATGAATATTTCTATTCCTTCTCACAGGTATTTAGATATAAGCATGGAAATATTATTTTCCTTTTTACTATACAACCTATGGACATACATGGTAATCTAAAAGGGTTAGTCATATGTAAAAATTTATTCTAGATTATGCTAGCAACCATGACCAAAAAAATATATATAAGGTGAAACATTCTAACGAGCACTGTGTTCATACATTTGTTCTAATATGTGTCCATACACCTTTGTCCTAATTTATACCAATAATTTACTTATATCAAAAATCAGGATATAAATTCAAACTTGAACTATATTATATGAATCAAGAAATAATAAAGGAATTTAAAGAAGTTTAGTTTGAAGACTTGCCTTTGTTTCCTTGTGTTGGACCTAGATATTCTTCCAACTTTTTCTATCATAACCCAAATCAAAGATTATATATATATATATTCATATATAATCAAACCCAATTTTGACCTAGGTTTGAAATTGGAAAAAAGAAAGGAGAAGGAAATAAGATTTTACCTCGATTTTAGGGAAGTGTAAGAGAAGTAGGAGAAGAAGGTGGTGGTGGTGTGGCCGACAGCGACGGCGGGCAGTAGCCGCAGCAGCGGCTCCAGCTGTAGCAGCAGTAGCAGTAGAAGAAACAGCAACATCAAGCAATGAAAAGAGAGAAGGAAATGAGAAGGAGAGGGGTGGGAGAGTTGAAGAATGAAGATAGAGGAAATGATTAAATGGCATTTAAAGGAGCCTCCTCTTCATGCAACTTACCATATGGCATTATACAATGCCACATGTCTAAGAATATGACACCTAGCCCCCTTCTCCTTGGGTTGCCACCTAATTCAATGAGGTGGCACGCAACAATCATGTAATTGCATAATTGGGCTAAGGTTTTCAATGCAAAATTAATAAAAAATTATTATTATAATTATTTGTTATTTATTGGAAGAGGGTTTAATTAGAGCATAACAAGTTGTTTGTGTATCAGATCTACAAACTACAAAGATGTCGATCCAAGCAAAATGATTTTTATAGCGTCTTATGGAAGATTATGGAGTTGACATATAACTATGGCATAGAGCCGGCTAAGATCGTATTGTTCAAGTGTGATTGGTTCCATAAGATCCAAGATCAAGGTTGGAAAATTGACAAGTATGTTCTTGTGGATATTAACTACCGATGTCGATATCAAGGATACGAACGATTTGTCCTAGCAAGTCGGGCTCAAATCGTATACTTCACTACTTATCCTAGACGGGAAACAACTAGGTTAGATTGGTGGGAAATATGCAAGACTAAAGCCAAAAATACCTACGATGTGGACGAAATAGCTTATTAGGAGAACGAGCTACCTCTCGTAACAAATACAGTTGACGTGGACACAACTGAAGTTCCACATTACACGTCTAATCGTGTAGAAGATGTAGAATTATCCGGAGAGAAAAACGAAGTAAATGAAAGCGAAGATGATGAGGAAGAGGAAGATGAGGACACGAAGAACGAAGAAGATGAATTTTCATAAGATGATTGAAAAGAAAATAAAATGTAAAATATATTTAACCACTAATTAATATCCATGCAATAACTATTTAGACTTATGAAATGTACTGTCATTTTGTTTAACCCCTAATTAATCTCTATATTTCCATCAATCTTACCAAATGGCACCTATGACCTGAGCACGTCGCTTGAGAGAGTCACAGATGGCTGCTGATTCAGAAGTGGTACCTTCTGCTACTGAGGAGGAAGTTATACCTTCTGCTGCTGATGAGATGATACCTAAAGTAGAGATCAAGGTTAAGGAAGAAGTGCTACCTCCTACTATTAAGGAGGAAGTGATTCCTAAAGTCGAGATCGCTGTGAATGAGGAAGTGGCACCGAAAGGCAGTAGCACCGGGAGTTTCAGTCATCCAGTACCTATAGATTATCTTGAGGGTGTGGAGCCTTCTTATGCGCAATGGCTGAGGGAGTTCTATCTGCCCCATCGTAGAGGGTAGAGTTATATATATGATATAACTTTTTACCGAATTTGTCTCCGGTAGACATATTTCTATATTAGACTTGGATGTTTTGTACAACTCTAGATGTTTCTTGTTATTTTCTAGACTTGGTCATTATCTAGACTTGGATGTTTCTGGATTACTTTATTGTTATTATCTAGACTTAGTTATTATCCAGACTTTGATATTTCTGGATTCTATTATCTGGACTTGGTTATTATCTAGAAATTCAACGGAGGGTTGCTCTGGGTCTATTTTTTATAAACTATGATATGTTAACTGCTTGCAGATTTGATTCAGAATATGTATTATATTTCTTGTATGTATCTATTTTTATTAGGTATGGCAGGACGAAGAGGATCGTACCTCAGAGCATCCTGTGCCGATAGAGGTTCCACGGTAGAGGAGCAACCTTGCCGGTAGAGGTTCCACCGGTGGACGGAGTGCTACTTCGTTATCGGATAATGGTTTCGGACCCTCGTCTCCTAGTACTCCAGATCACTACACCAAAATGGTTATTTCGGAACACCAAACAACTTTCAATTTGGAACACTTATTGTCTGTACCTAGTGGTTGTAACGAAATAAAAGTGTTCCAGAACAGAAAAGTGTTCCTAATATAATTTATTTTAATTTTTGGATTTTATTATTATTTAGGAACGCTTATATAGAATACCAAAATACATTCCAAATTTGGAATGCACACATGTGCATTTCATGTACTTACTTAACAAAGTGTTCCAATAACCAACATTATCAGATGCTAGAATCCGAACGGAGTCTAGCACGTTACAACCACCAGGAGATATTTCCTTCTTTTTTCAATCTCCCGTGTGTTCTTCCCATTCCCATAAAATTCCCAAAACCTAAGCTCCCGAAAAACCCTATTCCCCCCACACCCAATTGCTTCCCCAATTTGTCCAACCAGAACCCATGCCGGACGTCCAAGCCCTCGTCAACGACTTCGTCCTCAAGCTGAAGCACCGGTGCTCCTAAAACCCCACAAATTCTTCCGTGTTCTCGAGCTTAGATCTATAAAAAGTTTTGATTCCGACCGATTTATTTGGTTGGGCAGGAGTATCGAGGGGTCGCACGCGAATGTAAAGCAGACGACGGAGGTGCTACAGTCGGTGGTGTCGCAACAGCGGGTAACGGTGGTGGGACAGGCCAATGTGCTCATCGACGCTGTCATGGCCGTCGGCGAGCAGCTCATAGCGGCCAATCCCGTTGGTACGAGCTCGATCCATTTTTTTTAGTAAATTGTCGTGAGCTTGGTTGTCAAAGGGGTTTCTGATAGGAAATTTGTTTTCTTTCTTGTCATCGTGTTTGCTAAGGCTTTTCAGATAGAAAAGTAACCCTTTCTTTCCCTCCCACAACCAAAAAAAACCCTTTCTTTCCCCAAATACCAAGCCCTCCCTCCCGCAACAAAAAAGACCCTTTTTTCCAAAAAACAAACCCTCCCCTCCCGATGACGATATCGACTTTACAGGAGTTCCAACTGAATTAGTAGGAGTTCCCGCCGACTTAGCAGAAGATCGACCTAGCCTTCTCGATGACGATATCGACTTAGCAAGAGTTTCTTGACGACCATCCCAACTCTCTTTGTAGTGTGTACCGACCAGTCACATCTCCGACTGCATCGACGATATCTGACAGTACTCCAGGGACGGACAGTTCCAGGCCTGAGTCTACCCCGTCCAGCGTTCTGAATGCTGATGGCACTATGGAGATGGGAGAGCAGGTGGAGGAGGTCGCACCTACTCCATCTCCATATGATCCGAGCAATCCCCCATGCGCCCCTCCGGACAAGACGACGATGGAGATTTGGTTCGACAGGCCTACAAAGTAAGTTAATTAGTTAACATTAATTTATACATATATCTATATATTCATGAATATAATTATCGTTGTGTAGATATCATCCCCGTGAGTTCAGAAGGCATTGGAGCTATTTCTGAGGTTCAACTATGGTGGTCCTTGGATCAACTAGTCGGATGCCTCGGACGAGAGGAAGGCATTCTGGTTTGCCCACTTCAAAGTAACTAAAGTATATTTCTTTTAGTATAAATCATCTTTTATGCATATTATATAACTAACTAATTTAATTCGTATAGAAAACATATTTTTATCTACCACACCGGGCTTAGATGATCGAGAAGCAATTTTCTGCCGTTGCCGTCAAGTTGATCCAGGATGCGATCGACGACCAGAAGGCTCGAGAGTGCTCCAGAAGACCAATCCAAGGTTGGATCATGCCCGAGCAGTGGACTGCGATGAGGGATAGATTCAACGATCCTAGGTACAAGGAACAGTCAGAGAAGGCGAAGGCGGCTAGGATGAGGGCAGGGAAGTAGTGTAGTGGCTCGATTCCCATGATAGAACATTTCCGTCGCCTAGTTTGTATTTTACTGTAATATATTATTCTAATAAAAGTAGGAATAAAATGTTCAATTTCAATAACAAACATATTATTCTAACAGTTAATGAGGGGTGAGAACCCCCAACATGGTAACCGTCTTCCTGGCCACCCACCGGAAGGACGAAAAGCTCATCGATGATAGGGCCACGGAGAGCTATGTAAGTATTACTTTACGTGTCACTAACTTTAGTACAACTTAAGAAATATGCAATATATATCCATAGACGGGAAACAACTAGGTTGGTAGTAAATATTATACTTATCGAGATGCGTACTTTTCTAGGATGAGTGTCTTAGGCTAGAGCATGAGAGTACACCTGCGAAGGAAGAGGCTGGTACTTCCTCGCATCCCCCTCCAGCTTGGGTGTTGGACGAGCTCTGGATGACCGCGTTGGTGGTCTTCAGAGGGGTACGTACTACGATACGAGATCCTACGATGCCTTTATGGTGATGCAGTCATCCAGGGCCCCCTCTGCCAGTGTGCATTCTCTGCAGTCCTCATAGGTATTGGCGTGAGTGGAGAAACTCCATCGCCAGGTTACTAAGCTACGTGATGAGCTGTTATGGAGGATTGCAAAGCAGCTCCAGTCTCAGCCGCAGACATATGATGTGGCGCTCATCGCACTATTTGATATGCTCAAGTGCACCATTAGAAAGACGAGTGAAGGACAGATTGTGCCATTCAGCCAGTAGAAGAAATGACCGATCTTGTCGTTCAGGTGGTGCAGAGGTCGCAGGTGGCCATGGGCGATCAGCTTTCGAGGCTGGCGACTGTTATGGATTCTACCAACTCTAGACTGCTAGCCATGGAGTAGACACTTCCTGGTCGTGCGTCGGCATCCACACCGACTATATCAGTTCCACTGCCTTCTCCTCCTCCTATTGATGAGTCATCGCAGGTGACGCTGACACCGGCACAGAATAGGTTCATGTTGTCCCAGATGCAGGAACTGCCTCCTCCTCCTCCTTCTAACCAGGCGTAGTCCTTTATTGGACTTATTTTTATGTGTTGTGTTGTTGTTTGCTGACCCATTGTTGGGACTTTATGTATTTATTTTATACATTTAGTGACAATTTGTGTTATGTTGGCTAATTATTGAAACATTATCAGGCAAACTCTTTTTATGGTCGTTTGGTAGTGGCTTTATCTCTACCCGACTATTTTATGTCTTTCTGATCGCTGGATTCTATTTATTTGATTATTGATAGTGCATTTTCAGCATTTGTCTCTATATTGGTTTACTGGTGTTGAGTGTTCCACCGAAGGGGTCGGCGAACCCAGGGAATTCTACGGAGGGTTGCTCTGGGTCTTTTATTTACAAAATGTCATTTAAAATGCAGGTAGATTCTTGATGGAAAAGGAAACAGAATCCATTTTTTTAAAAAGTTAGCGATGCTTAGAGACGTTTACCGACGAATAGCGATGATGTAATACGTCGCTAACGTGTATCGATACGTCGCTAACTTGAAAAACGAACATCGCAGAAAGTTGTTAGATGTCGCAAACTTTTGACATAGTAAACTCGACATGTTAGCAAAATAGTCTACAAACATCACTAATTTTGTCGCTATTCACGTATCTGAATGTCGCTAGCTTGTATTGGAGACTTCGCTAACAGTTGCCAGACATCGCTAATATCATGATGTGGCAAACCCAAAATATTAGATTGTACGTCGCTAAACGTCGCAGATTACGTCGCTAATCGCTGAATGCCAGCGACAATTAGCAACAAATATATATGTCGCTAATTAGAAACGCCTCGTCGGCAAACTTCGCTATCCACTAAAAAGCTAGCGACGCTTTTGCGTCGCAAATGAATGTCGTCATGGCGACAAACAACGATGTTTTTTGTGTTTGAGACCAGGTAATACACGACATAGAGATTTCGTCGCTAAATGAAAGCAATGACATTTTTTCGTTTAGCGACGTCCTATGGCATCGCTAATATGACTTATTTTCGTAGTGGTGGAGTATAGCATATGTACCTATTCTGCGTCGACACGGTCGTGTCATGTACGTTGACTCCAACTAAATTGAGGCAAGTACATCTAGTGATTTACTTTTATTTTATGATATTATCTTTATTTCATGATATAGATATCCATATCGTGTTAATGTCAAACTTGATACACATGATTAGTGTTTTATGGACTATATTCATGATATTCGTGTTTTATGAGCTTCGTGCATCGTGTTTATCATGTTTCATGTTTTGTGCATCTTACATAGCGTGACTTGAATCTATGAATGCTAGTTGTCGGGTATAGATGTGTGAACTACCCTTTTCGTATTTCTTGCCAAATTGTGTGGATAGCAATCACACATCTCACGTATGATTTGCCGTATCATGTGGATAGCAATCGCACATTCTCATGTATGATTTGTCGTACCGTTCTCATTTCGAACTTGGTATTTCAAAATACATAGAGGATAGGGTGTTTTGTCATAGTTTCATTAGCGAGTTTCTTATCATATTTCTTATTCTTTACCATATTCACCACTATTGCCTATTTCTATTAAAATGTGAGTTTAGCCTTACAATTCTACTTGTTTATCGTGCCTCACATATTCTAGCTCTTATTATATAGTCATTATCACGTTATGAAATGTTTATCTATGTTTGTACTTGATCCGATCATGACTGGATAACCACATTTTTAGAAAATATTATGCCCCCACATTCTTGGACTACATGATTATGCTAATTGAGACCAGCCATGATGTATAGTTGTCTGTATGTTGATCTCTGGAGAGTTCTAGGTTGTTATTCTATATCCTAGTTTTATGTTTTAGTTGATCAGATTTGCTTCGATATAATTTATATTATGTATTTTTAGATGTGGATTTTGAGACGATTTAAGATTTGTTTAGTGATTATCTTTCCTTATTCATATTTTTCTTAGCATTATGTGATTGAGTACATGTTGATATTGTGGTTTCTAGAATGTTGAGATATTATCTACTGAGGACTAGAAGATTACTACGATGATGATATGGCATACGCTGGGCGTGCCTTGTTGACCCAAACTAGATCGCAGTCAACCTAATCTTAATAATTAACAAATCGATATTTGACATGATCCAACTCGACACATAAATCGTCATCAAGCTACAAATCAGACGACTATCAATATCAAGTCAGACAATCATCATCGACGACTGCTCGACGAATACTGCTGGAAATTGTCATCAGAAGTCTGTATTTTTTTACACTTTTATTGAGTCTAGGCTAATGTACGTTGAGTCGCACCAAGTACCACAACCATAGACTAGATAATCAAAAAGTTCTACAAACAAAAAGCCAAACTGCCAAAGCCCAACAAAGCCCATGAGCATCATGTCTCCAAGGAGGCAGAGTTCGGACCGAACTTTGTCTCCTAATTTCCAGGAGCTAATTTTTAGGGATTGCTCATTGAAAGTTGTCAAACGGCCAAAATTTTGAATTTTGGGACAGAGTTCTGGCCGAACTCTGCCTCCCAGAACTAGTATATATAGGCACCCTTTTCTTCCATTTCAATCCATCCAATCTTATCTTCTCTTCTACTCTTATAGCCTATACATCCTAAAAAGCCATACTCTTCTCATCTACTAGCCACAAAATTTCCCAAGCCTACATGGTGCTCGGTGCGAGTCAATTAGAAGTTTGTGTGCAAGAGTCTTGAAGAAGTCACTTGGAAAATTCTAAGTTTCGCCTCAGCGATCTTTCAAGAAGTTGGCGTGCTCTTCTAAGTAAAGGCACATGGTTGTACATCTATTTCACAAATAGTGGATTTTAATCCTGAGCTAGAGTTCTCAGGCCTGGACTAGTCCTTCACGAGGGAAACCAGGTTAAAAATTGTTGTCTGTGTATGCTCTCTGATCTTCTTTTAATTTCTGCACTTATACTCTGATTAATTATTTACTAGTTGGGATTGAATAGAGTTAATTTTTTAATTGTTCATTATTGACACAAGTACTCTATTCACCCCCCCTCTAGAGTTGCCTACACGTACTTCAATTGGTATCAGAGCCATGTTCTCTTGATACAAGATTTACATCCTAGAGTTGATCCATGGAAACCACACAACCCATCTCTACCAACTATGGTGAGGGTCAATCCACAAATAGGCCACCCCTATTTGATGGGACCAACTACACATATTGGAAGACTAGAATAAGTTTTTATCTTAAGTCTCTAGACTTTGACTTGTGGACTGTAGTCACTGATGGCTATAAAAAACCTCCCAGAATAACTTTCGAGGGGAGTCTCATCGAGAAACCCCACGACAAGTATACTGATCAGGAGAAGAAACAGGCAAGTCTAGACGCTACGGCTATTAATGCCCTTTTCTGTGCCATAGACAGGACTGAATTCAACAGGGTCTCCATATGCACCACCTCGCACGAAGTATGGAAGCTTTTGGAGGTGACTCATGAAGGGACCACACAAGTTAAAGAATCAAAGTCAATCATCTGACACGGGAGTACAAGGCTTTCAAGATAAAGCCAAATGAGACGATCACTCAAATGTTCACCAGATTCTTCGACATCGTCAACCCGCTATCTTCTCTTGGAAAAGATAATTCCAACCATGAGAAGATACGCAAAGTGCTACGAGGATTGCCGAAGGTCTGGAACCCCAAAGTTATGACAATCATCGAAGGCAATGACCTCACGACAATGTCAATAGAAACATTGATGGGCAAGTTTATGATGCATGAGCTCGATCTAAAAGATTTCGAAGAAATAGCTCCAAAAGAGAAGGAGATTGCATTTAGAGTTCATCGCCGAAGAACCAGCTCAGAAGACACTGATGACAACAACTCCGAAGGTGACGACCAAGCTCTCTTAGTTTGAAACTTCAAGAAGTTTCTACGCTTCAACAAAAAGAAGAGAGAACAAAGAGACGATGAGGAAGAACCCACCTACTTTGGATCAAAAAGATGGGACATGTCAAAAAAGATTGTCCCTTAGCAAAGAAGGGAAGCATATATGAGAAGCCGTACAAGAAGCCATCTACAAAGAAGTATGCCAACACTAGCATCTGGCATAAAATCGAGGCTAGTGATTCAGACAAGGAAGAGGACTCTCCACAAAACACGGCTAACGTCTGTCTAATGGCGACTTCAGAAAAGGTAAAAGATTCTTTTGATGATTTCTCATTTGATGAACTTGGTGATGCTTTTAGTGATCTACTTGAAGATCACAAAAAGGTAATCAATAAATATAAACATACAAAGGATAAGATCAAGGACTACGAAACCGAGATCCATAGACTTTCATGTTTACTAGAAGATGTTAGAAACACTACACCCACGAAAAACACTGAAGAGGTATCAAAGCTTAAATTAAGCTTACACGATGCCGAATCAATCATTGAGAAACAAACACTTGATATCACGGCTTTAAACAAAGAACTTGCTGAAGAGAAAAACAATTTCAAAATTGCTACAGGTATAATACACGGTCTTACTGCTAAATGTGATGAGTTAATTGTTGTCTCTAAGAAATTAGAGATTAAACTGGGCAAGCAGGTTATTCAACCGCAATTTCAGTCTCATAATCACAAACATGTGCCAACTCAACACAAAAAGGCATGTCACCACAAGAACACTCATCCACATGCTACACAAAATCATGATTTTATGTTTACCTATTCACATGCAGTACATAAGACACATACACGTAAACATGATCATCATCCTGCTGCACTCAATCACTATCATCATCATCCTACTTCACTCAATCACTACCATCATCACGCTGCTTCACACAGTCACTATAATCACCCTACTAGCTATCATCACCCTACTTATAGACATCACTATTAACATGCTCCAAGTATAAACAAGCGTGCTAGATGTACATATTGTAACCTACATGGACATATTTCTCCATAATATAGCATTAAGAGATTAGTTGATAGAAATATATATGCATGGGTACCAAAGTCTAACCTCTCAAGACCCACAAGAATCTGGGTACAAAAGGTCACATCTACTCGTGGTGTAGGTGGACCTTCCCTCTTCAACTAGAAGCAAGTGGATTCTCGATAGTAGGTGCTCGCGATATATGACTTGATATAAAAAACTATTCGCAACACTATCGATGAAAAAGAAGGATACGTTTCCTTCGGCAATAACCTTAAAGGCTACATCATAGTGCAGGAAGATGCCTTTACGCTCACAAAGATGAAAATCTCATATGGCATCAGTGTCTTGGTCATGCCAACATGGATACTATATCCAGACTATCCACAAAGAAGCTAGTCAGAGGACTGCCGTATATCACATTCAAGAAAGACACGGTATGTGCCGATTGTGAAAAGAATAAGGCTACCAAATTTTCTTTTAAATCCATAAACACTGTAAGTACTACCCGACCATTGCAAGTACTTCATATGGACTTATTTATTCCTAGTAGAGTAGCCAGTCTTGGCAAAAAACTCTACGTTTTTATTATTGTAAATGATTTTTCAAGATTTACTTGGGTTTTCTTTTTTACAAACAAAAGTGATACGATTTCTGTTTTCAAAGTATTTGCTAAAAAGGTCCAAAATGAAAAAGGCTACATGATTACTCATATCCGAAGTGATCATGGTGGCAAATTCAAAAATTCTGATTTTAAAAAGTTTTGTGATTCAAATGGTTTTAGTCATAAATTTTCGTGTCCAAACTCCTCAACAAATGGTGTTGTGGAGCGAAAGAATAGAACTCTTGCGATATGGCTAGGGTTATGCTAAATCAATTCTCTTTTCCGAAATACTTTTGGGCAGAAGCTGTCAGCACAGCATGCCATGTTTTGAATAGGGTGTTGATTCGACCTATTTCGAAGAAGACACCCTATGAGCTTTGGTTTGGTAGGACTCCTAATTTTTCTTATTTTAGAGTGTTCGGTTGTCGCTGCTTTATCCTGAATACCAAAGACAACTTAGGCAAATTTGATGCCAAAGCTGACGAAGGTATTCTTCTTGGCTATGCGGCCAAGAGTAAGGGATGTAGAGTATTCAACAAATGCTCCATGATTGTTGAAGAGTCTACTAATGTAACTTTTGATGAGGATAATAGTACAACTGTCATTCCCGATGACGATGATGAACCATCAACTTCTACACCTATAAATGCAACGTCTGAAACCAGCTCTCCGAAGGAATTACCAAAGAAGTTCCAATTCACTCCCTCTCATCCAAAGGACTTGGTAATAGGTGAAATATCTAAAGGGGTAACTACTCGATCCTTTATAAGAGACACTATAGCTAGCACTGCATTCATTTCTCAAATAGAACCAAAAACATTTTAGAAGCTTTTAATGATGAGTTTTGGATTTCCGCAATGCAAGAAAAACTCAACCAATTTGAAAGAAGCCAAGTTTGGGAACTTGTTCCTAAACCAACTAGCCACTCAATAATTGGCACTAAATGGGTTTTTCGTAATAAAGTAAACGAAGACAGTTCAGTCACTCGCAACAAAGCTCGTCTCGTAGCCCAAGGATACAACCAAGAGGAGGGTATCGACTATGATGAGAGGTATGCTCCTGTTGCC
The DNA here is from genome assembly GCA_029216955.1 of Iris pallida. NCBI lineage: Eukaryota > Viridiplantae > Streptophyta > Magnoliopsida > Asparagales > Iridaceae > Iris > Iris pallida. The sequence goes on from JANAVB010022397.1 coordinate 12,108,014, forward strand.
CGATTCGAATCCATTCGGATGCTTTGCGCATTTGCAAATTTTCAAAACTTTAAACTTTTCCAAATGGATGTGAAAAGTGCTTTTCTAAACGGTTTTATCAAAGAAGAGGTTTTTGTCAAACAACCACCTGGTTTCGAAAATCATAAATTTCCCGATCATGTTTTTAAACTTAATAAAGCTCTCTATGGCTTCAAACAAGCTCCTCGAGCTTGGTATGATCGTCTTAGTACTTTCTTACAAGATAAAGGTTTTTCAAAAGAGAAAGTCGACACTACACTGTTTATAAAATCTCTTGATGATACAATTCTTTTAGAACAAATATATGTTGATAATATTATTTTTGGGTCTACTAATGAGGGTCTATGCAAGGAATTTGCCAAGTGTATGTATAATGAGTTCGATATGAGCATGATGGGGGAGCTCAACTACTTCCTTGGACTGTAAATCAAACAACTCTCACAAGGCGTCTTCATTTGTCAGTCGAAATATGTAAAGGACATGCTGAAGAAGTTTGAGCTTGACAGCATCAAACCAATCAGCACCCCTATGGCTACTACCACAAAGCTGGAACCTGATGAAAGCGGCAAACCGGTCGATCAACGTAAGTATCGAGGTATGATTGGTAGTTTACTATATTTAACTGCTAGTCGCCCCGACATTATGTTCAGTATTAGCTTATGTGCTAGATATCAAACTAATCCTAAGGTATCACACATGACCGCAGTTAAACGTATCTTTAGATACCTTAAAGCAACTATTACGGTAGGCTTGTGGTATCCCAAAACCACTTCCTTTGACTTAATCGGATATTTCGATACTGATTTTGCGGGATGCAAAATGGACCATAAGAGCACCAGCGGTACGTGTCATTTGCTAGGAAAGGCGTTAGTCTCATGGTTTAGCAAGAAGCAGAACTCTGTCGTACTATCCACAACAGAAGCTTAATACATCGCAGTTGGTCGTTATTGTGCACAGATTCTGTGGATGAGACAAACCCTTGAAGACTACAACTTATGTTTCAAGCACATACCTATTTTATGTGATAACACTAGTGCCATTAATCTGACCAAGAACCCAGTTTGTCACTCACGCACTAAACACATAGAGATTAGACATCACTTTTTGTGTGATCATCAACAACATGGCACGATTAATTTAGAATTCATAGACACTGAACATCAGCTAGTAGACTTCTTTACCAAACTACTGGCCGAAGAGCGCTTTAACTTTCTTTGTCGTGAGTTAGGAATTTTGGATGAAACGGTCATTAAAGAAATTGGCCTGCGTAAATAACGATTATGACATATATCTTTATGGTGACTTTGCTATGGGTACAAGCCGAAAGGGTCCTTCTGACAACAAGGCGTAAAAGCCTAAGCGATACGGTGCACTAGTCTTCGGACTACCGCTAGCTAGGATTCGGCCCCTACATCTACCCCATGGCAGTTTCATCATAATGGTCGTTGTCTTAAAACCTTATTTATTATATGGTTTAATTACGTTTATGTCTTAGTTAATTCAAACTTTCAAATTCTATTCATTTTCCATCAAAAACTTAGCCATTTTCAAACTTTTCAGTATTTTGTGCCCATAGAGGCAGAGTTCGGGCCGAACTCTGCCCCACACAGAGTTTGGGTCAAACTCTGCCCCACACAGAGTTCGGGCAGAACTCTGTGTCCTTGGTCACAGAACCTTCTCTGTTTCTCTGCCACCCATTGTTTTGATCCGATGGTCCATATTTAACCCAACTTGCTGCTCCTAAACTCCTTAAACCCAAAAGAAAATCCTCTCTCTTCATTTTGTTCTTCTTCTACCTTCCTCCATAGACAATTTTCTCAAACCCTAACCCTAGAAACTCTACTTTTAGGGCTCTTTTTCTTTCCAAACTCAAGATCTAAAGCTTTTGGTGAGATATCTTCCATTTTTTCTCATTTATGTGAGGTATAATTTCATATTCTTCTCTATTTCCTGTTCAATTTTTTCAAATTCTCTATGGCTCCAAGACTTTTTGGAAGAGGCAAGAGAAGAAGGAGTGATGGTGCATCATCTTCCAATCCTCCTCCTCCTCTTGCTCTTCCAATCTATCCTCTTTTTAATCCACCACCACCTCAAGACCCCAACACATTCAATGAACAAATTTTTGTATCATTGGAGGCTTCCAATGAATGGTTTGCCGATTTTCGTTCACGGAGTGTGTATGCGGGTCATCCAATTAATTTCACTATTTTTTGGCTTATGATTCATTGTTCCATGATCTTTGTTTATATGAGTTGCTACCTCGTCTATAGTCTATTTGAATGCTAAACAAATGTTTTATTGTAATCTAACCTTAGATGACACACGGATCTACGCTCGTGTTGCCGGTATCGACATTACTTTTGATGACTTTGAGCTTGCGGAATATCATGAGATCTCGGAACCCAATTCTTGGGAGAAACTTGTCGATGCCCGCAAGTTTCAATTTTTCGATGGATCAACACTTGAAAGCTTCAAGGATGACTTGTGTACTCCCAACACTCGTCCATACAAGCTACGGGCTAAATATCTTAACCCACATTTTTATGAACTTCATCGTATTATTTTCTCCACGATCTTGCCCAAAGCGGGGTCGACCGATGAAGTATCCTATCTTGAGATCTCTGCTCTTTACCATCTCCACTTCCATTTTCCTTTTAACTTTTCATGCACAATGATGGACTGGATGATTAGTGCACAGACGAGACTCCAATCATTGGTCTATGCCTTATATTTGTCGATGATTTTTCGTGCATTCCATATTCCCCTTGATGAGTGTTAGTTCCTTCCTGTCCCTGCCTATTTGTCTAAGGCACGACGGCTTCTAGCAGCTGTGGAGTCCCCTACTGAGTCTGAGCACTTCGAGTCTGATGCTCATTCTGATCCTCCTGGTCTTGGCTAACCTGCGTCCGAGCCTCCTGCTACCCTTGAGTCCATTCAGACTATGCTGCGAGATCGTTTCCACTTGGAGGACGATTGCTGGACTCAGATAGATTATCGCACCACCTTACTGATGACGGCCATCAGTAACACCCTGCATGACATCCAGTACTCCCTGGCTACTCATCCTACGGTGTCTTACCCCATAGTACGGGACCCTTCTCGCGAAGGTTACCTTATCGACGACACTTGGATCAGGAGGTATTTGGATCCGGATGCAGTGTTTGTTGATCCTCGTCGCTCTGGCAGCGACCCATCTGACTCTACGGGACCTTCCCGAGCTCCATGACGGCCGTGGTCCCTTTTATGATTCTGCTGACGCTTAGGATTTCTTTTTTTATGCACTTTGTCATTTTTATTTAGTGGTTATGTAGTTGAACTCTTTGCTTTGTACTATTTTATGCTTATATGGCTTCTATTTGGATTATTTGCTAGTTATCTCTTACTTTGGATTTGAGCCTTGGTTGTGTGATTGTATATTTTCTCCATGGTTATTTCTATGGGGGAGCCTCTATTTCATTTTGCTAAATGTTAAAAGGAGAGAATATGTGATATTTGCTTAACCATTTTGGATAAATACTTGTGCTATGTATTCTTCAGACTAGTACTTGTATCAGGACTTCTCTATTTACGGGGGAGCCAAAATGTCCACTTACGGGGGAGCTATATATGTGTCCAGGTAGGAATGTTGTGACACGCAAATATCGTAATTTTGTCAATTATCAAAATGGGGGAGATTGTTGACCCAAACTGGATCGCAGTCAACCTAATCTTGATAATTAACAAATCAATATTTGACATGATCCAACTCGACACATAAATTTTTTTTACACTTTTATTGAGTCTAGGCTAATGTACGTTGAGTCACACCAAGTACCTCAACTATAGACTAGATAACCAAAAAGCTCCACAAATAAAAAACAAAACTGCCAAAGCCCAACAAAGCCCATGAGCATTCTATCTCCAAGGAGGCAGAGTTCGGGCCGACTCTGCCCCCACACAGAGTTTGGGCCGAACTCTGTCTCCTAATTTCCAGGAGCTAATTTTTAGGGATTGCTCATTGCAAGTTGTCCAACGGCCAAAATTTTGAATTTTGGGACAGAGTTCTGGCCGAACTCTGTCTCCCAGAACTAGTATATATAGGCACCATTTTCTCCCATTTCAATCCATCTAATCTTCTCTTCTCTTCTACTCTTATAGACTATACATCCTAAAGAGCCATACTCTTCTCATCTACTTGCCACAAAACTTCCCAAGCCTGCAAGGTGCTCGGTACGAGTCAATTAGAAGTTTGTGTGCAAGAGTCTTGAAGAAGTTACTTGGAAAATTCTAAGTTTTGCCTCAGCGATCTTTCAAGATGTTGGCGTGCTCTTCTGAGTAAAGGCACGTGGTTGTAAAGCTATTTCACAAATAGTGGATTCTAATCCTGAGCTAAAGTTCTCAGGCCTGGACTAGTCCTCCACGAGGGAAACCAGGTTAAAAATTGTTGTGTCTGCGTATGCTCTCTGATCTTCTTTTAATTTTCGCACTTATACTCTGATTAATTATTTGCTAGTTGGGATTGAATAGAGTTGATTTTTTAATTGTTCATTATTGACACAAGTACTCTATTCACCCCCCCCTCTAGAGTTGCCTACATGTACTTCATGCCTCACGCACATGTACACGAATATACGAGCGCGGCTCGTGACACATTTTATGGTGGCCCATACAGATCTGACTTCGCAAATAGTATAATGTTGTGGTAGTACCTAGGTTTAGTCGTACTGCTGTGAGCTTGTAATTGGATAAGGTTGATGGATTAAAGAATGAAGAGTACTCAATCACATATTAGGATCACTTGATAGATTCCAGGGATGACCCTTGAGAATCTTACTTTGAACTATGTTTGAGCCTATTTTTTACTTGCTTTTTCTCACCCTAACTTTTGAATACTTGTCTGTTATCGAAACCAATTCTTGCATTATGATGAGTTATATAGACTTTAGGAGGAATGAAGGAGTATAGTTAAGACTCATAACCATTTGGGTTGCGAAGAGAAAAAAAGATTATTCAAACTAATACATCGAGGTTGATGATTATCTCAAGATTATATTAAAAAAAAATCGAATTTGGACTAAGACAATACATCAAGCGTTGAGGATCTAATGAATAGGTTGAGTAATAAATGGAAAATAACAAATAAATATAAAGATGTTGGAATTATTCAATAATAGGGGCCACATATGTAAAATTAATTGTGCTGGGCTATCTAAATAATTATGCCAAAATAAATTGGTCTATTTGAAAAATTGGCATAAGGGTATAATTGTCATTGAAATAATTTGTAGATACCAGAGATAAATCTAATTTGATGAGGGGCCAAATTAGAAATATCAAAACATATAAATATATGTATTCATTAGAGTTATGGTCCACAAATTATATGGCCACCAAAGAGAAGGTTTTCTCTTTTTCTCTTCTGCATCCCCATCAACAGAAAGAGAGGGACAAAGGATTCAGATTCACCTCTGTCGTTAAGGGTCGTATCATGTTGGAAGATCGAACCCCATAAAGAGACGTCTGCTTCAAGATCCATCAAGCCAATCAATGGATTCTGGTATGCTTTCGCATTTATTTTGTTCTTCATCTCATGAATCAACATGCACAATAATTACTAACAAATGGTATCAGAGCCTCCCTTGTTTCATTCATGATTTGAAGTTTCAGAATCAATTTTTGTTATTCAGGAACTATAAATTGTTCGGTTTAATTAATTTAGGGTTCGGATCAATTTTTCCAACCGGATGACATTGATGTTTAATAATGTTGCATTGCAAAGTAATTTAAGGAAAACTTTGTACATATCCTCATATGTTTTGGTACAACTACATTTGAAAGATATTTTTATTATTATACATCGTATGATTGAAACAAGTTGTGCTATTTGTTTTTTAAAAAAAAGTCCTGAAGTCGGCTCCTCTCTAAAAGTGGTATCTCTCTCTCTCTGTGCTCCCAAACTCCAATTTTTGGTTGATACAATTTCTTTCATGGGTCCGTAAAATTTTTTACTTCCTATGTTCTCTATAGTTACTTTTTCTTTATGATTTCTTATTTGATAATGGTAATAGATAGAAAAAAAAATTGAGACTTGAGTCGATTTGGTTATGGGTTAACAACTGTTATTTGAGGATAAAGATGCCATCTATGATGATCTTGATATATATATATATATATATATATATATATATATATATATATATATATATATATAAAATATATATATATATATATATATATATATATATATATATATATATATATATATATATATATATATATATATTTTTATATAAGGAGAAGTTTTAGTGTTTACTTGGAAGTTCAAATATCGTTTAGACCCAAAAATAAAATCCGAATGCTTGAAACAACATGTGAGTTTGTAAAAACTCCTTGATGGCCGATACCTTACTTATCCACATGAAGTTTGGCATCTATGAATTATATATGCACCAAAACATTTTCCTACATATATTTATTATTAAATAAAGAGAGGTATTTTGGAACTTTCAAGTTTCATCCTAAGTTAGTAAGGTGATATGCTAAAGATATAAAATAGATTTAGCACTTCCTTATGGTATTGTTATTAATTTGGATTCAGAAATTTAGTTTCCGATAAATTTATGCCAAATGATTCACATACTTATGATTATTTTATTTGATGTAATCCGTTAATGTGTATATTTTTAGTATATAAATTTTGGTGTAATCTTTATGGATTATTTGATGTAATCTTTTGATGCATATATTCAGTACAATCTAATCGGTTGATTATTGATTATTTAAATTTAAATATGCATGTACATAAGTTTTGGACATGATTCAATTTTGTAAAATTTAGTCAACATTCAAATTTTTGGTGTCTTTTATGACTTGCAATAGTTGTCCAATGTTCTAAATAGACCAATTGAAATGCCAAAGTGACCAATCTTGCGTAGATAGTCTATGAGGATGTTGGATGTTTGTGTGTGTACATTCATGCAAGTATTAGCCGGTCCAAAGAAAGGTTAATACTTGGCCGATTGCACACATACTTGTGGTGATAAATGTGTGATAATTATAAGGTTTACATGTGAATAATAACCTGATCCAAAGATACGCTTATTATTTGACAAGACTTATTATCAACGTTTGATCATTACACCAAGAGTGCCACTTGCAGTTAATATCACTATCCAAAGACTTGATATTAATGATATACTAGGTATCTTGAGATGAGGTTCATCATTATTTGAATTTGTTTGTCTATATTTTATTCTTTGGTTATTATTAGAGCATGTATGTTTTGTTGTTTTATTTTCTTTACAATTAATGTTGCTACAATATCTGCCAATAAGTATAAAATTTTTGTGCTTAATGGGATAAACTTTAAGGGCAAAAAGAAAAAGAAAAAGGAATACAATAGCTACTAAGGGTCTAGCTCAAAAGAAATAATAATATAAAACTAAGGATTATTTCTTTTGTGACAAACTAGGACACATAAGGAAGAAATGTACAAAGTACCACACTTGGCGCATAAAGAAAAGTATATTTCTAAATTTGGTATGTTTTGATGTTAATTTAGCTTTAATACCAAGAAACTCATGGTGCTTAGATTCTTATACGACTACCCACATTAATGTTCTAGACAAGGTTGCATGAGCAACCGAAATCCGATTGATGGTGAAAGATACATCTATGTGGGATGACGGTAATTCAGTAGAAATGGAAGCTATAGGACATTTTAGGTTATTATTAGGAACCAATTATTATTTGGGTTTGATAGACATTTTTACAGTACCGTCTTTTAGACGAAATTCAGTTTCAGTTTCCTTAATGGACAAATCTGGTTATCTTTGTTCATTTGGAAACAATAAGTTTAGTCTATCTTTAAATTCAAATATGATTGTTAACGGTTCCCTTAAGGTTTATGATAACTTTTATTCACTTAAAACTATTGCATCTTACAATAAAACCTTCCAAGTGGAGTCATGTGGTACTAAATGCAAAATTAATAATAAATTTGTTTTAGCCTCATTACGACATAAGCGATTAGGTCACATCTCCAGAAATAGAGTTGAACGACTTGTGTCTGATGGGATTTGGATTCCATTTACTTTATAGACTGTCTGTATTGAATGTGGAAAGGGAAGACAGACCAAAGTTAAATTGTAAGCAGCTACTTTATTGGCTATGTTAACAGATCAATGAGTTAATAATTATATGGTCCCACATAAAAAAAATTGAGACGAAAATGTAATATTTTTTGAGAATGCTGAGTTTGGGGGAGAAATAAAGTCAAGGCCATTATCTTTGAGGAGGAATTGATTGCGATTCCTACTATCACTTTTAACGATGTGCAAGAATCTATACCTATCATTGATCAAGAAGTGAATTCGGAGCCTCAACAAGACAATGTCGAATTACCTCTACAAGTCGTTGTTGACATACTTTAACATGACAACGTAGCGGCACCCACATTCAAGATAAGGTAATAATTCTTGAGGAACAAACTCAACAATCTTAAGAACCGATAATGTTAAGATGGTCCACCAGAGAAAGGAGATATAATTTCGGATGATTCTTTCATATTTCTCCAGAAACGTGAGGAAGACTGTGCAATACTGGAAGATGATCTAATCAACTTTCGTCGGGACACGAAAAGTTCCAATTCTCAAATGTGGATTAAAGCAATGAATGAGGAGTATAAGTCCATGCAAGACAATAAAGTTTAGGAACTTGTCCTATTACCAAAATGTACAAATCCTATTGAATGTGAATGGGTATTTAAAGCCAAAAAGGATTCGAAGGGTAATGTGGAGAGGTATAAAGTACAGTCTTGTAGCTAGTGGCTTTACTCAAAAATTAGGAATTGATTTTAAAGTGACTTTCTCTCCAGTTTCTTCGAAAGACACTTTTAAAACAATCAATAGCACTTGTTGCACATTTTGATCTTGAGTTATATCAGATGGATGTCAAAACGACGTTTCTCAATGGTGACATTGTCGAAATAAGTATATGATGAAACCAAAAAACTTTGTGTCAAAAGACCCAAAGAATATGGTTTGTAAACTGACAAAATCTATTTATGGACTCAAGCAGGATTCTCATCAAAGGTACTTAAAGTTTTACTAGTGATTATCTCGTTTGGTTTTTATGGTAAATACTATTAAAGATTGTCTGTACGTATCACAAGTTCAGTGGGAGTAAACATAACTTTTTTATGTATGTTAATGACATACTGGTTGCCAAAAATGATATAGGTATGTTGCATACATTAAAAATTTATACCAAAAAATTTTAGAAGAGATATCTTGGTGTCGTCTCTTTTATATTACGAAACCAGATACATCGAGATCGTTCTTGAGCTATTCTTGGATTATCACAAAAGATCTGTCATGCCCCACTCCCGAAGGAGCGATCGTCCTCGCTAAAACATGATGCCGCACGAGCCTAGGTTGCGCTCGTGCAAGGCCAAGTCCAGAAATGGCCGATTTAAGCTAGGCCATAGAGTCGTATAGAGTGTCCCTATTGCAGCAGAAGTAATTGAACATAAGTTTAAGCAAATCCAAAACTCTTTACTGATATTCAAGAAGTGTTACAAGCGGCGCTAGGTCGAGATTTTAAATCGTTCAAGCTCTCTCTCTCTCTCGAAACATAAAAGGCGTGCCAAGCGGCTTACAAGATGGAAAAATACATGGCGATATTCCGATACATTATGTCTTGTATATGGTGCTTCAGCTCCTTTGTAACGCTCCAAGGCTCCAGAGTTAGCTCCGCGTCTTAGCACGTTTGAGGGAAGACTCCGCACCATATGAGGTTCTTCCGTACCCTGCAAGCAGACTATATGGTTATCAGTATATTGTATGTACGGGTGAGGAGGCTAGCTCGCCCGCTCGCTATCATTACCAAACACGTTAAATTTACTTTCATGCACCATCTATCATTTATTATCTTACTAATCTTGTCTTAGGATCAGTTTCGTGGCATATTACAAAACCTATCTCATTTTACCGATATCAAGTGTCGCACAGGAATTACATGTACAACTTACCATACTTACCGTCCGATCTTTCCTGCCCAAGGTAAACCAAGTTAGCCAACATTTTATACATAATGAATTGACTGATTGCATAAGTAATACGAGCGTCATGGGTGTGTTTCTGTCTCGGGTGGATGAGATACTCATTTTTAAGATGTCTTGTATTCACATTTTGTTCAGATGTTCATCCAATTACTTTCTTTTTCAGCTTACTTAGATTACTTATTTCAATACAAGAACTCGTACGTGAATTGCCACCAGCGAGTCCACTTAATCTATATGCATCGGTCGCTAGCAATACAAGCCATTTGGACTTTCTGAATGTGGTATTCATAGTATCTATCAGACGGTGATGGCTGATACACCCTGATAGGCTGTATACCGGCATTACGTCGCTTGAGCTGACCGAGCCCTCACCCAAGTCATCGTAAGCCGTGATTCCTCTTAAGCCGACACGATCCCTGGTCACCCATATTCTGATCGTCCGAGGAATCCTTCTTTCTCTTTACTTGTGAACGAGTTGTCTGCTACCATAATTCATATTCTTTTTTTATTTTAATATTTTATCGGCTCTCTGAGCCATAACAGATTATCGACTAGGTTGGCGGCGGTATCTGTTTAGCACAGGTAGCGAGCTCCGTTGTACATCTCCGTTATACCTATCCCTAATCATCTTTTCTTCTTTCTTCCTTTGACTTATTCTCGACACGATCCCTAGGACACCCAGCTTCTGATCGTCTGAGTGTTTCTTTCCTTTCTTTCATTTTGTTCATTCATTCATTTGTTCTTTCTTTCATTTGTTCATTCATTCATTCATTATGCAGCTCCCGATACGGGAACTGCCTTGACGACCCAAGGTCCCGAAGCATTTCCATGTTTCTATTAGTTTAAAATGACTATTTTGATAGTCTTCCTACCTTAATTCAGTAAATCGTTCATTGTTTCTTGTTTCAAGTTGTATTCATTATTTTATTGCATACTTGTGAGCACATAAGGTACTTGAAACGTAAGTTGTGCCTTAGCACGAGCATGGAGTGCGGTGCGAGGATTTAAGTAAATATCCAAGTTCATTTCCATGTTCTACAAAAGCATACAAGATGGGATTATTCCCTTAGCTAGGTGCATTGAGTTCTCTTATTAGCATGCAGGGGGTTATTGTAGTGCCCCACTTCTCGCGGTCCACTATGTAATACCCATGGCTTGTTAACTCGGTCTCGAACTGAGTATTTGGGGAAACCTTTGCCGGTATCATTTGATCACGGATGAAATGTAATGAACCTTTCCAACTGATGGATCAGCTTCTATTGAAATGAGTCCAATAGTTTTCGTTGGATGTTTTCTTTCGCTACTTGGTTTTGATGAATACGTTTTCGTGTTGGTTTTTGATGATTGGTTTTCATTGTTCGCTTTCATCGCATATCGCATTCATTCCGAATCTTGAGAGAAAGAGATCAAAGTATGCTAATCAAATGTTGGTGCCTATGCAGGAGGATGCATACACATACACATAACGTGAACGGCACGTGGAGTCCCTCCTTCTCTTAACTAAGATTCATCGTGGTGAGTTGCTCTAACCGGACTTACATTTATTTGTACGCCCTAATAAAAATGATCTCTAGTCCACTCTTTTGTTGCGTCCCTCTGATCAACGATACCGAAAACAACAAAAGATAAGAATAAGAATGAATGCTAACGAATGACTGCAAGGAAATGAAATGCAATTGAATGCTATCGAATAACCGAATGAGAATTGAATGCTAATGAATGACCGAACGAATAAGGCAAGTTATGAACTAGTCGCTACCTGTTGCACTATTAAGTTTTATCTGATAACAGGAACAAATTATGCATTGGTCTCGAACAACTTGTTAACAAGAAAATAGTCTCTCGACGATACTGGGGGCACCCGGGATCGATCGGCCTAGGAGAGATTGTAATAGCACCCTGAGGTAAATGCTACACCTCAGGAATGTTGTGTCCTTAGCGACGAGCTGAACCATGATCAGTCTCAGCGGCTAATCATGGGGAGCAGACCCATGGACCACCATGTAGTTAGGACAAGCATATGAACAAATCCTTATTACAAAGCATAACACTGAACGGTGACGGTAAAGAATGCTTCTTATATACTTATGCAAATTGTGCTAACCTGTTTTGTGCAGGGATAACTGTCGGCGATGGATAAGTTGGTTATGAAATATTCTTCTGTCATGTTTTTTATGAATTATTAAAAAGAACCTAGACAAGTAGAAAGATCACTAGTAAATATATAGCTTCATAAATTGAATTAGTGCAGATATTTATGAGTTTCGGCGAAGAGCCGCTCGCCAGTACATGATGTGTGCTGACCCACGTTGTGGGCATCCTTTTCAGAAAACAAAGGAGACAGAAAGATTTCAAGTGAGGCACTAAAGCTCTTCTAGCCCAGTAGAGCTCGTGGATTGCCTCAACCTACTTTTTATTTCCAGTCAAGTCGTAAGTTCCTTTTTCCTTTGAAGGTGTCTTTACATTTCAAGCATGTAATAAAGGGATATGATGTATGGGCATTGTAACTATTTTCAAAAGAGAGTTTTAAAGGGAATCATGTAGCCAAGATAAGGCACTCTGAGTTTGCAAAGCTTTATACTTGTATTCCTATCAAGTTTATCAATAAAAGAAGTATTTTTATTTCAAAGCTTCTGTGTCCAAATATTGGTTTATATATATGATGTGTGCGTGTGTTTTGCTTTGTCTAGTTATTTTGTGCAGGTACTGGCATTGTGCAAGCGCAACTTAGGCTTGCACGGCATCACATCTTAACAAGGATGAACGATCTCGCAGGGATCAAAGCGAGGACGAACGACCCTAGCGGGATCGAGGCGTGACAAAGTAGTATCAGAGAACAGTTTTACGTCCTTGGCCTCTTACAAATATCGTTTTTGAAAAAGTATATAAAGTATTTTGATGGCTTTCAAAGGTCCCAATTTTGAGTTATGAAAACCAATGCCCCATACAATAGGTTCATAATATTTTATGAGACTGACAGAAGTTATACTCTTTTGTAGAGAAATGGCTCCTCCTCGACCATCTGGCTTAACCGATCCAATAGAGCGGATCATGACCATGAAGGAACTACAGAGGTAGGATAATGAGAAGCACGGCCAGATACAATAGGCCCAATTGGAGGCTCAATAGAAATAGTTGGATGCCTTGACCCAATTCGTAACTTCGCTAGCGAGAAATCGAGATAACACCGCAGCAACCAAATCGACGGGCACACTCGAGATTGAGCTCGTAGATGGTGACTGTCATGCCCCGCTCCTATATGAGCGATCATCCTCGCTAAGGCGTAATACCGCACGAGCCTAGATTGTGCTCGTGTAAGGCAGTTTCATAAATTATAGCAGCTGCGACGGGGTCGTCGCACAGAAGTTCCAAGCAGAAATATTGAACATGCAGCAGAAATTTAGAAGCAAAACACAAGTTATTCAAAAGTGCTCTTTATTGATATTGAACAATAAGATTACAATAGGGTGCAAGGCCATGATTACAAGTCTCTTAAGCTCACTTTTCTCTCATTTTATAAGTCACTCTGCTCTCTCTCATCTCTCGATACAAAGCTTGAGCCAACAGATGCTTCGGAAGGCAATGTCCATACATTATGTCCCGTACAACTCTTGACTCCACGCGACCGCACGCTTCGAATCGCCAAGAAACTCCGTACCTCGACGCATCCAAGCGAGCTCCGTCCAACGAGCTTCTACCTGTACCTGTACATGAAAACTGTGTGGGTGTCAGTACTCAACTGTACTGGTGGAGTGAGCTCCTCGCCCACCCCTACAAAACTGACACGTTCATTTACTTTGTGTAGCTTAATCCCTTTTTGATTGTCTTTCTAGTCTTGTCTTAGGATCAATTTTTGGACAAAGACGTCTTGGCCTATACTTGGCAACACAACGATAGGGTCATGCCATACTCTATTCGTAACTTCAATACATATTCGAGACAATGGCTCACCGAGGAGAAACTTACGCAACTCGGTCGTGCCAAGACTTTCACTTCTTTCATGTGCCTCTAGACCATTCTCGTGCCAACGACGTCAAGTGGACGACTCATGCTGGTCGTGCCACTAGACTTGATCGTGCCTTAAGATCGAGGTCGTACCTCCCAGGGATCAACAAGATTTAACCAACTTGCCTTACGACCCTTCCTGACTTAACTCGAGATGACGCCACATTCATTCCGAAGCACGTGTCCTTGCTATAGCCAACTCTTAGGCTCCATAATGGTGCTGCAATCGTGCATACCTTAACCCGTGCAGATTCAAGGTTAGCGTTTGCTCTAAGCATAACTCGTTAACCCAACTCGTAACCTGCTAGTACTCGATACAATCTAAATGCATAGATGCGGATAGCCGCTCTTATGCCGACACATCTATATGAGTGGTCACTAGCAATGTCAAGCTATCCTGGATCTTTGCATATAGTGACCATCCGTATGGTGAGGTACGAGCTCCTACCGAATGACCCACAGCGTATATTGTAACGGTTCACTTCAATCGAGTCGTACCATCGATGAAGGTCGTACAATATCTGTAATTCCTCCTAGGCCGACACAAAGCCGGCGCCCCGGAATCGTTTGAGGAATTCACCTTGCACGCAAGTTGTCCAATGACCATACAAGACACAATTCGATCTACCAAGTCCTTCCTTATTCTTGACCATGCTTTCCAACTTTCTATCGAGACTCCCAAGTAGCGGGACCGATCTCGACGACAACCAGTCGCATGGACTTTCCTATCGAGACTCCCAAGTAGCGGGATCGATCTCGTGTACTTCTTTATCGAGACTCCCAAGTACCGGGACCGATCTCGCGTGCTTCCTTATCGAGGCTCCCATGTAGCGGGACCGATCTCGTGGCCTTCCTTATCGAGACTCCCAAGTAGCGGGACCGATCTCGCGTGCTTCCTTATCGAGACTTCCAAGTAGCGGGACCGATCTCGTGACCTTCCTTATCGAGACTCCCAAGTAACGGGACCGATCTCGCGTGCTTCCTTATCTCGATGACAACCAGTCGCGTGGACTTCTATCGTTTGAAAACCAGGGAACGACTACTAAGTAGTCTTCCATTTTAATTTGAGTGTTCCTTTCTCTGTGGCATGCTTTTCACTAACCAACCGTGGCTCATGCCTTAGACAGACCATGTTCTCTAGGAGACACTACCGCTCAAGTCACATACTTATATAACGAGCCTTGTTCTCGTAGGACTATGTGACTTGACAACGGCAGACAACAGAGAATAGTGCTAGAAATGGCTTCTATAGCCCAGCCAAACTCTTATCTAACTTATTCGGGCAACGACTTGACGAGCAAAGGCTACGCCAAGCTTCATATCGAGAGAACGTGCCATACACGCGTTTGACTTGAACAACCAAGTTCCTGGGTGCCTAGACTTAAGCCACAAGCTATGCAATATGACTTAAACCACGGGACAGGCGAAGGCTATGCCAAGCCTTGGACGACGGGACCGTGCATGCTTTATTAAGCATTCATGCGGGCGACGCCTATTGTCTCCTCCCTTCCCGAAGATTTTTAAAATATTTTTTATTATTTATTTGATTTAAGTAGTAAGTTTTAGATTTTTATAAATAATTATTTAGTTAATTATTACGGTAGATACTTTAGCCATGGTTGAGTTTTGAATTACCAGACGACTAAGAATCATGGCACGGGTAGTGCAGTGGCGTGCTTTGACTAGTGTTTAGCCATGGTAGGGGAATGCCGAGCCATAGTGACGTCCTAACTAAGAAAACCAGGCCAAGTTACGACTTAACCCTTACCGAAGATTTTATTTTTTATTTAATTATATTATTGAGTTTTAGGGAACCCGGTTGTACCAAACCTGTCCAGATTGGGCCCAAGTCAAATCCAAGCCCATTTAGGCATGTAGTGGGACCAAATACGGCCTTGTAGACATGTTTGGTAAATGCAAATATCTTTGTATATATTTTTATGAAATTGGCAATTATTTTCTAAATAATTGTTATATGTACATTATAGGTATTATTATTATTAAATAATGTTTTACAAAATTTTGTATGATCTTCTGAAAGCCAGATAAGTAGTGTGCATGTTATGTCCATCAAAAATGACTATCAATCGTTTATTAATTGTTATTAGGATTATTATTTATTATTATTGATTATTGTATCATTTCATTGTTAAATGAATTTAGTTCTATATATATATATATATATATATATATATATATATATATATATATATATATATATATATATATATATATATATATATATATATATATATATATATATATATATATATTTAGTTCTATATATATATATATAATATTTATATATATATATATATATATATATATATATATATATATATATATATATATATATATATATATATATAAAAATATATATATATATATATATATATATATATATATATATATATATATATATATAAATATTTAGCTCTATATATATATATATATATATATATATATATATATATATATATATATATATATATATATATATATATATATATATATATATATATATATATTTCTTTTTCTATATATATATATATATATATATATATATATATATATATATATATATATATATATATATATATATATATATATATATATATATATATATACTCCTAGGAATGGGCCATACCCCAAGAATAGATAATACTGAGATTTGCATTTCTATTAAAAATATTTATTTAGATTTTTGGAGATTTATTATATAAGTAAATATATGAGTATATATATATATATATATATATATATATATATATATATATATATATATATATATATATATATATATATATATTTTATATATAATATATTTTATATATAATATATATATATATATATATATATATATATATATATATATATATATATATATATATATATATATATATATACCACCATGGCCGGCACCCTCAGCTACTTAGTGGCCGGCGCCGGCTTCCTCGCCGTCTCCCTCGCCAAGCTCCTCCTCCCCCGCTCCTCCCCCCTCCGCCGCCTCTCCTCCCTCCTCGTATCCTCCCTCTTCCTCCTCTACTCGATCACGTCCATCCTCCTCTCCGGTGACGATGCCCTGGGCTCCGTCCTCCCCCTCCCCCTCCTTTCCCTCTCCTCCCTCTTCCTCCTCCACTCTCTCTCCTCCCTCCTTCTCCCCCACATCCTCCCCAGCTCCCTTCTCTCCCTCCTCTCCGCCTCCTCCTTCTCCCTCGAGCTTCTTCTCCTCTCCCTCCGTCGCGTCGACGCCACCGAGATCGAGTCCCGCTACTTCTCCCTCCTCTCAGTCCCCTCCCTTCTCTGCCTCCTCTCCGATCTCGCGTCCCTCTTCCTCCCCCGCTCGCCCCACCCCCGTCTAGCCCGCGCCGCGGGCCTCGCCCTCCACGGCACGTGGCTGCTCCAGATGGCCTTCTCCCTCTTCTTCTCCTCCGCCATCGCCCACGGCTGCTTCCTCAAACCCCACTCCTCCTGGTCGAACTACACCGTCCGCTGCAAGGGCCACGCCGAGTACCACCGGGGCCGGGCCCTTGCCACACTGCAGCTCAACTGCCACCTTGCGCTGCTTCTCGTTGCGGGGGTCGCGCTCTACGCGTTCCTCCAGGGGAGAAAGAAGGGCATGGGCGGGGCCACGGGCGGGTACCGGCCGATCGGGAAGGAGGTACAGATGATGGAGGGAAGTGATGGGAGTTACGGGAGTTCGCCTTTCATGCTGGGTTCAGACGAGGAGGATGAGGGAAAGGCGGTGGCGCCGCCGCCAGTGGTGTAGACCAACGTGATGGCCAGAACTCGTACGTGATCATGTATGATCCAGTTTACTTTTAGATCTATATGTTCTTTTTCTTATTTCTTTACAGCATTCATGTTGATGTAGAGTATAGAAACTGTTCACTAAACAAGTCCTTGTGATTCCTATTCCAATGCACTTGTGTGTGATATCTTACTCCGCAACTTTGTTTGGAACATGAGTAGAACAGCTTTAAAGCTTATACCGACATTGTTTTAGGTTCCCTTGTTTGGATACTGATATGAATATGATTATATATGTCTTATGCAAAAAAAAATATATATATATATATATATATTTTATATATATATATATATATATATATATATATATATAATATATATTTATATATATATATATATATGCGTGTGTGTGTGTGTGTATAATAAAAGAAAAAGAAAAGAAAAAAAAAGGAAAACCTAATAATAACTAACAGCCAGCAGCAACCTTTCCCTCTGAATTGCAAAAGGGAAAGGGAGCCCCACAGGTTCAGCAACCCCAAGCCCAACCCGATAGTGTACAGGTATATATACATATACCACTCGATAGAACAGAGAAAACAACTAAAACCCTAAGCGAGCGCCACACCACCCCCGACGCGCAAGTTTCGGCGAGCCACCGCGCTTGGCCGTCGAGCCACCGCCGCGCGCCCCATCCCGGCGAGTCCCCGGCCAGCAACGCACGGACGAGCGCGTGGCAACGGCAGGCCACACAATGTGCACGTGCACATGCGTGTGATTCGGCAGCAGCTATGGCACCGCGACCGCCACCAAGTAGCCCCAATGCCACCACGACCACCCCAGCGAACTTCGCGACCCCGCGCCGCCTCGCGAGTCGCCGGAGTGCACAAAAATAGGGCAGCACCACAGCAGCATAACTGCTCCAGTACCCACTTTTTCGATCAATTTTCTCCTCGTATGGTTGATCAAATTTCGATCTATCGATTCCTACACGAAGCCAAAATTACCATTTTTCCCCTGTGTCCAGAATTAGACTTAAGGACAGGCAATCCTAGCTAATTTGACTATTCTGAGAATGTTGGCAATGTCTGTTTCAGCTTTCGGAGACAGTTGTGATGGTTTGGACTTTATGGCTTAGCAGTTGACTATATTTTGTTGGATCTGCGCACAAACTCCAGGCAAGATACCTTGCCTTCCTCTACAGTTTAATTTCATGTTTATAGTTTTCATGTTATTAGTGTATTATCATAGATACTATATTTGTTATAGATTTTACATGATTCATTAGCTTTCTTGTCTACTTGTTTTATCTAGTTTCTACATACCGTGTTCACCAGTTTATGGTCTTGCTTGACTTGACAGTGTAGTTATACTGGACTTGACCGTGTCTTGACTGAGTTGTACCAGTATCTTGCTTGAGTCGTGTCATAGAACGAGTACATGTAATTGAACTGCTAAATCCTTGTTATTATTTCCTTGGCACCAGAGGGTCCACTCGGGACGAGGGTGTCTGCCTTGATCTGTTTACATCAGTGAGTCCACACTCGGGACGAGGATGTCGATTATTTGTACCAGGGAGTCCACACTCGGGATGAGGGTGTTGACTTGACTTGCTCCAGAGAGTCCACTCGGGATGAGGGTGTTTACATCAGAGGGTCCACACTCGGGACGAGTA
This sequence comes from Iris pallida, assembly GCA_029216955.1. Taxonomy (NCBI): domain Eukaryota; kingdom Viridiplantae; phylum Streptophyta; class Magnoliopsida; order Asparagales; family Iridaceae; genus Iris; species Iris pallida. The sequence continues at coordinate 12,127,501 of JANAVB010022397.1, forward strand.
TGTTATACTTGCACCAAAGAGTCCACACTCGGGACGAGAGTGCCTTGTCGTGAACTAACCAGAGAGTCCACACTCAGGACGAGGGTTTGTACTAACCAGAGAGTCCACACTCGGGACGAGGGTTAGTGATTAGTTCAAACCTGCGAGTCCATTCAGGGCGAGGGTTTGGTATTCCATTGATCTCGTGTTCGCTTGTTCATTCAGCAATTCAGTTACGTGTAGTTGTTCTTGTATTCCAGTTCATAATCACGTGTCAGTATCCACTTGTCGTTAGTCACTTGATAGCAGTTTGGTCATAGTCTCTTGCCACGTTAAGTATCGTTCCTTGTTATATCTTGTTTATATATTATTATGCATGATTAAACTGCTAGATAGGCATGTTTATATGTATCTTGCTATGTCCTCTGAGGACCTGATGATCTCTTCAGGTATAGCGACTGCATGAAGTTAGTTAGCAGCATGGGATGGTAGATGATTACGATGTATGATACAGGTATTTGCTTGTGATATTTTTTTATTATCGTCTCGTTGTTTATATTTTGTACCACTATATATTCTGCTTATTTTATAGACTCATATCATTCTTGGAGTCTAATCGGACAATATGATAATAGGCTGCAGACCATGACCCATAATTGTTCATTCGTGTTTCATATTCTTATTGTGGATTGAGATATAGATTTCTTTGCCATGATTTGGCAGTATACCATAGCCATGACAACGTTTACGTATTCGAGAGGGGTTGGTGTCCGCTCGATATGTAGCTGGCTTGCTCACGGGCTCGCGTCCGAAAAGCGGGCGCGGGTCGTGACAAGTTTTTTTGGTGGCCCATGCAGGTCAGAGCATATCATACCAGTTACGTTACTGTACTCGTACGAGCCTGCGGCTATGACTAAACCATAGAAATCTCAATCCACTCTGCCTTGAAAATTCTCTTAGAAATTTCTCTACCACCTTTGAAACCTCGTATTCGTTCTCGATTATTCTCCCTTGCCCTCCAATACCATTGATTCTCGTCCCTTCCTATTTCGGGATGACGAATGATCGTGCTGCATCAGAGATTTCTAAGTTATTGTGTAATATTGCTTGACTATTGAATATTTGGATGTTTATAGATATGAAGGATTATAGATGCCATACGCCCTATATATCTGTTGGTAGAATCGTTAGCAACTAGCTAGAAGGTTATAAGATTATAGTGACCATGTTTTGAGGAGTAGTGTGACAAAAGGTGGGTAGAAGTCCCCAAGTATTCAGAGTTATAAAATGGCTAGGGAAGGTTATAGAATGTTTTTGAGAAATTAAATTTGAGGATATTAAGGTAATAGTAGACTTTGAATTTTAAGGAATAGTTATGAATTTGAATTTCGAGGACAAAATTATTTTAAGGCGGGTAGATTTGTAGCCTCCCTTCCCGAAGATTTTTAAAATATTTTTATTATTTATTTGATTTAAGTAGTGATTTTTAGATTTTTATAAATAATTATTTAGTTAATTATTACGGTAGATACTTTAGCCATGGTTGAGTTTTGAAGTACCAGACGACTAAGAATCATAGCACGGGTAGTGTAGTGGCGTGCTTTGACTAGTGTTTAGCCATGGTTGGAGAATGTCGAGCCATAGTGACGTCCTAACTAGGAAAACCAGGCCAAGTTGTCACTTAACCCTTACCGAAGATTTTATTTATTATTTAATTATATTATTGAGTTTTAGGGAACCCGATTGTACCGAACCTGTCCAGATTGGGCCCAAGTCAAATCCAAGCCCATGTAGGCATGTAGTGGGACCAAATACGACCTTGTAGACATGTTTGGTAAATGCAAATATTTTTGTATATATTTTTAGGAAATTGGCAATTATTTTCTAAATAATTGTTATATGTACATTATAGGTATTATTATTATTAAATAATGTTTTACAAAATTTTATATAATCTTCTGAAAGCCAGATAAGTAGTGTGCATGTTATGTCCATCAAAAATGACTATCAGTCTTTTATTAATTATTATTAGGATTATTATTTATTATTATTTATTATTGTATTATTTTATTGTTAAATGAATTTAGTTCTCTCTCTCTCTCTCTCTATATATATATATATATATATATATATATATATATATATATATATATATATATATATATATATATATATATATATATATATATATATATAAATACATACTCCTAGGAATGGGTCATACCCCAAGAATAGATAATACTGAGATTTGTATTTCTATTAAAAATATTTATTTAGATTTTTGGAGATTTATTATATAAGTAAATATATATATATATATATATATATATATATATATATATATATATATATAATAAATGAAAAAGAAAAAAAAAGGAAAACCTAATAATAACTAACAGCCAGCAGCAACCTTTCCCTCTGAATTGCAAAAGGGAAAGGGAACCCCACAGATTCAGCAACCCCAAGCCCAACCCGATAGTGTATAGGTATATATACATATGCCACTCGATAGAACAGAGGAAACAACCAAAACCCTAAGCGAGCGCCACACCACCCCTTACGTGCAAGTTTCGGCGAGCCACTGCGCTTGGCCGTCGAGCTACCGCCGTGCGCCCCATCCCGGCGAGTCCCCGGCCAGCAACGCACGGCCGACCGCATGGCAACGGTAGGCCACACACTGTGCGCGTGCACACGCGTGCGATTCGGCAGCAGTTATGGTACCGCAACCGCCACCAAGTAGCTCCGATGCCACCACGACCACCCCTGTGGTCCGGCAACCACCCCAGCGAACTCCGCGACCCCGTGCCGCCTCGCGAGTCGTCGGAGCGCACAAAAACAGGGTAGCACCACAGCAGCATAACTGCTCTAGGTACCCACTTTTTTGATCAATTTTCTCCTCGTATGGTTGATCGAATTTCGATCTATCGATTCCTACATGAAGCTGAAATTACCGTTTTGCCCCTGTGTCCAGAATTGGACTTAAGGACAGGCAATCCTAGCTAATTTGACTATTCTGAGAATGTTGGCAATATCTATTTCAGCTTTTGGAGACAGTTGTGATGGTTTGGACTTTATGGCTTAGCAGTTGACTATATTCTGTTGGATCTGTACGCAAACTCCAGGCAAGATACCTTGCCTTCCTCTACAGTTTAATTTTATGTTTATAGTTTTCATGTTATTAGTGTATTATCATAGATACTATATTTGTTATAGATTTTACATGATTCATTAGCTTTCTTATCTACTTGCTTTATCTAGTTTCTACATACCGTGTTCACCAGTTTATGGTCTTGCTTGACTTGATAGTGTAGTTATACTGGACTTGACCGTGTCTTGACTGAGTCGTACCTTGTCTCACCAGTACCTTGCTTGAGTCGTGTCATAGAACGAGTATGTGTAATTGAACTGCTAAATCCTTGTTATTGTTTCCTTGGCACCAGAGGTTCCACGCGGGACGAGGGTGTTTGCCTTGATCTGTTTACATCTGTGAGTCCACACTCGGGACGAGGATGTCGATTATTTGCACCAGAGAGTCTACACTCGGGACGAGGGTGTTGACTTGACTTGCACCAGAGAGTCCACTCGAGACGAGGGTGTTTACATCAGAGAGTCCACACTCGGGACAAGGATGTTATACTTGTACCAGCGAGTCCACACTCGGGACGAGGGTGCCTTGCCGTGAACTAACCAGAGAGTCCATACTCGGGACGAGGGTTAGTACTAACTAGAGATTCCACACTCGGGACGAGGGTTAGTGATTAGTTCAAACCTGCGAGTCCACTCGGGGCGAGGGTTTGGTATTCCATTGATCTCGTGTTCGCTTGTTCTTTCAGCAGTTCAGTTATATGTAGTTGTTTTTGTATTCCAGTTCATAGTCACCTGTCAGTAGCCACTTGTCATTAGTCACTTGGTAGCAGTTTGGTCGTAGTCTCTTGCCACGTTAAGTATCGTTCCTTGTTATATCCTGTTTATATATTATCATGCATGATTAAACTGCTAGATAGGCATGTTTATATATATCTTGCTATGTCCTCTGAGGACCTGATGGTCTCTTCAGGTTTAGCGACTGCATGGAGTTAGTTAGCAGCGCGGGATGGTAGAGGATTGCGATGTTTGATACAGGTATTTGCTTGTGATATTTCTTTATTATCTTCTCGTGCTTTATATTCTGTACCATTATATATTCTGCTTATTTTATAGACTCATATCATTCTTGGAGTCTAATCGGACAATATGATAATGGGCTGCAGACCATGACCCATAATTGTTCATTCGTGTTTCATATTCTTATTATGGATTGAGATATAGATTTGTTTTGCCATGATTTGGCAGTATACCATAGCCATGACGGCGTTTACGTATTCGAGAGAGGCTGGTGTTCGCTCGATACGTAGCTGGCTTGCTCACGGGCTCGCGTCCGAAAAGCGAGCGCGGGTCGTGACACCTATGACTTAGGCTAATTCTAGCGTTGTGGCAACTTAGCAACTTAGGCCAACTTCATTCTCCCAAGCTACGGGATGAAGGGCCGAGTGTCATTTTGAAAGCACGCTGAGCAGACTTCTAAGCAGACCGTGGGACCTTTTTCCATATTCTAACACATTCCGACCTGTCAGGATTATTCCCTTAGCTATGTGGATGCATCTTTTTTTTAACAAGCCTAACTTGTGCAAGTTGAAAACATGCAATTTATTATGTGAAGGCTAAGATGAGGCAAGTTCAATAAAACTACCCCACCTGAGCGAGGAGTCGCCTCGACCGAGCAGGTCTTCAAGCAGCCGTTGCAATGCTAAGTTCGAATGCCGTCGACATTTTGATTCCTCCGATTGACTGAGCGGGACGGAGCACTACATCATACACCACTCAAAAAAAGTTTCGTCCTCGAAACTAACTGAGTACTTACTTATAGATCACATTGATCCAAGGACTCTCGTACATACTCCGCCTATGCGTTTGTTCAATCCGAGCCACGCTCGCACTACTATCAATCTTTTCTTTAACACAATTTCAGAATCCTCGACACTTTTCCACTCCTCAAGTCTTACTTGAATTCAACGTATCACTTGGTTGGATCATGCACGTATTCTAAGCGTCCCTAAAATACAAGCATTTCAGCCAAGCCGCATGATAGAGAATTCGTCATTCTCACTCGATTTGTATCGTACACATATTCTGGCATCCCTGAAATATATGCATGTCAGCCGAATCTCGTGAGAGGTATTCCTATATTCTTGATTCACTCTATCCATCCATACCAATCCTCAAGATCAATCTTTCGATTGCTAACTCTTGAAACAGGGGCATCTCGCCTAACCGCTAGGTTATTTCTCAAGGCTAAAGTCAATGTCAGGATTGGAATCATAGTTCCCCAAAAATAATGCCAATACTGACCCCAATCCTAGGGTTAAACCAAAGTCGATAATATGGGATTTTCTACCCAAGCTTGCATCACTCAGATTTCTAAACATCGAGCATGGTCACCTAATTCGCATCAAGGCATACGTTACGCAGATTCGAATCCATTCAAATCATCAATTTGTATAGTCTATTCGTTTCGACATGTCAACATAATTCACATATCTATCTAACTAATTCATGTATTCGATCACGAGATCGTCTAACACAATAATTTTTTATGCCCTAATCTCACGCAAGTTCGATTATCTACGTTGGACATGAATCACCATGCCACATTCTCGCAGGGTAATCGTCCTTATTAGAGCATAACTCTTGCTTGAGTCTAGACTAATTCATTTTCGAAACGTGGATTGGACCTACTTAATCCTCAAGTTCAATCGTCAAGCATACTGAGTCATTCTCGAGTCTACCTTCGCATCAAACTACAAGTCGAAGCAATCAAATTGCCATGCCATGCAAGTTCGATCACCCCCGCTGTTTGAATCACCATACCAGCGCTCACGCGGAGTGATCGCCCTAATTCGGCATGATGTATGTGCGAGGCTAGAGTTGCGCTCGTATAAGACAAGAATGTCAACGTTGTGGTTATTGTTGAAGCAATCAAACATTTTATTTTCATCCAAGCCAAGATCTCAGTTCGATAGTCTGTTTGTCATTCGTTCAACTAGAAAATCCTTGAGCCAAATCTATCTTTTCCTCGACACATTTCAACATCCCGAGTATTGCATCCATCAGAACAATAATATTTTATACGATCATCGTTCCTCGAATTAGAGTACCCCCGAGTTATCGTACATCGATCTTTGATACACCTCAATACCATCGATGATGTACATAACCTGACGATCTTCCTTTGCAACGAACTCCGAGTCATGCAACTGATGCTATTGTCTGAATTGGATATACCACAATTCCATTCGACTAAATCCAAAATGATAAATGCGATCCTCTAGGTTTCCTCGATCAAGACATTCATTTTTTTATTCATCGTTCTGAATCATGATTCAATATCGTTTCCTAACTCGCATTGCCCATTCACAAGTTGTCGGAACGAAATCTTGTTCGGGATATTCGAAGTCATGACCAACTAAGCGTGACGCGTTCTAAGGCTTTGCACAATCGCATTGCCTTGCCAACATACTCGTTGTTATCCATAATCCTCAATTTCGCTCGAATGATTTCCAAGACGGACCATACACCACTCAGGATTCGAGCCATCTGATTTAGTCCACAATCACGTTCGCATTATTCGCTAATACATCTTTCAGATTCGTTCGACGAAACTCTAGCATAATCGCTCACGTCGTTTCGATAGTCTAAGTCTCGTATATTTCTATCGATATTCCACATGTAAATCATATTTATGATTCACGCGTCTCGACGTACTAAGTCGTTTGGACTATTCCTCAAAATCTAAACCAATCTTCCGTGTACGCCTAAACGTTATTTCGATAGTGTTTCTATCGATATACACTCTAAGTATATCTCTGTTCCTGACCGAGCGGTACTCAATATCGCTCATAATTTGTTTGCACAATAAAGTCTAGGTGTACGACACCCGGCACAACTTAGCCAAAAGGTTGTGTGCATAGCTATCCCGTACGGACTATACTCTGATTTTGCACGCTCATTTGCTAATGTCGACGTAGGACTATTTAGGCAGGCACGCGACTTGCTAACTTTAGCATGTGTTTTCTATCAACTCAAGTTTGACACCATTCGGCACAAAGGCCATCGCCTACCAATGCGTTCGATTGAACACTTATACGAGATTTTGAAAATATTTAGACTTATTGTATGGACATTCCGTAGGACATTAGAAGAGAGGGCATACTTCTTTATCAACGACGAGCTTTCAAAACTGAGAGATTCGACTTAAAGTCCAAGGACGTAAAGCCGTGCTCTGATACCATTATGTCACGCCCCGCTCCCGTAGGGACGATCGTCCTCGCTAAGGCGTGATGTCGCACGAGCCTAGATTGTGCTCGTGCAAGGCAGTTTCATAACGGCCGATTACAGCGGCTGCGACGGGATCGTCGCACAGAAGTCCCAAGCAGAAACATTGAACATGCAGCAAAAATTTAGAAGCAAAATACAAGTTATTCAAAAGTGCTCTTTATTGATATTGAACAATAAGATTACAATGGAGCGCAAGGCCATGATTACAAGTCTCTCAAGCTCACTTTTCTCTCATTTTATAAGTCACTCTGCTCTCTCTCATCTCTCGATACAAAGCTTGAGCCAGCGGATGCTTCAGAAGGCAACGTCCATACATTATGTTCCGTATAAGTCTTGACTCCATGCGGCCGCACGCTTCGAATCGTAAAGGAACATCGTGCCTCGACGCATCCAAGCGAGCTCCGTGCAACGAGCTTCTACCTGTGCCTGCACATGAAAACTGTATGGGTGTCAGTACTCAACTGTACTGGTGGAGTGAGCTCCTCGTCCACCAAAACAAAACTGACACGTTCATTTACTTTGTGCAGCTTAATCCCTTTTTATTGTCTTTCTATTCTTGCCTTAGGATCAATTTTTGGACAAAGACGTCTTGGCCTATACTTGGCAACACAACGACAGGGTCGTGCCATACTCTATTCATGACTTCAATACATATTCGAGGCAATGCCTTACCGAGTAGAAACTTACGAAACTCGACCATGCCAAGACTTTCACTTCTTTCATGTGCCTCTAGACCATTCTCGTGCCGACGACGTCAAGGGGACGACTCGTGCTGGTCGTGCCACTAGACTTGATCGTGCCTTAAGATCGAGGTCGTGCCTCCTAGGGATCAACCAGATTTAACCAACTTGCCTTACAACCGTTCCTGACTTAACTCGAGATGACGCTACATTCATACTGAAGCACGTGTCCTGGCTATAGTCAACTCTTAGGCTCCAGAATGGTGCTGCAACCGTGCACACCCTAACCCATGCCGATTCAAGGTTAGCGCTTGCTCTAAGCATAACTAGTTAACCCAACTCGTAACCTGCTAGTACTCGACGCAATCCAAAGGCATACACGCGGATAGCCGCTCTTATGCCGATACATCTATATGAGTGGTCACTAGCAATGTCAAGCTATCCTGGATCTTTGCATACGGTCACCATCCGTGTGGCGAGATACGAGCTCCCACCGAATGACCCGTAGCCTATATTGTAACGGTTCACTTCAATCGAGTCGTACCGTCGATGAAGGTATACATCCTATATTCATGTTATCTAGAATTCTTACCACGCCACCCGGTATGGCTGCAAAAAAATCTAGATTTCATAACTAGGATAAGTATATCTAAATCAGGCTCTACGTCCTTGCCATGCTAGCAAATATGACTGCGATAAATTTTAAACTCCATAAATAAAGTAGACTTTTACCTTTCTCACTGTCCTTATCAAGTATGTTATCAGGTTATACCTTAATTCCAAAAAGATGTATATATATATACATAAATACGAACTCAAGTTTAACAACTAACATCAAGATTCAAAATTCAACAATAATCCATCAAAATCAAATTCAATAACCGGAAGTAAGGGTGAATCAAATCAAAGGAAAAAAAATAAGATTTTAAATCGAAGTTAAAATAAGATTCTCAAGGATCGTCCCAGAAATCTCTCAAGAAATCCTAACAGTGATTGAGTATCCTCTCATTCTAACACATATTCCTTAACTCTAATCGCAGGTGCGCAGCAGTACAACTAATCGTCGTACTACCACGACTTCGCATAAATACGAATCTTGACCTGCATGGGCCACCACTAAAAACGTGTCACGACCCGCACCCAGTGTAAGGGCACGAGAAATGGTTACGTCCAGCCAACGCCGCAGTGTCGGCGGTAGAACGCTGTCCTAGGTCACATACATCTAACAGTTATAAGGTACCTGTATAGTATATACACTCCGAATGGAGGTGACATAATAAAGTATAACTCAATCACAACTAAGGAAGAAAGTACAATAAGATAGAATAGATGAAATCACATAATCCACAGATGATAAATACAAGATAAGAGAGATAGCTAGAAGTCTAAGATAAACAACTCCAAAAATCCAGAATAACAATCTCTAAATAAGTACAAGTGTATCCAACAAGACATGAAGATAAATAGATACTAGTCTAGCTAACTAGCCTAGTCTACTGGGGTAATGTCCTCTGCAAGTGCTGGGTCCTCCTGAGAGTCCAACTCACATGTGTCATCTTGGCCTGCTCCGTAATAAGTGGGACACAACTCCTCAAGGTCATCTGTAATATTTCAACAGGTCCAGTCAGGACGGGAGTGAGCACAGTACATCTCACGCAATTCATATCATGACAGGAATATAATACAGGCAATAGAGTAAGATACGTGAAACGCTGAGAATATACATGAGTAAAAGAGAAGACTGTAATAAAATATCTACTATAAGTAAAGAGCTACAGTGAACTAGTGATTTAGAGTACAAGCTAGACATGTGAACGGCTTGATAATAATATGAGAGGTTGTACATGGCTACACTACTTTGGAAATTATCCACATGACTATTTATACTCCCCCGTACCCCAATCAATATACAAGGATCCGTTCAAGTTATGTTATTGTACATGATTTCACACGGAGGCCCATAAATGGGTGCACATGAATATAAATATGGTGGCTCCATGAACATGAGAGTATATGAATCACGAGAGTGCACATGAATGGTGAAAGCACAGGAATACATGATGAAAGTGAAACGCACATGACATGATGTATCCGATGCTTTCGAGGGGGATAACATCGTATAAAAAGATCCATATAGTACTAATCTGTGTTTCCATCATGTCAGCATCAAGTAAAATAATCTAGAGGAAGAATATAGTCCTAGCAAGTATGAAACGGTCAGAGAATGTACTCACCTGATACCCTGAACAGCTGATATGAAAAGATGGCCAACTGGAGTCACAGAGTCCTAGTTAGAGCAACACATGTTATAAAGAGTTTAATTTATATAGTAATTGAAATTATAATACAATCTACATGAGTCTAAGTCAATCTAGGTCAAAGTCAACTCTGGTCAACTATAAAGTCAAACCAGGTCAACTCTAGTCAACTGTGGTCAAACTAGATAGGGTTGGGTCAACAATGGTCAACTGGTCTAGGTTAGTCAATTCTAGGTCTAAACAAACTAAGTCTATGCAAATCAAGTATCCAAGATAGCTACTAACTCATAGCCTAAGTCACTTGCTAAACCAAGCACAAAACTAAACCATAAGCTAACAAGGCACACAAACTTAGTCATATAATGTATATATATTATTCACATTCACATATTCATATACATAGATATATATATATAGGAAAGCAATAAATATAGGCACATACATATATATATATATATATATATAGAGAGAGAGAGAGAGAGAAGGAGAGGTAAAAGAGTAAGTGAGTGTGTGTGTGTTTGGTATGTGTGTGAAAGGATATGTGTTAATGTTCTCAGATTTAGTGATAGGTAGGTGTATGTGACATGGGATACATGGTGTCAAAGGGTATATGAATGCATGTGTGTAAAAAGTTATAGGTTAACTCAGTTTATAGAAATGCATACATACATATTTATATTGCATACATGAATACATACATATCATGTATGCATACATGCCTACGTACATATCTTATATGCATACTTGCATTCATTCATACTCCTATACATACATACATAGATGCATACATACATATCATATATACATACATACAATGCATACATGCCTACATACATATCATATATGCATACTCTACATTATATTACATTCATTCCTGCATACTTGCATTTATATAATATATGCATACAAAATTATAATTTAACTCAAAATATATGTGAATTCATATAATACATTACCTTAACACGTATATATATCATTTATTCATATCCCATATACATGCATACTTCAGTTCATGTATTATATCCATTCACATATCATAAGTTGCATACATATACTTTTTTCATTACATACATGTCATTCATGCATATTACACACTTACATGCATCTATACATTATATACATTATATACATTGTATACAACATGTAAAAATAGAAGAGGGAAAAAATGGGGGAAACTGAAATCGAAAGGGAAGGGAAGGAAAAATATAAGGAAAAGGGAAAATAGTATATACACATGCTTGCATCATATATTCTATATTACCATACATGCTATTATTATATATTGTATTATATTATGTATACATTATCCATTCATATCTATCATTACATGTATACCTTGCATTCATATCTAGCATTCATTATATACTTCCATGCATACATTATATATCATTCTTCCATTTATGCATTGCTTACATACATTACATTGATTGCATTCCTACATGCTCAACCATTTATATACATTAATGTAAAGAGGATACATATCATATATATATCATTTCATTCATCTAACATATTATGCATTACATATTCTACATTCATTTAATATCCATACTACACAGGCTCATAGGTTACACAAAATGTCTATATTGTATAGTCATTCTTCTACTTAAAATCAATACTGTACCAATTGGGTCCTTACTAAATTCTAGAATTAAAGTACGTCATAGCCCTTCATGTTAGCTTTCCGAAACTTCAAACGGATCGCATTTTCGTGTCCGAAAGCTCCCGAAATTGCAAAAACATAGAAACACGTTTGTCTTTCGGACAGCTGACACTCAAATAACTTTACAAAAAGTTCCATAACGATTTTGGCTTATTAAAATATATATTTGGAAAGCTAACTTCGATACAGTTCTTTTAAAAAAATAGGAGATTAAACGGAGTTCTAAGCTAAAAGTTATGACATTTCTAAGTTACTTTGGTTAATAAAAATGTGGATGAATATTATGACGAATTTGAGTTGTTTTGGACAAAAGAAACACATGTAGGCCAAGATACTTGGATACCAACATAGGTATCCAAATGAAACTCATTCTAACTATCCTAACTAAGATCAATCCACTCTCTAACCATTCCAAAATTGAATTTAAATATATATTTAAACTATTATCATACATACATACACATGGGGTGTCCTAATTTGGGATCTATCAAGTAGGACACAAGACACATATCTAAAATCCTCAAAAGAGCTCTAAATGGCCTCAAATTTGAATCTAAAGGGGACACATGCATGAGGATACATCCTACGGATTCAAAACTAATTTATATGCAAAAGAAATCGATTTAGAGGATGGGCTTTACCTATTGGGAGTGGAATCCTAATAAAATCCTTTAGGACACGGCTCCGATACGAAGATCCTTCAAAGTGGACACTCCTCCTTGCACTTCTCTTCCAATCCTTGGTAGCACCCTTCCCTTGGAGAATGGGAATGATTGAGAAAAGATTTGGTGAAGGAATGATTTGATTTGGAGATCAAATCAAAGGGAAGGCTCTCTAAAATTAGGGAAGAACAAAAGGAAAATAAAAGAGGCAAGATTGTAATAAATGAAATGAATCATTCTCCCCTAAAGGTGGCTGCCATAAAGAGTCCATTAGGGCTAATGGGAAATGTCCTAATTGCCCCTCTCTAGTCTCATATGGTTAAGTCTAGACTAGGTTCAAGTTTGGGGTCAAAAGGATCTAGTTTTGAGTCTCTAACTTAACCATTCTAACATGATAAAAATTAGTCTAACTAACCAACTTAAATGTTGGGTTTTGTGGGCCATGTTTAACTTAATATTGGTTCACACCTAGAGTTTAAGCTACCCAGGTCACAATACAAGTCGGAACGAGACGAAACTCAAACCCGACTAAACAAATCCAATAAAAACAATATTAAAAATATAAAATTTTCCCAAAATATTAAAATATGAAAATTGACCAAAATTATAATACATCAATTTAAATATTATTAAAATAATCTAAAATTCACCAATTAATTAAAATCTTTAATAATTCAAAAGTCACACAATGACCAAAATACCCTTAGCCTAAAAAGTTGTAAATAGTCATTCTAATCACATGGTTAGGTCCCCATGGTCATGGTTAGTCTCTAGGCTCAACAGTTCTAGGGTTCACTAGCTAACACATCAAAATTATAATTCACAAATTTTAAATAGTATTAAATTAATTAAAAATTCTCATAAATCATAAATCCTATTATTAAATAATAAACTTTTACAAAAGTTTAAAATTACCCTCATTTTAGAAAAGTGGGTGTTACAAGTCTACCCTCCTTAGAAATTTTTGTCCTCGAAATTAAGATGGCCGTACTTCTTCTAGAGTCTCGTCCCCAACAATCAAAGTCTCAAAACTTACCTAAATCATACAATTTAAAAGAATGGCATACAGGGTCATGGCATACGGTGGCAATTGAAAGTCTCATCTAGGTATACTAGTCATGCTAAACCAAAACGGTCATAGGGTATCAAAACATACAAGCAATCTGGGGTACTAAACTGGAAAAAGTTATAGAAACAAAAAATCATCAAGGCTGTAAGGCAGTCTACCATCCTATATGAAAACTGGTAATTATCTTAAATAAAATAAAGATAACTAGTAATTATCTATAAAGGGGTACTATTCAAGGAAAAATCAAAATCAAAAGTTTAAAGAACGAAAGTCAATAGCATTGAAATCCAATTACAATATATATTAAGAAAATTTAGTCTCGATACGATCTAAGTTGATCAATTCTGGGTAATCAAGATTTGGGCAATATGGAGGACAAGGTCATCGAAGTCTGAGCACGAGCATACAAGGATGGAGAGTCAGGTCACAATTAAATTTAATTTAATTAAATACGACCCAAGATATTAATATGATAAGAAAAGATGATCAAAGTCGATTGGTCGTGATTAAGGGAGCTAGGATTCAATGATATTGAAAACTTTTAAAGGGTGATTCAAAGATGTGGAATAAATCAAATTTCTCCTTTTAAAGGGAAAATAAGAGAAAAGATTTCATAAAAAAGTCAAGTTAATCATCTCTCTCTGATACTATCAAGTTTATCATTTGCCAATCATATTTTTATCTCACAAGTTCCAATATAAAAATCAACCTTTATATTACTACCATCAAAATTATATCCTTCCGTCATAAAGATTTGACCTTGCCATGATCACCATAGGCTAAATTTCTAAGTTCTGAAACATTATTCATGAAGCATACCCCTCTTACTAGGAATCAAAACTGACCACTTAATCATCATAAATCTAAATTCTTCCACCTTGTCCTAAATTGGATCTGAAGCCTCTAAATCAAGTTTTATGTAATCCTTGAACTTATTCAAGTTACTCTCCTTGTATTATTTAAATCTAAACCCACTAGGCCTTACAAAACTTATTCTTCATTATAAATTCAACCTTCATATTTCTTTCAACGTACACCTTCAATATTATTCTCCTGAAATTTAAAATTTTCACAAAATATCAATATTTTATATAACTCAAAATCCTTGCATTCTTTTTGTTTCTAGCTATTTCTTATAATATCTTATTCAATTTTGTATCATCATTGTATATAGTTAAAATCTCTTCTCTATTACTAAATTCCTAAATTTAACATCATAGCCTTAAAGTGTAACGTCTCAAGAATCAATAACCAAAATTTATCCAAGTTCTCGAAACTAAGTTGTCCTCGAATATTCTCATCAGTTATGAAATACATCTATGAATTATTCATACCCAAAAGATTTCTCTAAGTATGACTGTACCTAAATTGATAATATAACTCTCTTGATTTTATCCTCAAATTCAGTCGCATCTCTATCCCAAACCTATATCAAGGTCCATCATATTATACCCCTAGCAAGATTATCACAAGATAACAAATCAAGTCTTTTCCGAGTTAGATGATTTACGTTACTTCTTCGACCTTTCGAAGGTGAAAAGATATGGAGATTCAAGGGTTTCAAAGTATAGCTGACAGAATTAGATACGAGACAGGTGATTGATGTAATCAGGACAGTTTTTTTTTTAAAATGGTAATACAAGAAATAATGGCAAGAAAGAAATAATAATAAAATATGTTCTTCATCAACTGTTAAAAAAAAATTAACCCATTTAAGATAAAATCTGATACCATACACGTCTTCCTGAAATCATGTTGTCAGAATTTTGCCACGCCAGTAAGCATAGCTGCAATAAACAATAGAGTCCATAACGAAGGTATACACCCTATAGTCATGTTATATAGAATTCTTACCACGCCACCCGGTATGGCTGCAAGAAAATCTAGATTTCATAACTAGGATAAGTATATCTAAATCAGGATCTACGTCCTTGCCATGCTAGCAAATATGACTGCGATAAATTCTAAACTCCATAAATAAAATAGACTTTTACCTTTCTCACTGTCCTTATCAAGTATGTTATCAGGTTATACCTTAATTCCAAAAAGATGTATATATATATATATACGTAAATACGAACTCAAGTTCAACAACTAACATCAAGATTCAAAATTCAACAATAATCCATCAAAATTAAATTCAATAACAGGAAGTAAAGGTGAATCAAATCAAAGGAAAAAAAGAGATTTCAAATCGAAGTTAAAATAAGATTCTCAAGGGTCGTCCCAGGAATCTCTCAAAAAATCCTAATAGTGATTGAGTATCCTCTCATTCTAACACATATTCCTTAACTCTAATCGCAGGTGCGCAGCAGTACAACTAATCGTCGTACTACCACGACTTCGTACAAATACGAATCTTGACCTGCATGGGCCACCACTAAAAACGTGTTACGACCCGCACCCAGTGTAGGGGCACAAGAAATGGTTACGTCCAGCCAACGCCGCAGTATCGGCGGTAGAACGCTATCCTAGGTCACATACATCTAACAGTTATAAGGTACATGTACAGTATACACACTCCGAATGGAGGTGACATAATAAAGTAAAACTCAATCACAACAAAGAAAGAAAGTACGATAAGATAGAATAGATAAAATTACATAATCCACAGATGATAAATACAAAGTAAGAGAGATAGCTAAAAGTCTAAGATAAACAACTCCAAAAATCCAGAATAACAATCTCCAAATAAGTACAAGTGTATCCAACAAGACATGAAGATAAATAGATACTAGTCTAGCTAACTAGCCTAGTCTACTGGGGTAATATCCTCTGCAAGTGCTGGGTCCTCCTGAGAGTCCAGCTCACATGTGTCATCTAGGCCTGCTCCGTAATAAGTGGGACACAGCTCCTCAAGGTCATCTGTAATATTTTAACACATCCAGTCAGGACGGAAGCGAGCACAGTACATCTCACACAGTTCATATCATGACAAAAATATAATACAGGCAATAGAGTAAGATACATGAAATGCTGAGAATATACATAAGTAAAAGAGAAGACTGTAATAAAATATCTACTATAAGTAAAGAGCTACAGTGAACTAGTGATTTAGAGTACAAGCTAGACATGTGAACGGCTTGATAATAAACATGAGAGGTTGTACATGGCTACACTACTTTGGAAATTATCCACATGACTATTTATACTCCCCCGTACCCTAATCAATACACAAGGATCCGTTCAAGTTATGTTATTGTACATGATTTCATATGGGGGCCCATAAATGGGTGCACATGAATATAAATATGGGGGCTCCATGAACATGAGAGTATATGAATCACGAGAGTGCACATGAATGGTGAAAGCACAGGAATACATGATGAAAGTGAAACGCACATGACATGATGTATCCGATGCTTCCGAGGGGGATAACATCGTATAAAAAGATCCATATAGTACTAATCTGTGTTTCCATCATGTCAGCATCAAGTAAAATAATCTAGAGGAAGAATATAGTCCTAGCAAGTATGAAAAGGTCAGAGAATGTACTCACCTGATACCCTGAACAGCTGATATGAAAAGATGGCCAACTGGAGTCACAGAGTCCTAGTTAGAGCAACACATGTTATAAAGAGTTTAATTTATATAGTAATTGAAATTATAATACAATCTACATGAGTCTAAGTCAATCTAGGTCAAAGTCAACTCTGGTCAACTATAAAGTCAAACCAGGTCAACTCTAGTCAACTGTGGTCAAACTAGCTAGGATTGGGTCAACAATGGTCAACTGGTCTAGGTTAGTCAATTCTAGGTCTAAACAAACTAAGTCTATGCAAATCAAGTATCCAAGATAGCTACTAACTCATAGCCTAAGTCACTTGCTAAACCAAGCACAAAACTAAACCATAAGCTAACAAGGCACACAAACTTAGTCATATAATGTATATATATTATTCACATTCACATATTCATATACATAGATATATATATAGGAAAGCAATAAATATAGGCACATACATATATATATATATAGAGAGAGAGAGAGAAGGAGAGGTAAAAGAGTAAGTGAGTGTGTGTGTGTGTTTGGTATGTGTGTGAAAGGATATGTGTTAATGTTCTCAGATTTAGTGATAGGTAGGTGTATGTGACATGGGATACATGGTGTCAAAGGGTGTATGAATGCATGTGTGTAAAAAGTTATAGGTTAACTCAGTTTATAGAAATGCATACATACATATTTATATTGCATACATGAATACATACATATCATGTATGCATACATGCCTACGTACATATCTTATATGCATACTTGCATTCATTCATACTCCTATACATACATACATAGATGCATACATACATATCATATATACATACATACAATGCATACATGCCTACATACATATCATATATGCATACTCTACATTATATTACATTCATTCCTGCATACTTGCATTTATATAATATATGCATACAAAATCATAATTTAACTCAAAATATATGTGAATTCATATAATACATTACCTTAACACGTATATATATCATTTATTCATATCCCATATACATGCATACTTCAGTTCATGCATTATATCCATTCACATATCATAAGTTGCATACATATACTTTTTTCATTACATACATGTCATTCATGCATATTACACACTTACATGCATCTATACATTATATACATTATATATATTGTATACAACATGTAAAAATAGAAGAGGGAAAAAATGGGGGAAACTGAAATCGAAAGGGAAGGGAAGGAAAAATATAAGGAAAAGGGAAAATAGTACATACACATGCTTGCATCATATATTCTACATTACCATACATGCTATTATTATATATTGTATTATATTATGTATACATTATCCATTCATATCTATCATTACATGTATACCTTGCATTCATATCTAGCATTCATTATATACTTCCATGCATACATTATATATCATTCTTCCATTCATGCATTGCTTACATACATTACATTGATTGCATTCCTACATGCTCAACCATTTATATACATTAATGTAAAGAGGATACATATCATACATATATCATTTCATTCATCTAACATATTATGCATTACATATTCTACATTCATTTAATATCCATACTACACAGGCTCATAGGTTACACAAAATGTCTATATTGTATAGTCATTCTTCTACTTAAAATCAATACTGTACCAATTGGGTCCTTACTAAATTCTAGAATTAAAGTACGTCATAGCCCTTCATGTTAGCTTTCCGAAACTTCAAACGGATCGCATTTTCGTGTCCGAAAGCTCCCGAAATTGCAAAAACATAGAAACACGTTTGTCTTTCGGACAGCTGACACTCAAATAACTTTACAAAAAGTTCCATAACGATTTTGGCTTATTAAAATATATATTTGGAAAGCTAACTTCGATACAGTTCTTTTAAAAAAAATAGGAGATTAAACGGAGTTCTAAGCTAAAAGTTATGACATTTCTAAGTTACTTTGGTTAATAAAAATGTGGATGAATATTATGACGAATTTGAGTTGTTTTGGACAAAAGAAACACATGTAGGCCAAGATACTTGGATACCAACATAGGTATCCAAATGAAACTCATTCTAACTATCCTAACTAAGATCAATCCACTCTCTAACCATTCCAAAATTGAATTTAAATATATATTTAAACTATTATCATACATACATACACATGGGGTGTCCTAATTTGGGATCTATCAAGTAGGACACAAGACACATATCTAAAATCCTCAAAAGAGCTCTAAATGGCCTCAAATTTGAATCTAAAGGGGACACATGCATGAGGATGCATCCTACGGATTCAAAACTAATTTATATGCAAAAGAAATCGATTTAGAGGATGGGCTTTACCTATTGGGAGTGGAATCCTAATAAAATCCTTTAGGACACGGCTCCGATACGAAGATCCTTCAAAGTGGACACTCCTCCTTGCACTTCTCTTCCAATCCTTGGTAGCACCCTTCCCTTGGAGAATGGGAATGATTGAGAAAAGATTTGGTGAAGGAATGATTTGATTTGGAGATCAAATCAAAGGGAAGGCTCTCTAAAATTAGGGAAGAACAAAAGGAAAATAAAAGAGGCAAGATTGTAATAAATGAAATGAATCATTCTCCCCTAAAGGTGGCTGCCATAAAGAGTCCATTAGGGCTAATGGGAAATGTCCTAATTGCCCCTCTCTAGTCTCATATGGTTAAGTCTAGACTAGGTTCAAGTTTGGGGTCAAAAGGATCTAGTTTTGAGTCTCTAACTTAACCATTCTAACATGATAAAAATTAGTCTAACTAACCAACTTAAATGTTGGGTTTTGTGGGCCATGTTTAACTTAATATTGGTTCACACCTAGAGTTTAAGCTACCCAGGTCACAATACAAGTCGGAACGAGACGAAACTCAAACCCGACTAAACAAATCCAATAAAAATAATATTAAAAATATAAAATTTTCCCAAAATATTAAAATATGAAAATTGACCAAAATTATAATACATTAATTTAAATATTATTAAAATAATCTAAAATTCACCAATTAATTAAAATCTTTAATAATTCAAAAGTCACACAATGACCAAAATACCCTTAGCCTAAAAAGTTGTAAATAGTCATTCTAATCACATGGTTAGGTCCCCATGGTCATGGTTAGTCTCTAGGCTCAACAGTTCTAGGGTTCACTAGCTAACACATCAAAATTATAATTCACAAATTTTAAATAGTATTAAATTAATTAAAAATTCTCATAAATCATAAATCCTATTATTAAATAATAAACTTTTACAAAAGTTTAAAATTACCCTCATTTTAGAAAAGTGGGTGTTACAAGTCTACCCTCCTTAGAAATTTTTGTCCTCGAAATTAAGATGGCCGTACTTCTTCTAGAGTCTCGTCCCCAACAATCAAAGTCTCAAAACTTACCTAAATCATACAATTTAAAAGAATGGCATACAGGGTCATGGCATACGGTGGCAATTGAAAGTCTCATCTAGGTATACTAGTCATGCTAAACCAAAACGGTCATAGGGTATCAAAACATACAAGCAATCTGGGGTACTAAACTGGAAAAAGTTATAGAAACAAAAAATCATCAAGGCTGTAAGGCAGTCTACCATCCTATATGAAAACTGGTAATTATCTAAAATAAAATAAAGATAACTAGTAATTATCTATAAAGGGGTACTATTCAAGGAAAAATCAAAATCAAAAGTTTAAAGAACGAAAGTCAATAGCATTGAAATCCAATTACAATATATATTAAGAAAATTTAGTCTCGATACGATCTAAGTTGATCAATTCTGGGTAATCAAGATTTGGGCAATATGGAGGACAAGGTCATCGAAGTCTGAGCACGAGCATACAAGGATGGAGAGTCAGGTCACAATTAAATTTAATTCAATTAAATACGACCCAAGATATTAATATGATAAGAAAAGATGATCAAAGTCGATTGGTCGTGATTAAGGGAGCTAGGATTCAATGATATTGAAAACATTTAAAGGGTGATTCAAAGATGTGGAATAAATCAAATTTCTCCTTTTAAAAGGAAAATAAGAGAAAAGATTTCATAAAAAAGTCAAGTTAATCATCTCTCTCTGATACTATCAAGTTTATCATTTGCCAATCATATTTTTATCTCACAAGTTCCAATATAAAAATCAACCTTTATATTACTACCATCAAAATTATATCCTTCCGTCATAAAGATTTGACCTTGCCATGATCACCATAGGCTAAATTTCTAAGTTCCGAAACATTATTCATGAAGCATACCCCTCTTACTAGGAATCAAAACTGACCACTTAATCATCATAAATCTAAATTCTTCCACCTTGTCCTAAATTGGATCTGAAGCCTCTAAATCAAGTTTTATGTAATCCTTGAACTTATTCAAGTTACTCTCCTTGTATTATTTAAATCTAAACCCACTAGGCCTTACAAAACTTATTCTTCATTATAAATTCAACCTTCATATTTCTTTCAACGTACACCTTCAATATTATTCTCCTGAAATTTAAAATTTTCACAAAATATCAATATTTTATATAACTCAAAATCCTTGCATTCTTTTTGTTTCTAGCTATTTCTTATAATATCTTATTCAATTTTGTATCATCATTGTATATAGTTAAAATCTCTTCTCTATTACTAAATTCCTAAATTTAACATCATAGCCTTAAAGTGTAACGTCTCAAGAATCAATAACCAAAATTTATCCAAGTTCTTGAAACTAAGTTGTCCTCGAATATTCTCATCAGTTATGAAATACATCTATGAATTATTCATACCCAAAAGATTTCTCTAAGTATGACTGTACCTAAATTGATAATATAACTCTCTTGATTTTATCCTCAAATTCAGTCGCATCTCTATCCCAAACCTATATCAAGGTCCATCATATTATACCCCTAGCAAGATTATCACAAGATAACAAATCAAGTCTTTTTCGAGTTAGATGATTTACGTTACTTCTTCGACCTTTCGAAGGTGAAAAGATATGGAGATTCAAGGGTTTCAAAGTATAGTTGACAGAATTAGATACGAGACAGGTGATTGATGTAATCAGGACAGTTTTTTTTTTAAAATGGTAATACAAGAAATAATGGCAAGAAAGAAATAATAATAAAATATGTTCTTCATCAACTGTTAAAAAAAATTAACCCATTTAAGATAAAATCTGATACCATACACGTCTTCCTGAAATCATGTTGTCAGAATTTTGCCACGCCAGTAAGCATAGCTGCAATAAACAATAGAGTCCATAACGAAGGTATACACCCTATAGTCATGTTATATAGAATTCTTACCACGCCACCCGGTATGGCTGCAAGAAAATCTAGATTTCATAACTAGGATAAGTATATCTAAATCAGGATCTACGTCCTTGCCATGCTAGCAAATATGACTGCGATAAATTCTAAACTCCACAAATAAAATAGACTTTTACCTTTCTCACTGTCCTTATCAAGTATGTTATCAGGTTATACCTTAATTCCAAAAAGATGTATATATATATATACGTAAATACGAACTCAAGTTCAACAACTAACATCAAGATTCAAAATTCAACAATAATCCATCAAAATTAAATTCAATAACAGGAAGTAAAGGTGAATCAAATCAAAGAAAAAAAAGAGATTTCAAATCGAAGTTAAAATAAGATTCTCAAGGGTCGTCCCAGGAATCTCTCAAGAAATCCTAATAGTGATTGAGTATCCTCTCATTCTAACACATATTCCTTAACTCTAATCGCAGGTGCGCAGCAGTACAACTAATCGTCGTACTACCACGACTTCGTACAAATACGAATCTTGACCTACATGGGCCACCACTAAAAACGTGTTACGACCCGCACCCAGTGTAGGGGCACAAAAAATAGTTACGTCCAGCCAACGCCGCAGTATCGGCGGTAGAACGCTATCCTAGGTCACATACATCTAACAGTTATAAGGTACATGTACAGTATACACACTCCGAATGGAGGTGACATAATAAAGTAAAACTCAATCACAACAAAGAAAGAAAGTACGATAAGATAGAATAGATAAAATTACATAATCCACAGATGATAAATACAAAGTAAGAGAGATAGCTAAAAGTCTAAGATAAACAACTCCAAAAATCCAGAATAACAATCTCCAAATAAGTACAAGTGTATCCAACAAGACATGAAGATAAATAGATACTAGTCTAGCTAACTAGCCTAGTCTACTGGGGTAATATCCTCTGCAAGTGCTGGGTCCTCCTGAGAGTCCAGCTCACATGTGTCATCTAGGCCTGCTCCGTAATAAGTGGGACACAGCTCCTCAAGGTCATCTGTAATATTTTAACATATCCAGTCAGGACGGAAGCGAGCACAGTACATCTCACACAGTTCATATCATGACAAAAATATAATACAGGCAATAGAGTAAGATACATGAAATGCTGAGAATATACATAAGTAAAAGAGAAGACTGTAATAAAATATCTACTATAAGTAAAGAGCTACAGTGAACTAGTGATTTAGAGTACAAGCTAGACATGTGAACGGCTTGATAATAAACATGAGAGGTTGTACATGGCTACACTACTTTGGAAATTATCCACATGACTATTTATACTCCCCCGTACCCTAATCAATACACAAGGATCCGTTCAAGTTATGTTATTGTACATGATTTCATATGGGGGCCCATAAATGGGTGCACATGAATATAAATATGGGGGCTCCATGAACATGAGAGTACATGAATTACGAGAGTGTACATGAATGGTAAAAGCACAGAAATACATGATGAAAGTGAAATGCACATAACATGATATATCTGATGCTCCCGAGGGGGATAACATCGTATGAAAAGATCCATATAGTACTAATCCATGTTTCCATCGTGTCAGCATCAAGTAAAATAATCTAGAGGAAGAATATAGTCCTAGCAAGTATGAAACGGTCAGAGAATGTACTCACCTGATACCCTGAACAGTTGATATGAAAAGATGGCCAACTGGAGTCATGGAGTCCTAGTTACAGCAACACAGGTTATAAAGAGTTCAATTTATATGGTAATTGAAATTATAATGCAATCTATATGAGTCTAAGTCAATCTAGGTCAAAGTCAACTCTGGTCAACTATAAAGTCAAACTAGGTCAACTCTAGTCAACTATTATCAAACTTGCTAGGGTTGGGTCAACAATGGTCAACTGGTCTAGGTTAGTCAATTCTAGGTCTAAACAAACTAAGTCTATGCAAATCAAGTATCCAAGATAGCTACTAACTCATAGCCTAAGTCACTTGCTAAACCAAGCACAAAACTAAACCATAAGCTAACAAGGCACACAAACTTAGTCATATAATGTATATATATTATTCACATTCACATATTCATATACATAGATATATATAGGAAAGCTATATATATAGGCACATATATATATATATATATATATATATATATATATATAGAGAGAGAGAGAGAGAGAGAGAGAGAATGAGAGGTAAAAGAGTAAGTGAGTGTGTGTGTGTGTTTGGCATGTGTGTGAAAGGATATATGTTAATGTTCTCAGATTTAGTGATAGGTAGGTGTATGTGACATGGGATACATGGTTTCAAAGAGTGTATGAATGCATGTGTGTAAAAGATTATAGGTTAACTCAGTTTATAGAAATGCATATATACATATTTACATTGCATACATGAATACATACATATCATGTATGCATACATGCCTACATACATATCTTATATGCATACTTGCATTCATTCATGCTCCTATACATACATACATAGATGCTTACATACATATCATATATACATACGTATATTGCGTACATGCCTACATACATATTATATATGCATACTCTACATTATATTACATTCATTCATGCATACTTGCATTCATATAATATATGCATACAAACTCATATATTTAACTCAAAATATATGTGATTTCATACATTACATTACCTTAACACGTATATATATCATTTATTCATATCCCATATACATGTATACTTCAGTTCATGCATTATACCCATTCACATATCATAAGTTGCATACATATACTTATTTTTATTACATACATGTCATTCATGCATATTACACACTTACATGCATCTATACATTATATACATTGTATTCAACATGTAAAAATAGAAGAGGGAAAAAAAGGGGGAAAACTATAATCGAAAGGGGAGGGAAGAAAAAATGTAAGGAAAAAGAAAAATAGTACATATACATGCTTGCATCATATATTCTACATTACCATACATGCTATCATTATATATTGTATTACATTATGTATACATTATCCATTCATATCTATCATTACATGTATACCTTGCATTCATATCTAGCATTCATTATATACTTTCATGCATACATTGTATATCATTCTTCCATTCATGCATTGCTTACATACATTACATTGATTGTATTCCTACATGCTTGCATTCAACCATATATATACATTAATGTAAAGAGGATACATATCATATATACATCATTTCATTCATCTAACATATTATGTATTACATACTCTACATTTATTTAATATCCATACTACATAGGCTCATAGGTTACACAAAATGCCTATATCGTATAGTCATTCTGCCACCCTCATTTCCCGTATTTCTCGTATTTTTTTGTATTTTCCCATATTTCATATTTTTACTCGTATCTGGATTTTGGCATGTATTTTTATTTTTCTTAACTTCCGGAATTTCGGTGTTTCTCGTATTTCGGGTTTTGACATGGCTTGGTTTTAATTGGAATGGTTTGGTTTGGTTCGGTTTTATGTGTTGGATCACCATAACCTATGCTACCCCCTCAACCCACCACAACTCCCCCTCTTTATATCCCCACCTACCACTCTCTCTCCTCATAACCACCATTTATTTCCTTCTTCTTCTTCTTCTCCTTCCTCAACACAACTCTCCCAACCCTAGGCAAGTACATCTTGCCACTACATGAGAACCCTCTTTTCTTGGTCCATTTGCTAGATTAGGACATGGTGATCAACATTAGAACTTGGGTTTTTGTGATTTGGAGCCTCCATTGTGATAGATCTAAGTTATTTCTATTTTCGGATTTTGTATGATTTGAGCTTCTTAAGTTGGATTTTATGGGTTTTTGATGTTTCCATGTGGTAGAGCATTCAGTTTCACTCCAGTTGGAACTTTGGAAATCCGGATTTAGAGTTCGGATGGCCAAGTTCTGAACTTTTGAAGCTTTGGGTTCATCCATGGTGTTCTTGCTGTTTGGAGAAGACAGTGAGCTGTGTGCAGAGCTATTTAGCTTACGCACCCTGAGCTACGCGCGCTCTTTAGCGCTGCGTATGCAGGCTTGAGTACGCTTCCTGTTGGAAGCGTCTCCTTGAGTGTGCGTGACTTTTCACGTACACTGCTCCCTTGAGTGTGCGTGACTTTTCACGTACACTGCTCCTTTGAGTGTGCGTGACTTTTCACGTACACTGCTCCCTTGAGTGTGCGTGACTTTTCACGTACACTGCTCCCTTGAGTGTGCGTAACTTTTCACGTACACTGCTCCCTTGAGTGTGCGTGACTTTTTACCTACGCTGCTCTCTGAAGCGTGCGTGACTTTTCACCTACGCTGCTCTCTCAGTGTGCATAACTTTTCACCTACGCTGCTCTCTGAAGCGTGTGTGACTTTTCACCTACGCTGCTCTCTCAGCGTGCGTGACTTTTCACCTACGCTGCTCTCTCAGCGTGCGTGACTTTTCACCTACGCTGCTCCCTCAGCGTGCGTGACTTTTCACCTACGCTGCTCTCTCAGCGTACGTGACTTTTTACCTACACAGCTCTCATGCATGCGTGACTTTCGCGTACGCTGCTCCCCTGAACCCCTTGCTTAACCCATTGGCTCTTGAAGTTTTGGTCTTATTTCTTTATGCTTGGCTTTTCTATAGCCCTGTATATTGATATTTTATTAGATATTTTACGCCCATTTTATATCCTTACACCTTTTGTCATGAACTTGATTTTGCTTAATATATTTGGAATGACTATTGTACATGGCATGTATGACAAGGAACTAGCATAACACGACAGTGACCCGTAGTGGTGCACTCCTGACATGACCAACCTGACATGATAGTGGCCCGTCGTGGCGCACTCCTGACAAGTACCCTGACATAATTTATCTTGATAACTTAACTTGACTTGCTTTGACACCGTGGGTAGTTCCTTCTTGCTTGCTTGTTAAATCCACTTGTCCAGTCTTGCATCATGTCTAGGATGGGACTCCTGAGTACCACGGTCAGGAGTACCTACTAAAATGGATTAAGGCTAGTCACTAGAATAACACAGTAGTCATGAAGAGATGACACAGCTACAGGCAATCCCGTTACCTGGACGTTCTTGGGATCTGTTGCCTGCCGTCGAGTAGGGCACATTTCCAGTACACCGTCGAGTGTTGCACCCTCTAAGTCACCTAAGGGTACATTTGTCTCCCGGGCGATGTACCCACCTGAATTCAACCCCTAATTTTTGACCTGGGTAACCTGGATGGTCTGCAGGGCTTGTGGCTGTGGAACAATCTCACTGTATCTTGTTAGTAATTAGGTCTGTGATAACCCTAGTTAGTTAAAGTAGTAAGCCGTAAGATTTGCTTGGCCGTGATTGATTGAATGAGGTATAATTAGTCTAGCTATGTCTTGATCCCGTACAGGATTGTTTTCTGTCTTGATTTCTTACATTATTATCTTGTCGATAAATGGTGGGAAACCAAGTTCTGTTCAGACGAAGGGTTACAACCCCGGTCCTTGTTTGGTTTACGGGTTGTAACCTGGCTATCGGAATAGTTCCATGGTTATCTCGTCGTATATCACCCTGCCATGTTTTCGTAAGTTTTAATTTTAATATTAGATTTTCTGTACTGATTGCTGGCTTTTGTTCTTATTTTGTGGCCCCCTTGTGGCACTTGCTCTTTCTGGGGTTGACCCAGCTGGTTTTGTGTGGCCAGATTTCGGAGCAGCTCCCGAGGATCTACCAAGCTTCCAGCCCAATGGTGACAACTAGACGGAACCCGGGCCAAGAGTGGGTTTTCCTTTTTGTTTTGCCCACCTTATTGTAAAATTATTCTTTTGAGGCGTTTAGCCGACGAGCACCTGTTAGCTCGATGCACTTTTACTTACTGTCTGCCTACGGGCTGTAAACATGATTAACAAATCCTAGGGTTGATCATGTACGACTAAACTCTTGCTAGTCCTAACATTTTGTAACGACTAGCTTCATGATCAGCTGAATATATGATATTTGGGATGCCTTATTATTGTATATTTAATGATCATATATCTTGTGACTTTACTTACTTGCTGTGATTGAGACATTAGGCTTGTTCATGACCTTAAGAGACTGTTGGCTTGTAGTAAACCCTCATATATCTAGACAACCGTGACCGTATATCGAAGTGGTTTCTATTTCAATATACGTAGCTGGCTATGTCTGCCCCCGCTCTCCAGTATTCTGGTTCTGGGGCGTGACATGGTTTAAGTGGTGGCCCATGCAGGTCTTGTCAATCAAGAAATATGAGGGTTTACCAGATAGATGTCTCAATCAGTACTCGTCATTGATCTCTGTTCGTATCTTCTGAATCCCTGGATTCTTGCCCTGATTACATGCTGGTATCGTTGATCTGTCCTGGTCCTTTCCTTATTGTTCCCTGTGTCATCTTCTTCAGCGGCACTGTACCTGGTCCTACCGATCAGCGAGGTGGACCACGTCCTGTGGACCAGCAGCAACCCGGAGATCAAGTCCAGCATTCCGGGGTAGCCTCCAGAGTTGTGCCTACTAGAGGAGAGTCACCAGTTCGGCCCGTCCAGCCCGCAGAGCCAGACGATGGTACCTTAGTAGGCCTCATCAGAACTTTGATAGCTTTCCAGGATCGTCGAAGCGATGCCCTGCACCAGACAGTTCAAGATGCTTTGACTAGAGGCGGTCATCCAGGGAACCAGGCGGCGAACAGCTTCAAGCGGTTGAACCCTCCTTTCTTTAACGGCACCGAGGATGCGATTGCCGCAAATGCATGGCTTCAGGATACCGAGGTGATTCTGGAAGCAGCTAGGACACCCGAGAATGAGAAGGTGGCGGTGGTACGCCTGCAGTTGTTGGACTTGGCTCGCAGTTGGTGGGCGGCACAAGCCATGGGATTAGTGGCACCCATTGCTTGGGCAGTATTTAGAGAGAGATTCCAGACGAAGTATTTCGATGCTGTGGCTCGCTACGACCTGCAGACCAGATTTACCAACTTGAAGTAAGGAGGCAGAACAGTTGACAGTTATGCATCGAAGTTTTCTAGGCTCAGTAGGTTTGCCCCCACCTTGGTGGCGACCGAGTTTGATAGGGCCCAGCGGTTTCAGCAGGGACTACATTTAGAGATCTTGTTGGCGGTTGAGCAGTTCGAGCACCAGACGTTCGATGCAATCTTGAGAGCAGCTAGGAGGCATGAGTATACCTCCCAGAGGATCGTGGATAGGACCGGAAGTAGGAAGCGGTCCCACAGTCAGATGCACCAATCATCAGCTCCAGCCCCGACAGCTAGGAGATTGACCATTGGAACTTCGAGGCGGGCGGCCTCAGTGACGTCGGTTCAGCATTCGACCCCGATGTACCCGCAGCAGCAGAAGCAGAAGCAGACTTCCGTGATGGGATGTTCTCATTGCGGAAAGCCAGGCCATGTGGTGGCAGACTATCGCAGGGCGCAAAAATTGTGCCTGGCTTGTGGAGCAACAGATCATAGGATTGGGGCTTACTCGAATAGGGGTGGTTCATCAGCGTCCAACCCTTCTAGCTCTTCGGTGAGAGGACCGGCCCCAGCACCAGTTCAGCAGCAGCAGTATCAGTCTTCGAGGCCCTTGCCGCCTCAGTCTCACGTATTCCAGCAACAACACCCCCAGCAGTATGCACAAGCCCAAGCTCAGACCCAGAATAGGCAGAGAGGTTTCCAGCAGAGGGGACCAGCAGCCAGAGGACAAGGTCAGGCCATGATGATGGCTATGGAAGAAAATGTTGCACCAGGTGAGGTTGTGGCAGGTACTATTCTCGTCAACTCCTCTCCAGCGTCTGTATTATTTGATTCTGGTGCATCGCATTCATTCATGTCTGCACGATTCGCGACACGGATAGGATTGGAACCCGAGTCATTATCCGTGAGGCTCAATATTCTTACTGGTAATGGCCTTGTAGGAGTAGATCGAGTGTTTTCCTCGTGTCAGATCGTAGTTAGCGGTAGGGAGTTCCCCGCTAGATTCATAGAGTTTCCTATGGCAGACTATGATGTAGTCCTAGGCATGGATTGGTTGAGGAACCAGTATGCTAGGATAGACTGCCATATTGACAGAGTTATCTTTAGTATCCCCGGCGAGCCAGAGTTTTCGTTTTCTAGAGGCGCAGTGGAGCCATCTTCCCCAGTATTGCGGATGGCAGTAGCAGCAGTGCAGTTGCCCCGGATAGTTGAAGAGTTTCCAGATGTCTTTCCAGAGGAGCTTCCAGGGATGCCGCCGGAACGGGGGATTGAGTTCACTATAGACTTGATTCCCGGGACAGCACCAGTATCAGAGCGAGTCTACAGGATGGCGCCTTCAGAATTGGAGATTTTGTACAAGATGATTGAAGAACTGAGGACCAAGGGATTCATCCGTGCAAGTGGATCGCCTTGGGAAGCCCCGATGCTTCTTGTAAAAAAGAAGGATGGTACGTCCAGGCTATGTGTTGACTATCGTACCTTGAATTCAGTGACAATCAAGAACAGATACCCTCTTCCGAGGATAGATGACTTGTTTGATCAGCTCAGAGGGGCTTCAGTGTTCTCGAAGATCGATTTGCGGTCAGGATACCACCAGATCAGAGTCAGAGAGCAGGACATCCCGAAGACAGCATTCAGATCGAGGTATGGACATTGGGAGTTCCTTGTTATGCCCTTTGGAGCGACCAATGCGCCGGCAGTATTCATGGATCTCATGAATCGCATTTTCATGCCTTACTTGGACCAATTTGTGATCGTGTTCCTAGATGACATCCTGGTCTACAGCAAGAGTGAAGCAGAGCATGAGCAGCATCTCAGAGTCGTCCTCCAGACCCTTAAGGAGCATCAGTTGTACGCCAAGTTCAGTAAATACGAGTTCTGGCTCGATCGCATTTCGTACTTGGGTCACATCATTACCCGAAGAGGAGTGGAAGTGGATCCCCAGAAGATTGTGGCTATCGAGTCATGGCCGGTACCCAGCTCAGTGGCAGAGGTTCGCAGCTTTCTTGGATTGGCCGGCTACTACCGGCGGTTCGTTTCAGATTTCGCAAGGATTTCAGCGCCGATGACCCAGTTGACCCGCAAGGATGTGCTGTTTGTTTGGACAGCAGAGTGTCAGGAATCATTTGAGAAGTTGAAGCAAGTTTTGATAACGGCTCCCATTCTTACTCTTCCAGATGGGATCGGAGGATTCACCGTTTATTGCGATGCTTCAGGCAGAGAATTGGGGTGTGTCTTGATGCAGCATGGGAAGGTAATATCTTATACGTCACGTCAACTACGTGATCATGAGAAGAATTACCCGACCCACGACTTGGAATTGGCGGCGGTAGTGTTTGCTTTGAAGTTATGGAGACACTACTTGTACGGAGATAGAGAGGAGATCTTTACGGATCATAAGAGCCTGAAGTATGTTTTCACCCAGAAGGACCTTAATATGCGGCAGTGAAGATGGCTCGAGCTACTAGTGGACTATGATGTAGATTTGCAGTATCATCCCGGGAAGGCTAACGTTGTAGCAGATGCATTGAGCAGGAGAGCCGGAGTTTATCTCCTGACAGCGCAACCAAAATTATTGGCAGATCTTCAGAAGATGGGAATTGAAGTGGTTCTTCCAACCAGCGTGGCATTGATGGCCAGCCTACAGGTTCAGTCCAGCATAGTTGAGAGAATCTGGGTGGCACAGTCAACAGATTCCAAGATCCAGCGACTCAGAGCAGAGTGTGAAGCAGGAAGAAGGCCAGAGTTATGTATCCATGAAGATGGTACACTTCGGCACGGCACTCGTCTTTGTGTACCCAGTGGAGATATCAGACGGGAAGTCATGGCAGAAGCCCACAGTTCTCAATATTCTATTCATCCGGGTAGTACGAAGATGTACCGTAATATTCGTCAGTATTTTTGGTAGAATGGCATGAAGAGGGAGATAGCCCGGTTTGTCTCTCGGTGTTTGGTTTGCCAACAGGTTAAAGCTGAACATCAGAGGCCCGCTGGACTTCTTCAACCTTTACTGATCCCAGAATGGAAATGGGAACATATAACCATGGATTTCGTGACCGGATTGCCCAGATCTCCGGCCGGCAGAGATGCTATTTGGGTAATTGTGGACAGGCTTACCAAGGTGGCACACTTTCTTCTATTCAGAGTTGGACAGTCGACGGCGCAGCTAGCTGAGATGTATCTCAGGCAGATCGTCAGGCTTCACGGTGTGCCAATCAGCATCACCTCGGACAGGGATTCAAGATTCACATCACACTTTTGGCACAGCTTGCAGAAGAGTTTGGGGACTCGTCTTCAGTTCAGCTCAGCTTATCACCCACAGACGGATGGTCAGTCAGAGCGCACAATCCAGACTCTTGAAGATATGTTGAGATCTTGTACCCTTGACTTTGGTGGTTCATAGGAGAATCATCTGCACCTGGTGGAATTCTCGTACAACAACAGTTATCAGGCCAGTATCCAGATGGCACCCTTCGAGGCTCTTTATGGCAGGAAGTACAGATCCCCGCTAACATGGGACGATGTCGGGGAGAGGCAGATGCTCGGACCCGAATTGATTTCCCAGATGGTTGAAGTGGTCAGGAAGGTCAGAGATCACCTCCGAGTTGCCCAGGACCGCCAGCGCCATTAGGCCGATGCTCATCGGCGTCCCTTAGAATTTACTGTCGGCGACCATGTATTCCTTAGGATCTCGCCTAACCGCGGCGTCATTCGCTTCGGCGTGCGGGAAAAGCTTAGTCCTAGGTATATAGGGCCCTTCGATATTCTAGAGAGAGTAGGAGATGTATCCTATCGTCTCGCTCTTTCGCCGTCGCTAAGTGAGGTACATGATGTATTCTATGTGTCCCAATTACGACGGTATATTCCGGACCCGAGCCACGTCCTAGACCATTCGAAATTGGTTGTTGGTACCAACCTTTCGTATGAGGAGAGGCCCGTGTCTATATTGGACCGGAGGGAGAAGATACTCAAGAACAAGACTATTAAATTAGTCCGTATTGCTTGGGGTCATCACTCTCTAGGTGAGTCAACGTTGGAGTGTGAGGACGACATCCGATCGCGATATCCCTACCTGTTTGACTCGTGAGGTATAATATCTTTCTTATGCCTTATATTTTCCCTTCCTTGCTTGCATTGTATGATTATATGATTGAACTGCTTAGTGTAGCTTGCATGTGCTTACTGTAGCTTGTCGTGACAATCTCTAGCTCCTTGATTAAATTCCGAGGACGGAATTCTTTTAAGGTGGGTAGAGTTGTCACCCTCATTTCCCGTATTTCCCGTATTTCCCGTATTTTTTCGTATTTTCCCGTATTTCGTATTTTTACTCATATCTGGATTTTGGCATGTATTTTATTTTTCTTAACTTCCGGAATTTCGGTGTTTCTCGTATTTCGGGTTTTGACATTGCTCGGTTTTAATTGGGATGGTTTGGTTTGGTTCGGTTTTATGTGTTGGATCACCATAACCTATGCTACCCCCCTTAACCCACCACAACTCCCCCTCTTTATATCCCCACCTACCACTCTCTCTTCTCATAACCACCATTTATTTCCTTCTTCTTCTCCTTCCTCAACACAACTCTCCCAACCCTAGGCAAGTACATCTTGCCACTACATGAGAACCCTCTTTTCTTGGTCCATTTGCTAGATTAGGACATGGTGATCAACATTAGAACTTGGGTTTTTGTGATTTGGAGCATCCATTGTGATAGATCTAAGTTATTTCTATTTTCGGATTTTGCATGGTTTGAGCTTCTTAAGTTAGATTTTATGGGTTTTT
The DNA here is from genome assembly GCA_029216955.1 of Iris pallida. Taxonomy (NCBI): domain Eukaryota; kingdom Viridiplantae; phylum Streptophyta; class Magnoliopsida; order Asparagales; family Iridaceae; genus Iris; species Iris pallida. The sequence continues at coordinate 12,161,663 of JANAVB010022397.1, forward strand.
GATGTTTCCATGTGGTAGAGCATTCAGTTTCACTCCAGTTGGAACTTTGAAAATTCGGATTTGGAGTTCGGATGGCCAAGTTCTGAACTTTTGAAGCTTTGGGTTCATCCATGGTGTTCTTGCTGTTTGGAGAAGACAGTGAGCTGTGTGCAGAGCTATTTAGCTTACGCACCCTGAGCTACGTGCGCTCTTTAGCGCTGCGTATGCAGGCTTGAGTACGCTTCCTGTTGGAAGCGTGTCTCCTTGAGTGTGCGTGACTTTTCACATACACTGCTCCCTTTAGTGTGCGTGACTTTTCACGTACACTGCTCCCTTGAGTGTGCGTGACTTTTTACGTACACTGCTCCCTTGAGTGTGCGTTACTTTTCACGTACACTGCTCCCTTGAGTGTGCGTGACTTTTTACGTACACTGCTCCCTTGAGTGTGCGTGACTTTTCACCTACGCTGCTCTCTGAAGCGTGCGTGACTTTTTACCTATGCTGCTCTCTCAGCGTGCGTGACTTTTTACCTACGCTGCTCTCTGAAGCATGCGTGACTTTTCACCTACGATGCTCTCTCAGCGTGCGTGACTTTTCACCTATGCTGCTCTCTCAGCGTGCGTAACTTTTCACCTATGCTGCTCCCTCAGCGTGCGTGACTTTTCACCTACGTTGCTCTCTCAGCGTGCGTGACTTTTCACCTACGCAGCTCTCATGCATGCGTGACTTTCGCGTACGCTGCTCCTCTCAACCCCTTGCTTAACCCATTGGCTCTTGAAGTTTTGGTCTTATTTCTTTAAGCTTGGCTTTTCTATAGCCCTGTATATTGATATTTTATTAGATATTTTACGCCCATTTTATATCCTTACGCTTTTTGTCATGAACTTGATTTTGCTTAATATGTTTGGAATGACTATTGTACATGGCATGTATGACAAGGAACTAGCATAACACGACAGTGACCCGTAGTGGTGCACTCCTGACATGACCAACCTGACATGATAGTGGCCCGTCGTGGCGCACTCCTGACAAGTACCCTGACATGATTTATCTTGATAACTTAACTTGACTTGCTTTGACACCGTGGGTAGTTCCTTCTTGCTTGCTTGTTAAATCTACTTGTCCAGTCTTGCATCATGTCTAGGATGGGACTCCTGAGTACCACGGTCAGGAGTACCTACTAAAATGGATTAAGGCTAATCACTAGAATAACACAGTAGTCATGAAGAGATGACACAGCTACAGACAATCCCGTTACCTGGACGCTCTTGAGATCTGTTGCCTGCCGTCGAGTAGGGCACATTTCCAGCACACTGTCGAGTGTTGCACCCTCTAAGTCACCTAAGGGTACATTTGTCTCCCGGGCGATGTACCCACCTAAATTCAACCCCTAATTTTTGACCTGGGTAACCTGGATGGTCTGCAGGGCTTGTGGCTGTGGAACAATCTCACTGCATCTTGTTAGTAATTAGGTCTGTGATAACCCTAGTTAGTTAAAGTAGTAAGCCGTAAGATCTTCTTGGCCATGATTGATTGAATGAGGTATAACTAGTCTAGCTATGTCTTGATCCCGTACAGGATTGTTTCCTGTCTTGATTTCTTGCATTATTATCTTGTCGATAAATGGTGGGAAACCAAGTTCTGTTCAGACGAAGGGTTACAACCCCGGTCCTTATTTGGTTTACGGGTTGTAACCTGGCTATCAGAATAGTTCCATGGTTATCTCGTCGTATATCACCCTGCCATGTTTTCGTAAGTTTTAATTTTAATATTAGATTTTCTGTGCTGATTGCTGGCTTTTGTTCTTATTTCGTGGCCCCCTTGTGGCACTTGCTCTTTCTGGGGTTGACCCAGCTGGTTTTGTGTGGCCAGATTTCGGAGCAGCTCCCGAGGATCTACCAAGCTTCCAGCCCAATGGTGACAACTAGACGGAACCCAGGCCAAGAGTGGGTTTTCCTTTTTGTTTTGCCCACCTTATTATAAAATTATTCTTTTGAGGCGTTTAGCCGACGAGCACCTGTTAGCTCGATGCACTTTTACTTACTGTCTGCCTACGGGCTGTAAACATGATTAACAAATCCTAGAGTTGATCATGTACGACTAAACTCTTGCTAGTCCTAACATTTTGTAACGACTAGCTTCATGATCAGCTGAATATGTGATATTTGGGATGCCTTATTATTGTATATTTAATGATCATATATCTTGTGACTTTACTTACTTGCTGTGATTGAGACATTAGGCTTGTTCATGACCTTAAGAGACTGTTGGCTTGTAGTAAACCCTCATATATCTAGACAGTCGTGACCGTATATCGAAGTGGTTTCTATTTCAATATACGTAGCTGGCTATGTCTGCTCCCGCTCTCCAGTATTCTGGTTCTGGGGCGTGACACATTCTTCTACTTAAAATCAATATTGTACCAATTGGTCCTTCACTAAATTATAGGTTTAAAGTATGTTATAGCCCTTCATGTTAGCTTTCTGAAACTTCAAACAGATCGCATTTTCGTGTCCGGAAGCTCCCGGAATCGCAAAAACACCGAAACGCTTTTGTCTTTCGGACAGCTGACACTCAAATAATTTTACAAAAATTTGCAGAATGATTTTGGCTTATTAAAATATATATTTGGAAAGCTAACTTCGTTACGGTTCTTTTAAAAAAAATGGGAGATTAAACGGAGTTCTAAGCTAAAAGTTATGACATTTCTTAGTTGCTTTGGTTAATAAAAACGTGGATGAATATTATGACGAATTTGAGTTGTTTTGGACAAAAGAAACACATGTAGGCCAAGATACTTGGATACCAACATAGGTATCCAAATGAAACTCATTCTAACCATCCTAACTAAGATCAATCCACTCTCTAACAATTCTAAAACTGAATTTAAATATCTATTTAAACTATTATCATACATACATACACATGGGGTGTCCTAATTTGGGATCTATCAAGTAGGACACAAGACACATCTAAAATCCTCAAAAGAGCTTCAAATGGCCTCAAATTTGAATCTAAGGGGACACATGCATGAGGATGCATCCTATGGATCAAAACTAATTTATATGCAAAGGAAATCGATTTAGAGGATGGGTTTTACCTATTAGGAGTAGAATCCCAATAAAATCCTTTAGGACACGGCTCTGATACGAAGATCCCTCAAAGTGGACACTCCTCCTTATACTTCTCTTCTAATCCTTGGTATCACCCTTCCCTTGGAGAATGGGAATGATTGAGGAAAGTTTTGGTGAAGGAATAATTTGATTTGGAGATCAAATCAAAGGGAAGGCTCTCTAAAATTATGGAAGAACAAAAGAAAAATAAAAGAGGCAAGATTGTAATAAATGAAATGAATCATTCTTCCCTAAAGGTGGCTGCCATAAAGATTACATTAGGGCTAATGGGAAATGTCCTAATTGCCCCTCTCTAGTCTCATATGGTTAAGTCTATACTAGGTTCAAGTTTGGGGTCAAAAGGATCTAGTTTTGAGTCTCTAACTTAACCATTCTAACATGATAAAAATTAGTCTAACTAACTAACTTAAATGTTGGATTTTGTGGGCCATGCTTAACTTAATATTGGGTCCCATCTAGAGTTTAAGCTACCCGGGTCACAATATGTAGCATCCACTTTTTCATAGAAGGATATTTTAGTCTTTTTAGCCATTTTGGCCTTTTTGTGATTTTCTAGATATGTTGAGTTGTGATTGTGCTAGCAACTGGTTTAACCTTAGAGGACTAGTATAGGAGCCTAACCATGCCTTAGAATTATTATTTTTATTTTTAGAATTTATTTTAGGCTTGAGTTTATTTTTAAGGCTTTAATTAATTTTTAGCCATTTTCATGCTAGCCTTTTAGCCTTTTTGACTTGGGCCTTATTCTTACTTAAGAATGAGTTAGCCCAAGTGAATCCCTAACCCTAGAGACCTATTCCTGGCTGCCCAACAGCAGTACCCCCTCCCTCTTCCTTTCATTTGTGAGTTTTAGCCTCCACAAGTGAAACCCTAATAGATCCCCTTCTCCAAAACTCATTTTTCCTTCATCCGGAGTCCGTTTCTTTCCAAACAAACTCCGTTGCACTCGTCGAGGAGAGGAGGATCTGCTGGAGCATTTCTAGCGAGGAGGCGGAGGCATTTGCTTCAGGGAAATTGGCCGACACGACAACCGAGGGGCTCCGTTTATTGAGTTTTTGACACTCAAAAGGTAAACCCTAATCTACCATAGTAAATCTGCAATTTCTTTCATTTTTGCATCCATATAGGTGCCTTAGACTTGCCCACGAAGTTTGGTTGGATTTTGACTTCGTTTGATGGCGGTATCGGACACGTGTCGGTCCTTTACGGATGTTTAGATAATATTATTTTGATAGAAAGTTGTTGTTTTTCAATTTTGTCTTCATGGATGTTTAGATAATATTATTTTGATAAACTTTTGTGAAGATAGATTTGATTTTGATGACGTTACAGCGGCGTTTCGGGCATCGGACGCACGTGCACGGATCCCGTGCACGAGGCCGTGCGTGCCCTGCCTACTGTGCGTTGTATCTCGATGCACAGGCCGTATTTTTGCATGAAATTTCTTGAGTATGTGGGGGCAACCTCTGCCCCCATGTTCGTAAACTTTCATGGCTTTTCGTTGAGCGAGCGCGGAGAAATCTGACGCTCACCGCTCAGCCGCACTGTGCATTCAGGCTAATTTTTGTCGCTGAAACGGACTTCGTGCGCGCACACGACGCAACGAAGACCCGTTCCAGGACCTGGGACACGTCGACCTATACCTAGATTACCCGAGGGACCAATCCCGATTCATGGCATGGCCCGACGAGCGAGCCACGGAGGCGGAACCGCGCGCACAAGGGCGCGCGGGCGCGCGCACGCGCAGCAGGCCGCGCGCAGGTGCGGGGCTACGTACATCGCCTTAGCACGATGTGTCACTGTGTTTCTGTGTCCTAGACCTTCCCCAGGACCCCTCCAGCTACGTGCACGAGCACGGGGCTTTTCGTTGTGTGTGCGGCGCTCAATCGAGCGAGAACGCACGCACAAGCACGCGTTGTCACGCGGTATCGGAAATTTCCGATACGCGTTATGTGGACACGACACGGACACGATTTCGCGGGTTCATTTGGTGTATATCTCATTTTGGGTCGTTGTGTGAAAAATGGGTTTTTCTTTAAATTCGATTTTGAGTTTGAGTATGATATTTTGATGTCCATTAAATTAGCTTATAAATTCTGAGTTTTTAGTACGTATATGAAGTTTTGGATTTGTGGGAACAAACTTTTGGATTCGTTTCATAATTTTCTATCATTTATGAGTATATGTGTTTTCCTTGTAGCTATGTACATATATATTTAACTATATGCATTAGAAAACCCCGTTGAAACACATTGCCAATGTATATATGTGAGAATGGGTCGAGGGGGATTAAATTCTAGATTTTGATTCGCTAAACTATTTCAAAAACCCATTGCCAATATATATATATATATATATATATATATATATATATATATATATATATATATATATATATATAATATATATATATTATATATATATATATATATATATAAAATATATATATATATATTTTATATATATATATATATATATATATATATATATATATATATATAAAATATAGTTTACCTATTTGTTGTATGTATAAAATAGTATATTAAATTAAAGTATACCATGGTTGTGTTTGCTGTTTTTAATCTCAGATTTGACCCCATTTCAGTAATCTCCAGGTCACACACACACACACACACAATCATTTGTTAGAATAGGGTTTGGCTTGTATTGTAAATTGTCACCCTCATTTCCCGTATTTTGTATTTATACTCGTATCTGGATTTTGGCATGTATTTTTATTTTTCTCAGCTTATGGAATTTTGGTATTTCTCGTATTTTGGGTTTTCTCATGGCTCGGTTTTATTGGGTTGGTCTGGTTCAGTTTATTTAATGGAGCACCTTAACCTATGCTACCCCTCATCCCCACCACAACTCCCCCTCTTTATATCCCCACCTACCACTCTCTCTCTTCATTACCACCACCATTAATTTCCTTCTTCTTCTTCATCTCCTTCCTCTACACAACTCTTCCAACCCTAGGCAAGTGCATCTTGCCACTACATGAGAACCCTCTTTTCCTTGTCCATTTGATAGATTAGGACATGGTGATCAATATTAGAACTTGGGTTTTTGTGATTTGGAGCCTCCATTGTTGTAGATCTAAGTTATATCTATTTTCGGATTTTGTATGGTTTGAGCTACTTAAGTTGGATTTTATAGAATTTTGATGTTTCCTAGTGGAAGAGAGTTCAATTCCACCCTGGTTAGAACTTTGAAAATCTGGATTTGGAGTTCGGATGGCCAAGTTATGAGGTTTTGAAGTTTTAGAGCCATTGGAGCTTCTTCTCAGCCATGGAGAAGAAGACCCAGACCCTGCGTGCGTGTTTTTACGCGTACGCAGCTCTCTGCTTGCGTGCTTTTGCATGTACGCTGCTCCCTGTAGCGTGCGTGACTTTTTATGCAGCTGCTTCCCTTGAGCGTGCGTGACTTTCACGCAGCTGCTCCCTTGAGCGTGCGTGACTTTCACGTATGCTGCCCTCCTTGAGCGTGCGTGACTTTTCATGTAGCTGCTCCCTGTAGCGTGCGTGACTTTTCACGCAGCTACTTCCCTTGAGCGTGCGTGACTTTCACGCAGCTGCTCCCTTGAGCGTGCGTGACTTTCACGTATGCTGCCCTCCATGAGCGTGCATGACTTTTCATGCAGCTGCTCCCTGTAGCATGTGTGACTTTCACGTATGCCGCTTCCCTGTAGCGTGCGTGACTTTCACGTACACTGCTCTCTTGACCGTGCGTGACTTTTCATGCAGCTGCTCCCTGTAGCGTGCATGACTTTCACGTATGCTGCTTCCCTCAGTGTGCGTGACTTTCACGTACCCTGCTCCCTGTAGCGTGCGTGACTTTCACGTATGCTGCTTCCCTTAGCGTGCGTGACTTTCACGTACCCTGCTCCCTGTAGCGTACGTGACTTTCATGTACACTGCTCCCTTCAGCGTACGTGATTTTTCACCTACGCTGCTCTCAGCGTGCGTAACTTTTCGTATGCTGCCCCTTGATCCCTTGCTTAACCCATTGGCTCTTGGAGTTTGGTCTTATTTCTTTAAGCTTGGCTTTTCTATAGTCCTGTATATTAATATTTTATTAGATATTTTATGCCCATTTTATATCCTTATGCCTTTTGTCATGAACTTGATTTTACTTAATATGTTTGGAATGACTATTGTACATGTCATGATATGACAAGGAACCAGCATAACACGACAGTGACCCGTGGTGGTGCACTCCTGACATGACCAACTTGACATGATAGTGGCCCGTCGTGGCGCACTCCCGACAAGTACCCTGACATGATTTATCTTGATAACTTAACTTGACTTGCCTTGACACCGTGGGTGGTTATTTCTTGCTTGCTTGTTAAATCCACTTGTCCTGTCTTGCATCATGTCTAGGATGGGACTCCTGAGTACCACGGTCAGGAGTACCTACTAAAATGAATTAAGGTTAATAACTAGAATAACACAGTAGTCATGAAGAGATGACACAGCTACAGGCAATCCCGTTACCTGGGCGCTCTTGGGATCTGTAGCCTACCGTCGAGTAGGGCACATTTCTAGCGCACCGTCGAGTGTTGCACCCTCTAAGTCACCTAAGGGTACATTTGTCTCCCGGGCGATGTACCCACCTGAATTCAACCCTAATCTTTCGTCCTTGGTAGCCTGGATGGTCTGCAGGGCTTGTAGATGTAGAACAATTTCACTGCATCTTGTTAGTAATTAGGTCTGTGATAACCCTAGTTAGTTAAAGTAGTAAGCCGTAGTATCTGCTTGGCCGTGATTGATTGAATGAAGTATAACCAGTTTAGCCATGTCTTGATCCAGTATAAGATTGCTCCCTGTCCTGATTTCTTACATTATTATCTTGCCGATAAATGGTAGGAAACCAAGTTCTGTTCAGATGAAGGGTTACAACCCCGGTCCTTGTTTGGTTTACGGGTTGTAACCTGGCTATCGGAATAGTTCCTTGGTTATCTCGTCGTATATCACCCTGCCATGATTTCGTAAGTTTTAATTTTAATATTAGATTTTCTGTGCTGATTGCTGGCTTTTGTTCTTATTTCGTGGCCCCCTTGTGGCACTTGCTCTTTCTGGGGTTGACCCAGCTGGTTTTGTGTGGCCAGATTTCGGAGCAGCTCCTGAGGATCTACCAAGCTTCCAGCCCGATGGTGGCGACTAGAAGGAACCCGGGCTACGAGTGGGTTTTCTATTTTGTTTCGCTCACTCTATTATAAATTTATTCTTTTGAGGCGTTTAGCCGACGAGCACCTGTTAGCTCGATGCACTTTTACTCACTGTCTGCCTACAGGCTGTAAACATGATTAACAAATCCTAGGGTTGATCATGTATGACTTAAACTCTTGCTAGTTGTCACCCTCATTTCCCATATTTCGTATTTATACTCGTATCTGGATTTTGGCATGTATTCTTATTTTTCTCAGCTTGTAGAATTTCGGTATTTCTCGTATTTTGGGTTTTCTCATGGCTCGGTCTTATTGGGTTGGTCTGGTTTGGTTTATGTAATGGAGTACCTTAACCTATGCTACCCCTCATCCCCACCACAACTCTCCCTCTTTATATCCCCACCTACCACTCTCTCTCTCTTCATTACCACCACCATTAATTTCCTTCTTCTTCTTCATCTCCTTCCTCTACACAACTCTCCCAACCCTAGGCAAGTACATCTTGCCACTATATGAGAACCCTCTTTTCCTTGTCCATTTGATAGATTAGGACATGGTGATCAACATTAGAACTTGGGTTTTTGTGATTTGGAGCCTCCATTGTTGTAGATCTAAGTTATATCTATTTTTGGATTTTGTATGGTTTGAGCTACTTAAGTTGGATTTTATAGAATTTTGATGTTTCCTAGTGGAAGAGAGTTCAATTCCACCCTGGTTAGAACTTTGAAAATCTGGATTTGGAGTTCGGATGGCCAAGTTATGAGGTTTTGAAGTTTTAGAGCCATTGGAGCTTCTTCTCAGCCATGGAGAAGAAGACCCAGACCCTGCGTGCGTGTTTTTACGTGTACGCAGCTCTCTGCTTGCGTGCTTTTGCATGTACGCTGCTCCCTGTAGCGTGCGTGACTTTTTACGCAGCTGCTTCCCTTGAGCGTGCGTGACTTTCACGCAGCTGCTCCCTTGAGCGTGCGTGACTTTCACGTATGCTGCCCTCCTTGAGCGTGCGTGACTTTTCATGCAGCTGCTCCCTGTAGCGTTCGTGACTTTTCACGCAGCTACTTCCCTTGAGCGTGCGTGACTTTCACGCAGCTGCTCCCTTGAGCGTGCGTGACTTTCACGTATGCTGCCCTCCATGAGCGTGCATGACTTTTCATGCAGCTGCTCCCTGTAGCATGCGTGACTTTCACGTATGCCGCTTCCCTGTAGCGTGCGTGACTTTCACGTACACTGCTCTCTTGACCGTGCGTGACTTTTCATGCAGCTGCTCCCTGTAGCGTGCATGACTTTCACGTATGCTGCTTCCCTCAGCGTGCGTGACTTTCACGTACCCTGCTCCCTGTAGCATGCGTGACTTTCACGTATGCTGCTTCCCTTAGCGTGCGTAACTTTTACGTACCATGCTCCCTGTAGCGTGCGTGACTTTCACGAACACTGCTCCCTTCAGCGTGCGTGATTTTTCACCTACGCTGCTCTCAGCGTGCGTAACTTTTCGTATGCTGCCCCTTGATCCCTTGCTTAATCCATTGGCTCTTGGAGTTTGGTCTTATTTCTTTAAGCTTGGCTTTTCTATAGTCCTGTATATTAATATTTTATTAGATATTTTATGCCCATTTTATATCCTTATGCCTTTTGTCATGAACTTGATTTTACTTAATATGTTTGGAATGACTATTGTACATGGCATGATATGACAAGGAACCAGCATAACACGACAGTGACCCGTGGTGGTGCACTCCTGACATGACCAACTTGACATGATAGTGGCCCGTCGTGGCGCACTCCCGACAAGTACCCTGACATGATTTATCTTGATAACTTAACTTGACTTGCCTTGACACCGTGGGTGGTTCTTTCTTGCTTGCTTGTTAAATCCACTTGTCCTGTCTTGCATCATGTCTAGGATGGGACTCCTGAGTACCACGGTCAGGAGTACCTACTAAAATGAATTAAGGTTAATAACTAGAATAACACAGTAGTCATGAAGAGATGACACAGCTACAGGCAATCCCGTTACCTGGGCGCTCTTGGGATCTGTAGCCTACCGTCGAGTAGGGCACATTTCCAGCGCACCGTCGAGTGTTGCACCCTCTAAGTCACCTAAGGGTACATTTGTCTCCCGGGCGATGTACCCACCTGAATTCAACCCTAATCTTTCGTCCTTGGTAGCCTGGATGGTCTGCAGGGCTTGTAGATGTAGAACAATTTTACTGCATCTTGTTAGTAATTAGGTCTGTGATAACCCTAGTTAGTTAAAGTAGTAAGCCGTAGTATCTGCTTGGCCGTGATTGATTGAATGAAGTATAACCAGTTTAGCCATGTCTTGATCCAGTATAAGATTGCTCCCTGTCCTGATTTTTTACATTATTATCTTGCCGATAAATGGTGGGAAACCAAGTTCTGTTCAGATGAAGGGTTACAACCCCGGTCCTTGTTTGGTTTACGGGTTGTAACCTGGCTATCGGAATAGTTCCTTGGTTATCTCGTCGTATATCACCCTGCCATAATTTCGTAAGTTTTAATTTTAATATTAGATTTTCTGTGCTGATTGCTGGCTTTTGTTCTTATTTCGTGGCCCCCTTGTGGCACTTACTCTTTCTGGGGTTGACCCAGCTGGTTTTGTGTAGCCAGATTTCGGAGCAGCTCCTGAGGATGTACCAAGCTTCCAGCCCGATGGTGGCGACTAGAAGGAACCCGGGCTACGAGTGGGTTTTCTATTTTGTTTCGCTCACTCTATTGTAAATTTATTCTTTTGAGGCGTTTAGCCGACGAGCACCTGTTAGCTCGATGCACTTTTACTCACTGTCTGCCTACGGGCTGTAAACATGATTAACAAATCCTAGGGTTGATCATGTATGACTTAAACTCTTGCTAGTTGTCACCCTCATTTCCCGTATTTCGTATTTATACTCGTATCTGGATTTTGGCATGTATTCTTATTTTTCTCAGCTTGTAGAATTTCGGTATTTCTCGTATTTTGGGTTTTCTCATGGCTCGGTCTTATTGGGTTGGTCTGGTTCGGTTTATGTAATGGAGTACCTTAACCTATGCTACCCCTCATCCCCACCACAACTCTCCCTCTTTATATCCCCACCTACCACTCTCTCTCTTCATTACCACCACCATTAATTTCCTTCTTCTTCTTCATCTCCTTCCTCTACACAACTCTCCCAACCCTAGGCAAGTGCATCTTGCCACTACATGAGAACCCTCTTTTCCTTGTCCATTTGATAGATTAGGACATGGTGATCAACATTAGAACTTGGGTTTTTGTGATTTGGAGCCTCCATTGTTGTAGATCTAAGTTATATCTATTTTCGGATTTTGCATGGTTTGAGCTACTTAAGTTGGATTTATGGAATTTTGATGTTTCCTAGTGGAAGAGAGTTCAATTCCACCCTGGTTAGAACTTTGGAAATCTGGATTTGGAGTTCGGATGGCCAAGTTATGAGGTTTTGAAGTTTTAGAGCCATTGGAGCTTCTTCTCAGCCATGGAGAAGAAGACCCAGACCCTGCGTACGTGTTTTTACGCGTACGCAGCTCTCTGATTGCGTGCTTTTGCACGTACGCTGCTCCTTGTAGCGTGCGTGACTTTTTACGCAGCTGCTTCCCTTGAGCGTGCGTGACTTTCACGCAGCTGCTCCCTTGAGCGTGCGTGACTTTCACGTATGCTGCCCTCCTTGAGCGTGCGTGACTTTTCATGCAGCTGCTCCCTGTAGCATGCGTGACTTTCACGTATGCCGCTTCCCTGTAGCGTGCGTGACTTTCACGTACACTGCTCTCTTGAGCGTGCATGACTTTTCATGCAGCTGCTCCCTGTAGCGTGCGTGACTTTCACGTATGCTGCTTCCCTCAGCGTACGTGACTTTCACGTACCCTGCTCCCTGTAGCGTGCGTGACTTTCACGTATGTTGTTTCCCTTAGCGTGCGTGACTTTCACGTACCCTGCTCCCTGTAGCGTGCGTGACTTTCACGTACACTGCTCCCTTCAGTATGCGTGATTTTTCACCTACGCTGCTCTCAGCGTGCGTGACTTTTCGTATGCTGCCCCTTGATCCCTTGCTTAATCCATTGGCTCTTGGAGTTTGGTCTTATTTTTTTAAGCTTGGCTTTTCTATAGTCCTGTATATTAATATTTTATTAGATATTTTATGCCTATTTTATATCCTTACGCCTTTTGTCATGAACTTGATTTTACTTAATATGTTTGGAATGACTATTGTACATGGCATGATATGACAAAGAACCAGCATAATACGACAGTGACCCGTGGTGGTGCACTCCTGACATGACCAACCTGACATGATAGTGGCCCGTCGTGGCGCACTCCTGACAAGTACCCTGACATGATTTATCTTGATAACTTAACTTGACTTGCCTTGACACCGTGGGTGGTTCTTTCTTGCTTGCTTGTTAAATCTACTTGTCCTGTCTTGCATCATGTCTAGGATGGGACTCCTGAGTACCACGGTCAGGAGTACCTACTAAAATGAATTAAGGTTAATAACTAGAATAACACAGTAGTCATGAAGAGATGACACGGCTACAGGCAATCCCGTTACCTGGGCGCTCTTGGGATCTGTAGCCTGCCGTCGAGTATGGCACATTTCCAGCGCACCGTCGAGTGTTGCACCCTCTAAGTCACCTAAGGATACATTTGTCTCCCGGGCGATGTACCCACCTGAATTCAACCCTAATCTTTCGTCCTGGGTAGCCTGGATGGTCTGCAGGGCTTGTGGCTGTGGAACAATCTCACTGCATCTTGTTAGTAATTAGGTCTATGATAACCCTAGTTAGTTAAAGTAGTAAGCCGTAGTATCTGCTTGGCCGTGATTGATTGAATGAAGTATAACCAGTTTAGCCATGTCTTGATCCAGTATAAGATTGCTCCCTGTCCTGATTTCTTACATTATTATCTTGCCGATAAATGGTAGGAAACCAAGTTCTGTTCAGATGAAGGGTTACAACCCCTGTCCTTGTTTGGTTTACGGGTTGTAACCTGGCTATCGGAATAGTTCCATGGTTATCTCGTCGTATATCACCCTGCCATGATTTCGTAAGTTTTAATTTTAATATTAGGTTTTCTGTGCTGATTGCAGGCTTTTGTTCTTATTTCGTGACCCCTTGTGGCACTTGCTCTTTCTGGGGTTGACCCAGCTGGTTTTGTGTGGCCAGATTTCGGAGCAGCTCCCAAGGATCTACCAAGCTTCCAGTCCGATGGTGGCGACTAGAAGGAACCCGGGCTACGAGTGGGTTTTCTATTTTGTTTCGGAGTAGCTCCCGAAGATCTACCAAGATTTCGGAGCAGTTCCTTGTTATGCCCTTTGGAGCGACCAATGCGCCGGCAGTATTCATGGATCTCATGAATCATATTTTTATGCCTTACTTGGACCAATTTGTGATCGTGTTCCGAGATGATATCCTGGTCTACAGCAAGAGTGAAGCAGAGTATGAGCAGCATCTCAGAGTCGTCCTCCAGACCCTTAGGGAGCATCAGTTGTACGCCAAGTTCAGTAAATACGAGTTCTGGCTCGATCGCATTTCGTACTTGGGTCACATCATTACCTGAGGAGGAGTGGAAGTGGATCCCAAGAAGATTGTGGCTATCGAGTCATGGTCGGTACCCAGCTCAGTGGCAGAGGTTCGCAGCTTTCTTGGATTGGCCGGCTACTACCGGCGGTTCGTTTCAGATTTCGCAAGGATTTCAGCGCCGATGACCCAGTTGACCCGCAAGGATGTGCCGTTTGTTTGGATAGCAGAGTGTCAGGAATCATTTGAGAAGTTGAAGCGAGGTTTGATAACGGCTCCCATTCTCACTCTTCCAGATGGGACCGAAGGATTCACCGTTTATTGCGACGCTTCAGGCAGAGGATTGGGGTGTGTCTTGATGCAGCATGGGAAGGTAATATCTTATGCGTCACGTCAACTACATGATCATGAGAAGAATTACCCGACCCACGACTTGAAATTGGCGGCGGTAGTGTTTGCTTTGAAGTTGTGGAGACACTACTTGTACGGAGATAGAGTGGAGATCTTTACTGATCATAAGAGCCTGAAGTATGTTTTCACCCGGAGGGACCTTAATATGCGGCAGAGAAGATGGCTCGAGCTACTAGTGGACTATGATATGGATTTGCAGTATCATCCCGGGAAGGCTAACGTTGTAGCAGATGCATTGAGCAGGAGAGCCGAAGTTTATCTCCTGACGGCGCAACCAGAATTATTGGCAGATCTTCAGAAGATAGGAATTGAAGTGGTTCTTCCTACCAGTGTGGCATTGATGGCCAGTCTACAGGTTCAGTCCAGCATAGTTGAGAAGATCCGGATGGCGCAGCCAGCAGATTCCAAGCTTCAGCGACTCAGAGCAGAGTGTGAAACAGGAAGAAGGCCAGAGTTATGTATCCATAAAGACGGTACACTTCGGCACGGCACTCGTCTTTGTGTACCCAGTGGAGATATCAGACAGGAAGTCATTGTAGAAGCCCACAGTTTACAGTATTCTATTCATCCGGGTGGTACGAAGATGTACCGTGATATTCGTCAGTATTTCTGGTGGAATGGCATAAAGAGAGAGATAGCCCGGTTTGTCTCTCGGTGTTTGGTTTGCCAACAGGTTAAAGCTGAACATCAGAGGCCCGCTGGACTTCTTCAACCCTTACCAATCCCAGAATAGAAATGGGAGCATATAACCATGGATTTCGTGACCGGATTGCCCAGGTCTCCGGCCGGCAGAGATGCTATTTGGGTAATTGTGGACAGGCTTACCAAGGTGGCACACTTTCTCCCATTCAGAGTTGGGCAGTCGACTGCACAGTTAGCAGAGATGTACCTCAGGCAGATCGTCAGGCTTCACGGTGTGCCAGTCAGCATCACCTCGGACAGGGATTTAAGATTCACATCACACTTTTGGCGCAGCTTGCAGAAGAGTTTGGGGACTCACCTTCAGTTCAGCTCAGCTTATCACCCACAGACGGATGGTCAATCAGAGCACACAATCCAGACTCTTGAAGATATGTTGAGATCTTGCACCCTTGACTTCGGTGGTTCATGGGAGAATTATTTGCACCTGGTGGAATTCTCGTACAACAACAGTTATCAGGCCAGTATCCAGATGGCACCCTTCGAGGCTCTTTATGGCAGGAAGTGCAGATCCCCGCTAGCATGGGACGATGTCGGAGAGAGACAGATGCTCGGACCCGAGTTGATTTCCCAAACGGTTGAAGTGGTCAGGAGGGTCAGAGATCACCTCCGAGTTGCCCAGGACCGCCAGCGCCATTGGGCCGATGCTCATCGGCGTCCCTTAGAATTTGCTGTCGGCGACCATGTATTCCTTAGGATCTCGCCTAATCGCGGCGTCATTCGCTTCGGCGTGCGGGGAAAGCTTAGTCCTAGGTATATAGGGACGTTCGATATTCTAGAGCGAGTAGGAGATGTATCCTATCGTCTCGCTCTTCCGCCGTCGCTAAGTGAGGTACATGATGTATTCCATGTGTCCCATTTACGACGGTATATTTCGGACCCGAGCCACGTCCTAGACCATTCAGAATTGGTTGTTGGTACCAACCTTTCGTATGAGGAGAGGCCCGTGTCTATATTGGACCGGAGGGAGAAGATACTCAAGAACAAGACTATTAAATTAGTCCGTGTTGCTTGGGGTCATCACTCTCAAGGTGAGTCAACGTGGGAGCGTGAGGACGACATCCGATCGCGATATCCCTACCTGTTTGACTCGTGAGGTATAATGTCTTTCTTATGCCTTACGTTTTCCCTTCCTTGCTTGCATTGTATGATTGTATGATTGGACTGCTTAGTGTAGCTTGCCTGTGCTTAGTGTAGCTTGTCGTGGCAATCTCTAGCTCCTTGATTAAATTTCGAGGACGGAATTCTTTTAAGGTGGGTAGAGTTGTCACCCTCATTTCCCGTATTTCGTATTTATACTCGTATCTGGATTTTGGCATGTATTTTTATTTTTCTCAGCTTGTGGAATTTTGGTATTTCTCGTATTTTGGATTTTTTCATGGCTCGGTTTTATTGGGTTAGTCTGGTTCGGTTTATGTAATGGAGCACCTTAACGTATGCTACCCCTCATCCCCACCACAACTTCCCCTCTTTATATCCCCACCTACCACTCTCTCTCTTCATTACCACCACCATTAATTTCCTTCTTCTTCTTCATCTCCTTCCTCTACACAACTCTTCCAACCCTAGGAAAGTGCATCTTGCCACTACATGAGAACCCTCTTTTCCTTGTCCATTTGATAGATTAGGACATGGTGATCAACATTAGAACTTGGGTTTTTGTGATTTAGAGCCTCCATTGTTGTAGATCTAAGTTATATCTATTTTCAGATTTTGCATGGTTTGAGATACTTAAGTTGGATTTTATGGAATTTTGATGTTTCCTAGTGGAAGAGAGTTCAATTCCACCCTGGTTAGAACTTTGGAAATCTGGATTTGGAGTTCGGATGGCCTAGTTATGAGGTTTTGAAGTTTTAGAGCCATTGGAGCTTCTTCTCAGCCATGGAGAAGAAGACCCAGACCCTGCGTGCGTGTTTTTACGCGTACGCAGCTCTCTGCTTGCGTGCTTTTGCACGTACGCTGCTCTCTGTAGCGTGCGTGACTTTTCACGCAGCTGCTTCCCTTGAGCTGCGTGACTTTTACGCAGCTGCTCCCTTGAGCGTGCGTGACTTTCACGTATGCTGCCCTCCTTGAGCGTGTGTGACTTTTCATGCAGCTGCTCCCTGTAGCGTGCGTGACTTTTCACGCAGCTGCTTCCCTTGAGCGTGCGTGACTTTCACGCAGCTGCTCCCTTGAACGTGCGTGACTTTCACGTATGCTGTCCTCCATGAGCGTGCGTGACTTTTCATGCAGCTGCTCCCTGTAGCATGCGTGACTTTCACGTATGCCGCTTCCCTGTAGCGTGCGTGACTTTCACGTACGCTGCTCTCTTGAGCGTGCGTGACTTTTCATGCAGCTGCTCCCTGTAGCATGCGTGACTTTCACGTATGCTGCTTCCCTCAGCGTGCGTGACTTTCACGTACCCTGCTCCCTGTAGCGTGCGTGACTTTCACGTATGCTGCTTCCCTTAGCGTGCGTGACTTTCACGTACCCTGCTCCCTGTAGCATGCGTGACTTTCACGTATACTGCTCCCTTCAGCGTGCGTGATTTTTCACCTACGCTGCTCTCAGCGTGCGTGACTTTTCGTATGCTGCCCCTTGATCCCTTGCTTAATCCATTGGCTCTTGGAGTTTGGTCTTATTTCTTTAAGCTTGGCTTTTCTATAGTCCTGTATATTAATATTTTATTAGATATTTTATGCCCATTTATATCCTTACGCCTTTTGTCATGAACTTGATTTTACTTAATATGTTTGGAATGACTATTGTACATGGCATGATATGACAAGGAACCAGCATAACACGACAGTGACCCGTGGTGGTGCACTCCTGACATGACCAACCTGACATGATAGTGGCTCGTCGTGGCGCACTCCTGACAAGTACCCTGACATGATTTATCTTGATAACTTAACTTGACTTGCCTTGACACCGTGGGTGGTTCTTTCTTGCTTGCTTGTTAAATCCACTTGTCCTGTCTTGCATCATGTCTAGGATAGAACTCCTGAGTACCACGGTCAGGAGTACCTACTAAAATGAATTAAGGTTAATAACTAGAATAACACAGTAGTCATGAAGAGATGACACAGCTACAGGCAATCCCGTTACCTGGGCGCTCTTGGGATCTGTAGCCTGCCGTCGAGTAGGGCACATTTCCAGCGCACCGTCGAGTGTTGCACCCTCTAAGTCACCTAAGGGTACATTTGTCTTCCGGGCGATGTACCCACCTGAATTTAACCCTAATCTTTCGTCCTGGGTAGCCTGGATGGTCTGCAGGGCTTGTGGCTGTGGAACAATCTCACTGCATCCTGTTAGTAATTAGGTCTGTGATAACCCTAGTTAGTTAAAGTAGTAAGCCGTAGTATCTGCTTGGCCGTGATTGATTGAATGAAGTATAACCAGTTTAGCCATGTCTTGATCCAGTATAAGATTGCTCCCTGTCCTGATTTCTTACATTATTATCTTACCGATAAATGGTGGGAAACCAAGTTCTGTTCAGATGAAGGATTACAACCCCGGTCCTTGTTTGGTTTACGGGTTGTAACCTGGCTATCGAAATAGTTCCATGGTTATCTCGTCGTATATCACCCTGCCATGATTTCGTAAGTTTTAATTTTAATATTAGATTTTCTGTGCTGATTGCTGGCTTTTGTTCTTATTTCGTGGCCCCCTTGTGGCACTTGCTCTTTCTGGGGTTGACCCAGCTGGTTTTGTGTGGCCAGATTTCGGAGCAGCTCCCGAGGATCTACCAAGCTTCCAGCCCGATGGTGGCGACTAGAAGGAACCCGGGCTACGAGTGGATTTTCTATTTTGTTTCGCTCACTCTATTGAAATTTATTCTTTTGAGGCGTTTAGCCGACGAGCACCTGTTAGCTCGATGCACTTTTACTTACTGTCTGCCTACGGGCTGTAAACATGATTAACAAATCCTAGGGTTGATCATGTATGACTTAAACTCTTGCTAGTCCTAACATTTGTACGACTAGCTTCATGATCAGCTGATATGGAATATTTGGGACGCCTTTTATTGTATATTTAATGATCATACATCTTGTAATTATATTACTTGCTTGAGATTGAGACAATAGGCTTGACCTTAAGAGACTGTTGGCTTGTAGTAAACCCTCATAGCTAGACAGCCGTGACCGTATAGTTGAGATGTATTCTATTTCAATATACGTAGCTGGCTATGTCTGCCCCCGCTCTCCAGTATTCTGGTTCTGGGGCGTGACATAAATACACATGTGTGTGTGTGTATATACCTATATGTGTATAGATATTTATGCTTGAGAACCCTCTTAGAATAGATCGTAGTTGTGTATATAACTATATGAGTCCTAGGACAGATTTACTTTGTCATTTTGAGCCTAGTTTAGTCGAATTGGCCGACAAGTTGACCAAATTGACAAAAGTCAACTTTGGGTCAAACTTGATCCAATTCAACTCAAACGAACTCCAAATGACCTGAAATTTTGTGTATGACCTAGAAATTAGTAGACGGACTTTTTGACCCAAGTTTGACCAGCGTTGACCAGGTTTGACCAGAGTTGACCGAGGGTTGACTTTGACCAATAGGGACCTAGAAGCATGTAGTCTTGCATTGTAGCTATTTCTTTTGATATTTTAGACTTGGTTGTGACATGTGTATACTTTAAATAGGTTTATATTGCCCCAGTTTAGCTACACTTTATCATCAGCAGTCCAGTTTGCCAGGCGAGTACCTTCTCTGATCTGTTCATACTTCTTTGGATATGTTCTCTTGTTATAGACTAGTATACTTGATGCTGACACGATGTTCACACGGATTAGTACCCTCTGGATCTTTTCATGCGATATTATCCCCTCGGATACATCGAGTATATCATGTTCATATACTTTATCGTGGCCATCATGTACTCTATGTATTCATATTTATCCATGTGCACTCATGTGTTATTCATGTACACTCATGACCATATGAGCTCCATGTATAAAGTAGTTGTTATCCATGTACAATAACATATCTTGTCTTGATCCTTGTGTATTGATTTGGGGCAGGGAGAGTGTAGTTGGTTATGTGATCATTATCCCCAGTAGGTATCCATGTGCAACTCCATAGTTTATCCATGTGCAACCCAAACCGTTTACATAACCAATTCATGCTCTAAATCACGTAGATGGTTACATTTCTCTATTTATCATATTATATCTCATCTTATAGTCTCTCTCTTGTTGATTTTCTTTACAGTGATTCATGTATAGTTTTCTATAGCTTGCTTTATATGTCCAATCCTGATATGAACTGTTGTGAGAGATATGTGCTCGTTCCGTCCTGATTGGGCATGTTGAAAATTTTACAGGTGATGATGAAGAGTTCTGCCCTACTTATTATGGCATTGACTTAGATGACACCGGTGACATGGACCCTCAGGAGGATCCAGCAGTCGCTGAGGACTTGTCCATAGTCTAGCTGAGACTTAGTATTTTATTTGTCTTTCTATTTGAGACATTATGAGTTGTACTTGAGATTTATTCTGGTGGTTTACACCTAGACTTTTATTTGTATCTGTGACTCTCTTGAGATTTACTCTTCTATTCCATCTTAGTGTTGTGATTGAGTTACTTATTATTTACTCTCCATTCGGAGCTTATTCTAGACTGTATTAGATAATGTGACTCAGGATAGCGTTCTACCGTCGATACTACGGCGTAGGCTGGGCGTACTTCACTTCTCATGCCCTTTCACTGGGTGCGGGTCGTGACACATTTTTAGTGGTGGCCCATACAGGTCCAATCACAACTAGTGTGATTCGTAGTGGTACTCGAACTAGAGTATCATTACAGCCTGCAGTAGGATATATAATATAAGTTAAGGTACTCAATCACATTAGGAAAACTCTTATCAATTCTTGCTGTTAATTGTCTCTTTTTGAAAAACAACTGTCCTCCTTTGATAATTTCGCTTCTTTTTCAGTAATTAATTCCTTGTTTGATCTGTCTTCAGGATGGTGGAGACACGATCGCAGCGCTCTGGTCTTAGGGATACCACTGAGAGGTCTGCTACTTCTCGTCCGACTTAGCAGGCCCCAGGGACCATAGAGCCTCTTGTTCCAGCTCAGGTGGGACCGTCTGCAACTTTTGGGGGTGCTCCCCCACCAGCTCCGAGGACTACCCCAGGAGTTCAGGAGATGCTACCACCACCGCCCCAGGGGACAGTTGATGTGGCGCAGTATTTCGCTCTCATGCAGCAGATGATAGAGATACAGCGATGCCAGGCAGAGGAGATGAGGCAGGGCATTGATAATGCCCACCAGTTAGCGATGGTGGCAGTGGAGAAGGTGACTGGCCAACCCCAAGAAGGGCAGATTCAGCCATACCAGCCAAGGACTCCAGGTATTCAGGATTTCCAAAAGATGAGGTCGTAGGACTTCAAGGGTACGAAGGGTATCCTTCACACGGACAAATGGATCGAGCACATAGAGGAGATTTTTCGTCTCGCAGAGATACCGGCTAGACTCCAGATGGAAGCAGCGGGCAGCATGAAGCAGGACCTTGCCCGCACTTGGTACCAGACCGACCCCAGGGTTGGTAATATGGGGCAAACTTGGGAGACTTTTAAGAAGCTTTTCAAGGAGAAGTTCCTTCCCGATACTACACTTGGCGCGTTGGAGACGCAGTTTGAGAACCTGGTTCAGGGGAACCAGACTATAGAGGAGTACGCCGGGAAGTTCTGCCGCCTGGGCAGATTCATGGAGGGCCTTAGCGAGACAGCGAAGGCTAGGAGATTCAGGAAGGGTTTGGTTAAGGAAGTCAAGTCCTTAACCAAGAGCAACAGGAATGCTACATTTGAAGAGATTTTGATGGAAGCAATGGCAGCAGAGGATGATCTAGAGCTGAAGTAGAAGAGAGGTCATAATTCACATGCAGCCGGTGGCAGTGGAGGATCGGCCAAGAAGCCCTATTTTCAGCAGCAGCATCAGCAGAGGTCCTTCCAGCAGCAAAGGCCATTCCAGTAGGCACAGCAAAGACAGGGTCAGCAGGCACCAAGACAGCAGTAGGCCACCATTTGTGACTTCTGTAAGAAGCCAGGGCATAGGTGGAGTAAGTGCAGGAAGAGACTAGGCAAGTGCCTACTCTACGGTTCATCGGAGTATCAGTTGAGGGAGTGTCCTGAGGCTTTCGGGCGTAAGGGACAGGAAGCAGGAACCAAGGCTCCAGTGGAGCAGCAGAGGGGACCCTTGCCGACTCAGTAGCAGAAGTTTGTTCAGCACTAGCAGCAAACTAGGGGGGCCAGCAGGGGCGAGCCTTTGCCATGGCAGCGGAGGATACCGAGGCAGCAGGCGATCTGATAGCAGGTTTTGTTCTTATCGACTCTTTTTCCGTATTCTCATTATTTGATTCGGGTGCTTCCCATAGCTTTGTGTCTGTATCATTTGCCATTAGACACCAGCTTTCTTCTGAACCTTTGCCTAGGACTTGCAAGATCACGACTGGGGGTGGTATTATCCTCATTCGTGATGTTTGCAAGGATCGAAGAGTAGTTTTGGAAGGCCAAGAACTGGATGTGAGTCTGCTCGTGATGCCATTACCGAACTACGATATTATACTCGGTATGGATTGGTTGAGCAGGCACCATGCCAGTATAAATTCCCGCAGGGGTAGAGTTCTTTTCAGCATGCCAGGAGAGCCAGAGTTCGAGTTCACCAGGCGGGAGTCAGAGCAGAGCAGCAGAGTTTTCTGCGGAGCTTCAGCAGAGCATGCCACATCCACTGAAAGCTGAGTTTATAGATGTGTTTCAGGAGGAGTTGCCAGGGTTGCCTCCAGACAGGGATGTAGAGTTCTCTATAGACTTGGTACCCGGTGCAGAGCCAATATCTCAGCATGTCTATAGAGTAAACAACAGTGAGCTTGTGGAGTTGAAGAAGCAGGTGGATGAGTTACAGAACAAGGGCTTCATCAGATCGAGTACTTCACCATAGGGTACGCCAGTACTCTTTGTACCGAAGAAGGATGCGTCGGTACAGATGTGTATCGACTACAGGGCACTCAATAGCCTCACGATCAAGAACCAGTACCCGCTGTCGAGGATCGATGACCTGTTCGATCAGCTGAACGGAGCGTAGGTATTTTCCAAAATTTATCTGAGGTCAGGATATCATCAGATGAAGGTGAAGAAGGAGGATATTCCGAAGACAGCTTTCAGGACTCGGTATGGCCAGTTTGAGTTCATGGTGATGTCGTTTGGGTTAACTAACGCCCCGACGGTGTTCATAAACTTGATGAACAAGGTATTCTACCAGTACTTGGACAAGTTCGTGGTGCTGTTCATCGATGACATTTTGGTGTATTCGAAGACCCCAGAGGAGCATGAGGAGCATTTGAGAGTGGTGCTGGAGACTCTCAGGAAGGAACAGCTGTACGAAAAGCTCTCAAAGTATGAGTTCTTCTTGGATCGAGTTGACTTCCTAGGTCATGTGGTGACCGGAGATGGAATCTCAGTCGACCCGAAGAAGATCAGAGCAGTTGAGGCATGGACAGCACCGAGTTCAGTCGCAGAGATCATGAGCTTTCTGGGATTGGCAGGATACTACAGGAGGTTTGTTCAAGATTTCTTCCGGATTACAGAGCCATTGACTAGGCTGACCAGGAAGGACGCAGAGTTTGTCTAGTCAGAGGAGTGTCAGGTTGCTTTTGATGAGTTGAAGAAGCGACTGACGACAGCCCCGATTTTGACATTGCCATCAGGATCAGGTGGGTTTACTATCTACAGTGATGCCTCAGGAAAGGGTTTGGGTTGTGTCTTGCAACAGCATGGGAAGGTGATTGCCTATGCATCCAGGCAGTTATGTCCGCATGAGAAGAACTACCCTACCAATGATTTGGAGTTGGCGGCGGTTATCTTTGCTCTGAAGCTGTGGAAGCACTATCTATACGGAGAGCATGTGGAGATCTTCACAGACCACAAGAGCTTGAAGTATGTGTTTACACAGAAAGAGCTCAATATGAGGCAGCGCAGATGGTTGGAGTTGATGAAGGACTTCGACATTTCATTGTAGTACCATCCAGGGAAGGCCAACGTGGTTGCCGATGCCTTGAGTAGGTATCCGGTAGCTATGTGCTTGACGATGGATCGTCATCTATTAGCAGATTTGGAGAGTTTGGGGATCGAGGTGATCATGCCAGGAGTTCAGATGCAGATGTGGGGCCTTCAGATTCAGTCATACTTGATGGAGAGGATCAAGTCAGCTCAGTTCGACGATATTACTCTGCGGTGTATCCGAAAGCAGGTTCGAGCAGGATTGGCAGATGTGGAGTTCGTCATTGCGGAGGACGGCACATTGAGGCACGGTTCCAGTCTGTGTATGCCTAGCACAGAGTTTCGGGAGCAGGTTATGCAGGAGGCCCATCGCTCTCAGTACACCATGCATCCAGGAGCCAACAAGATGTATAGAGATTTGAAGGAGCATGTATGGTGGTATGCGATGAAGCAGAAGGTAGCACGCTTCGTAGCCAGGTGTCTAGTCTGTCAGCAGGTTAAGACAAAGAGGCAGAGGCCAGGAGGACTATTGCAGCCATTGCCCATTCCGGAGTAGAAGTGGGAGCACATCACGATGGATTTTGTTTCTGGATTGCCGCGTTCACCAGGAGGGAAAGACGCAATTTGGGTCATCGTGGACAGGTTGACCAAATCGGCCCACTTTTTGCCATTCAAAGTAGGGACGTCTACTAAGAAGCTAGCGGAGTTGTATATGTAGCAGATTATCAGATACACGGAGTTCCGGTGAGCATTATCTCGGATCGGGATAGTCGCTTTATTTCACATTTCTGGCGGAGTCTGCAGACTAGTTTGGGCACTCAGCTCAAATTCAGTACTGCATATCACCCTCAGACGGACGGACAGTCGAAGAGGACTATTCAGACTCTCGAGGATATGCTGCGGACTTGTGTTCTGGATTTTTGAGGATCATGAAAGGATTACCTGCACTTGGTAGAGTTTGCATACAATAACAGTTTTCAGGCCAGCATTGGAATGTCACCATTTGAGGCATTGTACGGACGTAGATGTCGTACTCCCTTGTCTTGGGATGATGTTGGAGAGCGAGCTTTATTGGGACCTGAGATGGTTGTTGACGCAGCCGAGAAGGTAAAGCTCATCAGGGATCGACTTCGCATGGCGCAGAACAGACAGCGGCATTGGGCCGACAGCCACCGAAGACCTTTGCAGTTTGAGGTATAGCTTAGACTTAGGATTAGAATCTTGTTGTTTGTGATTTTGTTGATTATGTGATTGTTTAGTTAATTGAGACCATGCTTATGCTAGGTTGGAGATATGGTATTCTTGAGGATTTTACCGACTCGTGGCACTATTCGTTTCGGTGGAGGAGGGAAGCTTAGCCCATGCTATGTCGGACCTTTTATTGTCAGCGGAAGGGTCGGTGATGTGTCATACAGAATGGACTTGCCCCCTTCCTTAGCGGGAGTCTACAATATATTTCACGTATCGCAGTTGAGACGGTATGTGGCAGATCCTAGCCATGTACTGGACCATTTCGAGATTGAGGTGGGCCCTACTCTCAGTTATCCAGAGCAGCCTGTGGAGATTCTGGATCGACGGGAGAAGGTGCTGCGGAACCAGTCAATACCCTTAGTTCGCGTAGCTTGGAAGCATCACTCTCTAGGAGAGTCCACCTGGGAGAGAGAGGATGAGATGCGCGAACGATACCCCTATCTTTTTCAGTCTTGAGGTATGATTTTGTCCTTTCTTAATCATGCATTTGTCTTTAATTTTGAGGACAAAATTATTTTAAGGGGGGTAGACTTGTAGCATCCACTTTTTCATAGAAGGGTATTTTAGTCTTTTTAGCCATTTTGGCCTTTTGTGATTTTTTAAATATGTTGACTTGTGATTGTGCTAGCAACTGGTTTAACCTTAGAGGACTAGTATAGGAGCCTAACCATGCCTTAGAATTATTATTTTTATTTTTAGAATTTATTTTAGGCTTGAGTTTATTTTTAAGGCTTTAATTGATTTTTAGCCTTTTTCATGCTAGCCTTTTAGCCTTTTTGACTTGGGCCTTATTCTTACTTAACAATGAGTTGGCCCAAGTGAAACCCTAACCCTAGAGACCTATTCCTGGCCGCCCAACAGTAGTACCTCCTCCCTCTTTCTTTCATTTGTGAGTTTTAGCCTCCACAAGTGAAACCCTAATAGATCCCCTTCTCCAAAACTCATTTTTCCTTCATCCGGAGTCCGTTTCTTCTCAAACGAACTCTGTTGCACTCGTCGAGGAGAGGAGGATCTGCTGGAGCATTTCTAGCGAGGAGGCGAAGGCTTTTTCTTGAGGGAAATTGGTCGACACGACAACCGAGGGGCTCCGTTCATTGAGTTTTTGACACTCAATAGGTAAACCCTAATCTACCATAGTAAATATGGAATTTCTTTCATTTTTGCATCCATATAGGTGCCCTAGACTTGCCCACGAAGTTTGGTTGGATTTCGACTTCGTTTGATGGCAGTATCGGACACATGTCGGTCCTTTACAGCACGTGTTCGACGAAATGCCGCTTAGGATAGAAAGTTGCTATTTTTCGATTCTGTCTTCATGGATGTTTAGATAATATTATTTTGATAAACTTTTCTGAAGACGGATTTGATTTTGATGACGTTACAGCGGCGTTTCGGGCATCGGACGCACGTGCACGGATCCCGTGCACGAGGCCGTGCGTGTCCTGCCTACTGTGCGTTGTATCTCGATGCACAGGCCGTATTTTCATATGAAATTTCTTGAGCACGTGGGGACAACCTCTTCCCCTATGCTTGTAAAATTTCACGGCTTTTCGTTCAATGAGCGCGGAGAAATCCGACGCGCACCGCTCAGCCGTACTGTGCATTCAGGCTAATTTTTGTCGCTGAAACGGACTTCGTGCGCGCACACGACGCGACGAAGACCCGTTCCAGGACCTGGGACATGTCGACCTATGCCTAGACTACCCGAGGGACCAACCCCGAGTCGTGGTGTGGCCCGACGAGCGAGCCACGGAGGCGGAACCGCGCGCACGAGGGCACGCGGGCGCGCGCGCTCGCGCAGCAGGCCGCGCGCAGGTGCGGGGCTGCGTCCGTCACCTCGACGTGACGTGTCGCTGTGTTTTTGTGTCCTATACCTACCCCGGGACCCCCCAGCTACGTGCACGAGCACGGGGCTTTTCGTTGTGTGTGCGGCGCTCAATCGAGCGAGAACGCACGCACAAGCACGCGTTGTCACGCGGTATCGGGAATTTCCGATACGTATTCTGTGGACAAGACACGGACACGATTTCGAACCCGAGAGTATACGAGCACATCATGTGGGTCGAGACCAACGTGTATGCCAAGTTTTGAGGGTTCATTTGGTGTATATCTCATTTTCGGTCGTTATGTGAAAAATGGGTTTTTCTTTAAATTCGATTTTGAGTTTGAGTATGATATTTTGATTTCCAGTAAATTAGATTATAAGTTCTAAGTTTTTAGTACGTATATGAGGTTTTGGATTTGTGGGAACCAACTTTTGGATTCGTTTCATAATTTTCTATCATTTATGAGTATATGTGTTTTCCTTGTAGCTATGTATATATATATATATATTTAACTATATGCATTAGAAAACCCCGTTGAAACCCATTGCTAATGTATATATGTGGGAATGGGTCGAGGGGGATTAAATTCTAGATTTTGATTCGCTAAACTATTTCAAAAACCATTGGCTATTCTTCCTTTTGAGCATTGATATATATATATATATATATGGGTATACACACATAAAGATAGTTTACCTATATATATATATATATATATATATATATATATATATATATACACACATAAAGATAGTTTACCTATTTGTTGTATGTATAAAATAGTATATTAAATTGAAGTATACCATGGTTGTGTTTGCTGTTTTTAGTCTCATATTTTACCCCATTTCAGTAATCTCCAGATCACACACACACACACACACACACACACACACACACACACACACACAATCATTTGTTAGAATAGGGTTTGGCTTGTATTGTAAATACACATGTGTGTGTGTATATACCCATATGTGTATAGATATTTATGCTTGAGAACCCTCTTAGAATAGATCGTAGTTGTGTATATAACTATAGGAGTCCTAGGACAGATTTAGTTTGTCAATTTGAGCCTAATTTAGTCGAATTAGCCGACAAGTTGACCAAATTGACAAAAGTCAACTGTCACGCCCCAGAACCAGAATACTGGAGAGCGGGGGCAGACATAGCCAGCTACGTATATGAAATGGAATCCATCTCGCTATACGGTCACAGCTGTCTAGATACATGAGGGTTTATCTACAAGCCAACAGTCTCTTAAGGTCATGAACAAGCCTAGTGTCTCAATCACAAGCAAGTAAGTAAAAGTCACAAGATGTATGATCATTAAATATACAATAGTAAGGCGTCCCAAATATTACATATTTAGTTGATCATGAAGCTAGTCGTTACAAAATGTCAGGACTAGCAAGAGTTTAGTCATACATGATCAACCCTAGGATCTGTTAATCATGTTACAGCCCGTAGGCAGACAGTAAGTAAGTGCAATCGAGCTAAACAGGTGCTCGTCGGCTAAACGCCTCAAAAGGATACTTTTACAATAGAGTGGGAGAGCAAAATAAAACTCACTCGTTGTCGGGATTCCTTCTAGTGTTCACCATCTGACAGGAAGGTTGGTAGATCCTCGGTAGCTGCTCCGAAATCTGGCCATACAAAACCAGCTGGGTCAGATCCCAGAAAGTGCAAGTGCCACAAAGGAGGCTTCACTTAAGAACTAAAACCAGCAATCAGCACAAGATATAAATAAAAGTAAGAACTGGAAATAAAAAAAATACACCAGGATGATATACGACGAGATAACCATGGAACTATTCAGATAACCAGGTTACAACCCGTAAACCAAACAAGGACCGGGGTTGTAACCCTTCGTCTGAAGAGAACTTGGAATTCTCACCATTTATCGGTAAAATAAATACAAGCATCCTAGTCATTCAATAATCTGGAACAGGATCAGGGCAAGACTAGACTGGTTAGACTCCGTCCAATCACTTCACGGCCAAGCAAGAATTACGGCTTGATACTTTAACTAACTAGGGTTGTCACAAGCCTAATTACTAACAAGATGCAGTAAGATTATTCCACAGCCACAAGCCCTGCAGACCATCCAGGTTACCCGGGTTAAAAGATTAGAGTTGAATTCAGGTGGGTACATCGTCCAGGAAACGAATGTACCCTTAGGTAGCTTGAAGGGTGCAACACATGACAGTGTGCTGGAAATGTGCCCTACTCGACGGCAGGCTACAGATCCCAAGGCGTGTCCAGGTAACGGGATTGCCTGTAGCTGGAAAATCTCGTTATGACTAATGTATTAATCTAGTTATTAGCCTTAGTCCATTTTAGTAGGTACTCCTGACCGTGGTACTCAGGAGTCCCTGTCCTAGACATGATACAAGACAGGACTGGTTAATTTATACAAACACAATCGCCCACGGTGTCCAAATTAATTATACAGGTCATGTCATGTCAGGTAGCCGTCGCAACAGCTATTCGAGATAATCATGTCAGGTTACCATGCCAAGTGTACTTGTCAGGAGTGCGCCACGACGGGCCACTATTAGGTCATGTCAGGTTATTATGTCAGGAGTGCACTACTACGGGTTACTATCACGTCATACTCAATTATCAATTCCAAACATATCAAGTAAATTCGTGATTATCGAGTTCAGGACAAAAGGCGTAAGGATATAAAATGGACGCTAAATATCTAATAAAATATCAATATACAGGGCTATAAAAGATCCAGGGTAAGTAGGGTCAGGTCCAGTTGCGCCTAAACATCAGGTTGTGCCTGAGTCAGACTGCGCTCAAGTCAGGCTGCGCTCAAGTCAGACTGCGCTCAAGTCAGGCTACGCTCAAGTCAGGCTAAGCTCAAGTCAGGCTACGCTCAAGTCAGGCTACGCTCAAGACATACGCTTCCAAAAGGCAGCGTATGCACTCCATATGACTCCTCTTCAAGGCAGCGTATGAGGTCTATACGACTCCTCATCAAGGCAGCGTATGAGGTCCATACGACTCCTTGTCAAGGCAGCGTATGAGGTCCATACGACTCCTCATCAAGGCAGCGTATGAGGTCCATATGACTCCTTGCCAAAGCAGCGTATGAGGTCCATACGACTCCTTGTCAAGGCAGCGTATGAGGTCCATACGACTCCTCATCAAGGCAGCGTATGAGGTCCATACGACTCCTTGCCAAGGCAGCGTATGAGTCAGACTGCGCTGCGCTAAAGAGCGCGTGCAGCTCAGTGGCGCAAGCTAAAAAGCTCGCACACACTGCTAATTGTCTTCTCCAAATCAGCAAGAACTCCATGGTTTGAACCCAAAGCTTCAAAAGTCCATAACTTGGTCAAAATAAGTCTAAATCCAACTTTTCAAAGGTCAAAATTGGGTAGAATAAAATTCTCTACAACATGGAACCATCAAAACTTGAAAACAAAGAAGTTTGATAGATCAAAACCACCAAAATTTGAAAATAACTAATTTTTAGATCTACAAAAATTAAAGCCTCAAAATGGAAAATGACAAGTTCTAATGTGTCTTAGAAACATGAGGAGAAGCTAATGGAACAATAAAAATAGGCTCTCTTGTGGAAGCAAGTTGTATTTGCCTAGACCTCTCTCTTCTCTCTCTGGTAGGTGAAGGGAGTAAATGGAAGAAGAAGAAGAGATTAATGAAGAGAGAGAAGAAGAATAGGTAATAAATATGAGTGGTGGTGGTAGGTAGGGGGTTCACCCCTTGGTTCATGATGAACCAAGAGCAATCCCAAACCGAACCAAGCCAACCCAAACCAAGAATAAACCAAGCCCAGGAAGGAAATTAAGCAAGGAAATCATGCAATACAAGAATAAATACGTACACGTATTCCAGAAATACGTAATACGAACCACAGGCATTACATCAACTTTAGGTCAAATTTGATCCAATTCAACTCAAACGAACTCCAAATGACCTGAAATTTTATGTATAACCTAGAAATTAGTAGATGGACTAGTTGACCCAGGTTTGACCAGGTTTGACCAGCATTGACCAGGTTTGACCAGGGTTGACCGAGGGTTGACTTTGACCAATAGGGACCTAGAAGCATGTAGTCTTGCATTGTAGCTATTTCTTTTGATATTTTAGACTTGGTTGTGACATGTGTATACTTTAAATAGGTTTATATTGCCCCAGTTTAGCTACACTTTATCATCAGCAGTCCAGTTTGCCATGGTCATGGTTAGTCTCTAGGCTCAACAGTTCTAGGGTTCTATAGCTAACACATCAAAATTATAATTCACAAATTTTAAATAGTATTAAATTAATTAAAAATTCCCATAAATCATAAATCCTATTATTAAATAATAAACTTTTACAAAAGTTCAAAATTACCCTTATTTTAGAAAAGTGGGTGTTATATATTTTTCTATATTCTAACATATTTCGACCCGTCGGAATTATTCCCTTAGCTATGTGGATGCGTCTCTTTTATTATCAAGCCTAACTTGTGCAAGTTGAAAATATACGATTTATTATGTGAAGGCTAAGATGAGGCAAGTTCACCGAAACTACCCCACCTGAGCGAGGAGTCGCCTCGATCGAGCAGGTCTTCGAGCAGCCATTGCAAGGCTAAGTTCGAACGCTGTCGGCATTTTAATTCCTTCGATTGACTGAACGGGACGGGGCACTACAGTGACGAACCTCAGTTGGCGCAAAGGCACTCTTCCTTTAAGCCAAAGGACTTCTTGGATGTGAAACCTCCAGAATTTAAGGACAGGACATCACCAGATAAGGTGGTGGACTGGATCGATAAAATAGAAAGTCTGTTCACATTCGTGGGAGTTTCGAGTAGCAAGAAGGTAATGTGTGCCGCTCTGCTACTACGACTGTGGGCAAAAGACTAGTGGAAAGTAAAGATGCCGAGGTTGCTCGCAACGGCTAGGAATGGAAAAATTTTATGGGCCTCGTTCAAGAAGGCATTTTTGGATCAATATCTGCCTCCAGCCATGAGTAAGAACTGGAGAATAACTTTATATCTCTGAAACAAGGTAACATGTCCGTGGAGGACTATGAATCTGAATTTGCCAAGCTGCTAAATTTTGTTGCTGTAATGTTACCAACGGAGCAGGCTCATATAGATCGGTTCGTTGAAGGTCTGAATGACGACATTCAGCTAAGTGTGTTGAACCGAGAATGTGAGTCGTACTCCCAGGCCTTTGAAACGGTACTACAAGTGGAATAATTCAGCCTGAGGAAGGCGTCAGCAAAGATTCAGTGCAATTGCAATCAGCCTACTAAGAGATACCACGATGGAGAGAAAAAGACCGAGGGAGAAAATAAGACAGACAATGATCAGCACCGGAGAACTGAGTATACCTTCTGCGGTCGTCGCGGGCACACCAAGAAAGTCTATACATTAAATAACATGTTAGTATAGGGGATCCTTGTGAAGGGTTGTTGAATGGAATAATCGAGTTGGATTTGGGAAATGCTAGGTTGACTGATACTTAGTATCAGTGAGTGTATCTCTGATTTCTTATTTTCGAATTTCATTCAATGTTTAATATCATGTATTATGTTATGATTTATTTTCCTATCCCTCTAATTCCTGTCACACACAGCCCCATGAATCACACACACACACAATTCATATACACACATATACACATGACACACACACACATTACCTTGCCTTGTGTATCCTTTTATATGTATATATGTTATGTGGGTAAATAGTTATACTAGTGTATATGTGGAATGTGTAGTACAATACCAATATTGAATTGCCCTTTATAGGGTGTATATAGATAATGGTATGTGAGTGTAATAATGGATATACTAGCCTATGTGTAGATGATAGTGTAGGAGGTTATGGGTATTCATATGTGTGATAGCTAATGTGCTAGGCACATGTCTATTTGTATATGTAGATATACACATACATTCATATATGATAGTGATACATATTCTATATGTGGTATTGGGCCTATGGTGTGTCTATTAGACTAGTGAGGGCTTAGTTAGGCTGTTCAGTCTTGGTTAAGCCTAGTTAGACTTGTTAGACCTAGTTTGACCTAGACTCATGTAGAATGCATCGTAGTACTTCATCTTATCATTTTAGACTTGTTGTGACTTGTGCTGTTCTGATTAGGAGCCAGCCACCTCTCCTCGGACAGTACATTTCAGTTGGACATTCAGATACGAGGCGAGTACATTCTCTGATCATTTCATATCTTGTTTAGGATTATATTTCATGCTTTAGATTATCTTACTTGATGCTGACACGTTGGTAACACGGATTAGTACTATATGGATCCTTTCATGAGATGTTATCCCTCTCGGGAGCATCAGATACTTTTGTCCAGTGTGTTTCACTTACATCACGTATCTTATGCTTTTATTTTCATGAATCTTTGGGAATCAGCTAGTGACTCATGTACCCTCATGATCACCGAGCATTCACGAATCAATTCATGAATCACCCTTTATGGGCAACGTAGTATAATCATGAATCTTAACGTAACGTGAATGGATCTTTGTGTATTTATTGGGGATGGGGGAGTATAAATGAACATGTGAATAAATCCAAGTAATGTAATCATGAATCAATTTCAAGTAGTGTAATCATGAATCAGTCCTTAGCCATTCACATGTTTATCCAGTACTCTAAATCACTAGCACTGTCTCTCTTTATATATATCATAGATATTTACTTACAGTCTCTCTCTTACATTATACTATTCTTCAGTTTCCTGTATTTTATTCTCTAGCATGATTATATTTCCTTTTCCTGTTATGACTTGTTGAGATGTATTGTGCTCGCTCCTGTCCTGACTGGACCTGTTAAAATATTACAGAGGATGAGGACGAGGCTGGCTGCCCTATCTATCATGGGGCTACTTTAGATGACAGCTGTGACTTGGACCAGCAGCCGGACCCTATAGCTGTGGATGACACTTTTCTAGACTAGGATGTTTTATTTACCTTACTCTATGGATGACTGTATATATTGATACTTGGGATTTAGGATATGTATGATCTTAGACACTTAGACTCTCTGTTTGTACTTGGGATTTCCTTTTATTTCAGCAGTATTTATCTATCTATCATTCGATCTTATCTTCCTGCCTTAGTTGTGACTGAGTTTACTTCTGCTATGTGACCCCCATTCGGGGAGTATAAACTGTTTAGCTTATATTGTTAGATGTTGTGACCTAGGACAGCGTTCTACCGCCGACACTGCGGCGTAGGCTGGACGTACCCACGTCTCGTGCCCTTACTCTAGGGTGCGGGTCGTGACATTTTGCCAATAAATCATGTTTTGGCTATGGAAGTACGGACCATACCGTGAAAAATTGCCCAAAACGAAGAAACGGTACTTAAGATCGTGGGCCGCTGAGAGACCCACCGCAGATCAGAGATAATTCGCACAATCAGCAGTTGCGGAATGCAAATGCTACTGCTCACGTCTTCAATCTCTCCACCTTACTTGATACAGACGGCAATTCTAGTGGAGGTGAGTTTATTTCTTAAGTTTTGAGGACAAAACCTTTTCTCAGTGGGTTATTATGTAGTGTCCCGCTCCTCGCGGTCCACTATGTAATACCCACAGCTTGCTAACTCAGTCTCGAACTGAGTATTTAGGAAAACCTTTGTCGGTATCGTTTGATCACTAATGAAATACAATGAACCTTTCCAACTGATGGATCAGCTTCTATTGAAATGAGTCTAATAGTTTTCGTTGGATGTTTTCTTTTACTGCTTGGTTTTGATGAATACGTTTTCGTATTGGTTTTCGATGATTGGTTTTCATCGTTCGCTTTTATCGCATATCGTATTCATTCCGAATCTTGAGAGAAAGAGACTGAAGTATGCTAATCAAATGTTGGTGCCTATGTAGGAGGACGCATAGACATACACAGAACGTGAACAGCGCGTGGAGTCCCTCCTTCTCTCAACTAAGATTCATCTTGGTGAGTTGCTCTAACCAGGCTTGCATTTATTTGTACGCCCTAATAAAAATGATCTCTAGTCTACTCTTTTGTTGCATCCCTCTGATCAACGATACCGAAAATGACAAAAGATAAGAATAAGAATGAATGCTAACGAATGACTTCAAAGGAAATGAAATGTTATTTAATGCTATCGAATGACCGAATGAGAATTGAATGCTAATGAATGACCGAACGAATAAGGCAAGTTATGAACTAGTCGCTACCTATTGTACTATTAAGTTTTATCTGATAACAAGAATAAATCATGCATTGGTCTCGGACAACTTGTTAACAAAGAAATAGTCTCTCGACGATATTGGGGGCACCCGAGATCGATCGACCTAGGAGAGATAGTAATAGCACCCTGAGGTAAATGCTACACCTCAGGAATGTTGTGTCCTTAGCGACGAGCTGAACCATGAGTCTCAGTAGCTAATCATGGGGAGCGAACCCATGGAGAACCATATAGTTAGGTCATGCATATGAACAAATCCTTATTGCAAAGCCTAACACTAAACGATGACGGTAAAGAATGCTTTTTATATACTTATGCAAATTGTGCTACCCTATTTTGTGCAGGGATGACTGTCGACGATGGGTAAGTTGGTTATGAAATATCGTGCTACCCTGTTTTGTGCAGGACCTTCAATTCTATGCGTCGCATCAAGCCATCGTGCATCCGATCGCAACAGATCCTGAA
This sequence comes from Iris pallida, assembly GCA_029216955.1. Taxonomy (NCBI): domain Eukaryota; kingdom Viridiplantae; phylum Streptophyta; class Magnoliopsida; order Asparagales; family Iridaceae; genus Iris; species Iris pallida. The sequence goes on from JANAVB010022397.1 coordinate 12,197,321, forward strand.
GTCTCATCTTAATGGCATGAACTAAGTTCAACATGCCCATGTCTCGTTACGACCATATGGTTTCACACTCGCAACTCTTTATTTCTTAAGACCATCCATGAATCACGTCTGGGGCTACCCCCGCTAGGTAACTTACCCAAATACCGTACTTAGTTCTTATGACTCAAGAGGTCAACATGCATCGCCGATGCTCAAAGGAAACAATCTTTTCGATACAAGGTCTCTTATGATACGTTCATCTCCGATTCTTGATCGAGTACGAATCCTTTAACCCAAGGACAATCCCAATTTGTTCGTTTCACCACATAGGTCGCTTGCTAAGGATAGGCGAGTCTAACATTTACGTGAGTCATGATCTACGACATCATCTCTAGGGTCGTTCTCTTATTCGTTGCGCTCATACGTTGCACGATTTCTTATAATTGTCCATCCGTGTTGCTACGCTAAGTCTGTCCGTCTATCTATCCGATCATCGACCAACCAAGTCTAATTGTGTATTCATGAAGGCCACTTTGCTAAATTTTGAAACACGATATTCAACTGCCTAGACTTATCCTCAACATGCACTACATCATCATTTATCTCGACGTAATTTCTAATACGACTTCATTAGGGTCATCCTACGGTCTTTGGCATTTACTTTTAATTTGGCAATCAAGTCTTCTAGGGTCAGCTGCCCCGAAGCTACGATCGATAACTGAAGATCATCAACGAGGGACAGTTACTACGAACCATGATATATCCTATCTCGGAGCCAAATCAACTCCCAATAATTCCTATAGAACTTTACCCAATCCAACATAATTCTTTAATCCAAAATATATTTCCCCACCCGCGCAACTGATGTGTCGATACTAATTGAATCACTCATGCACTACCATTAATAAAATAGCTAATCGAGCAATATTTGTTTGCCTTGGATACGAGTCTATCTTACCCACAGTCAATACCCGACATACTATATACTCATCGCAACAATCCTCGAATTCACCTTTGCATCAAACCACAAGTCAAATCCAATTTGCCATGCCTTGGAAGTTCGACCATCCCTGCTGGCCATGAATCACCATACCAACGCTCACGCGGAATGATCGCCCTAATCCGGCATGATGCATGTGCGAGGCTAGAGCTGCGCTTGCATAAGACAAGATTTTCAACGTTGTGGTTATCATCGAAACAATCAAGTCACTTTTATTTTCGTCTGAACTGACATTGACTTAACTTGCATCTTACTCGTCCAACAACAATATCAACATCATTTTTTTCATTCGATTAGAGTATGTTCGAGTTATTGCATATGTCTTTGATACGCCTCAATACCATCATCGATGTGCATAACTTGAACATCTTTCTTTCTTATAAATCTAATTCGTTTGGATCACTGTTATCATTCGAACTTGAATACGAATCAAGTCTCGCATGCATCAAGATCTATCCAGTCGTAGTTAGCTAACTATCCTTGTTGATCGACACGATTTTCAATTCCTTATATTTATCCTCGTATTCTCAATTCGCATATTCGAAATCATGCTGTCGACTTTTTGTGCTAACTTAAATCTGTTCGCACGACTCTTCGCATCTAACTGACTCATTCCGAACAAGACTTCGTACTAACTCAACTCGAATTTGACCGAGTCAAGTATTTTCTCAACACGAAATTTCTTTGCTATTCTCAATCTATCTTTCAGTTTTCACTCAATGAATTCCCGTTCGACTCATCACCCAATGATGCGAGTCCGGGCCTAATCGTTCAACCCAATGGAAGCATACTTGTATCGACTTCTATCGTGCGACTCCCACTCGAGTCTCGACATTATTCCATCGTTGAGGACAAAATTATCAAAACCGATAAAATCATTTCTATGCAATCTATCGCAAGTCACCAACTGCTTGACATAGCTAGCACTAAGTGGTATTGCATATACCACTCAAAAATCGAGCCTATCGTTCTCGACACCCAAATGTTTTGATACCTTGATCTAATAAGTGGTATGGCATATACCACTTAGAAATCGAGTCATTCCTCTAGCAATATGCTAAGCATTGGTCCGACGTCTCCATCGATATAGACTCTAAGTGTAACTCACTCTCATCTTAGAGATATTCAATTTTGCTCGCAAACTTGCTCGCACCAGAAGTGTGCGATACTCGGCACATGTCATGCCTCGATTCCGTCGAATTGATAGTCGTCCCCCGGGCGTGATGTCGTACGAACCTAGTTTTCGATCGCACAAGGAATAGTCATAAGGTAATCCGAGACACGTGATCTAAGAGAGCAAGCAGACAAATTGAATCACACATTAAGTAAAGAGAACTTTAATCTTTATTGATAATGGACATCACTTACAGACTCCGGTACATGACTCATGTTGTACGAGCTACAACATGACTCAATTATAAAAGAGTGCCGATGAGATAGCCGTTCCATACATTGCACACATCCCTCAATATACAACAGTCTTCTAGTGAACTGGAATAGAGGGACGCTGAGCCATCTTTCTTGGACGGTTGAGAGTCTTCAAAAGTGGAGTTGCCAGAAAAGTCTTCGACGCACGGCCGAAGCTTCAAAATCACCAACATCGTCGAGCTAGTTGGCGTGTCCTTCCTGGTTCATGGCACCTGCAAAGAGCGAGGATCAGTACGATCACATGTACTAGTGAATGGCTAATTAAAATCTAAGCTCTGTATTTGATTCAAGCAGTTTTATAAACATGTTAGTTAGCTATTTATGTGATCTTTCTAACCATCCTAATCGATTTGCATGTTAACATGTTTTGAGCCAAGCATATGAAACTGTATACATTAAGCAACTATCATATTCATCCCGTGTCACGTGCATTAGTTAAGTAGTAAAAGGGTGTGAAGGCCACTGGCAATGTCAAGCCATCACAGACTATAGCTGGGTTAGACAGCGACCCTTTCGCAGCGGATAGCGAGCCATGTGCAAAAGTTCCCGAATAACCCATGCCGATGTAAGGCTGGCGCTTGCTATACTCGTTCCTCCCGGGCCGAATCGGTCCCTTGGCCTAGGCAACCGTTCGAGGAAACTATACCTTGTCGACAAGTTGTCCAATGACCGTTTTGCAGAGTCTTAAAAAATGTTGTCTCTTTTCTAGAACCTTATCATTTCTCTTTTATGTGCAAAACATAGCCTTTCTTTTGAACTTAGTCGATTTACTCACATAGCCATATCATTGCGATAAACAATAATCGATTCATTCATTATTTTGCATAGGCTAAGTGGAATTGCATAAGAAAGCACGTTTTCTATTTTCAATACCGGCAGTTTGATAACAAGTGTTTCATGAAGAATCGTGCCACGATTTCTTTGATTCTACACTATTATGACAAGCATTCATTTAACTTCATATTGATTTTGAAATAGAGGGACGAGGCGAAGGAGGTCAGCCACTCCCCTTAGACTTGCTTCAAGCGAGCAACTGGTTGGCTGCGCTGACGTCGCCTACGCGATCACTTGTAATCGCATAAGCAACTGATTAGAACACTGTATAATTCAAGGAATTTTGATACGAATGCGAAGCTCGAAAACGAAAGTCACGAAAACTTATCGAAAACATTCACGAAAAACACATTCATGAAAACCAAAGCCAAAGCCAAATCAAGTACGGCATAAAAACTAGAGCAACGGGAGGTCTCTTCCGACTCAGCCGTAGAGCCAATCCTTGAGGTGCAACCCGCTGAATATGGGACTTGGTTTCGAAGAAGCCATTCCATAACGTGGTATGTATCTTAATTCAACCGTTTCCGTTTGATTGACTCGGCCGATTCTGACCTATCGGTCCCGACCAAATCGATAGCGACAGTGTTCCTTTCTTGCGTACCTCGTGGACGGAAACGGGGCACGATATAGGGACGGGCCACTACACCATAACCAACTAATAAAAAGTTTTATCCTCCAAACTTCAGGATAGAACCTACCTCTATGAGAATAATGAAGAAAATTTCTTCTTCATTTCCGATTCAAGCTCCCAGGTCGACTCTTCGACCGAATGGTTACGCCAGAGTATGCGGACGAGAGGGATCGCTCGATTTCACAGCATCTTATCCTTGCATTCTACGATTTGAACTGGCACTTTAACGTAGGATAAGTCGGACTTCAGCTCCAGTTGGCCAAAATCTAACACGTGGCTAGGGTCGTGTATGTACTTTCGCAACTGAAAGACGTGGAAGACATTGTGTACACCTTCTAGCGCCGGCGGTAGGGCAATTTTATAGGCTACTGGGGCGACCCGCTCGAGTATTTCGAACGGTCCAACAAATCTCGGACTCAACTTTCCCTTCGCGCCGAACCAACTAACTCCTTGCATGGGCGACACTTTAAGAAATACGTGATCGCCTTCTTGAAACTCGAGGGGTCGACGATGAACATCTGCATAACTTTTCTGACAACTCTTTGCGGTCTTTAATCTTTCTCGAATGAGCCAAATTTTCTGCATGGTCTGTTCCACCAGTTCTAGGCCGAGAATTTATCGCTCTCCGACTTCGTCCCAACAAATGAATGATCGGCACTTTCATCCGTACAGGACTTCATACGGCGCCATTTGGATGCTGGATTGATAGCTATTGTTGTATGCAAATTTGGCCAGAGGTAGATAAATGTCCTAGCATGATTTGAAGTCAATTGCGCAGAGTCGTAGCATGTCTTCGAGAATCTGATTGACGTGCTCCAATTGGCCATCGGTCTGGGGATGATAGGCCGAGCTAAAGTTTAACTTGGTACCCAGAGCCGACTGAAGGCTACTCCAAAATTGTGACATAAACCGTGAATCCCGATCAGAGACGATGGATACTGGAACTCCTTGCAGTCGTACTATCTCATCAAGATAAATCTGCGCCAGGCGATCAATGCTCCAAGCAACTTTAATGGCAATGAAGTGTGCTGACTTGGTTAGTCGATCGACGATGACCCAGATGGCATCATTTTTTTGCGGCATCTTGGGCAGACCAACAATAAAATCCATGCACACGTGCTCCCACTTCTATTTTAGAATTGCCAGATTCTGTATCTTCCTGTCCGGTCTATGGTACTCAGCTTTCACCTGCTGACAGGCCATGCATTATGACACGAAGAGTACCACATCTCTTTTCATTCTGTACTACCAGAAATTTATGGGGAGGTCCTTGTACATCTTTGTGCTACCGGGATGCAAGGTGTACTTCGCATAGTGTGCCTCCTACAATATCTCCTTTCTAAGTTCTGAGTTATCTGGAACGCATAGCCTACCCTTCAATCGAAGCATGCCAGATTCGTCTTCCGTAAAGTCGGTCGTCCTATCCATCGAGATTAGCTCTCGTATTTTCTTCAGGTACGGATCGTCCTTCTGAGCAGTCTTGATCTTTTCTTGCAAGCGCGGCTCTAACTGCAACTTTGCCAACTCCACATTCCTGAATTGGACTCAGAGTTCAATGTCCATCTCTTCTAGGTGGCGTAGCAGTCTGCGGTCGAAGGATAGCGAGGTAATATACTTCTGACTCAGAGCGTCTGCCACAACATTTCCCTTTCCCGGCGTATAGTCAATAGTCAAGTCGTAATCTTTGATCAGTTCAAGCCAACGCCTTTGCCGCAAGTTCAGTTCCTTCTACGTGAATAGATATTTGAGGTTCTTGTGATCGGTATAGATCGTGCACGCCACGCCATAAAGATAGTGACGCCAAAATTTCAACGCGAGCACAATTGCCGCTAACTCCAGTTCATGAGTAGGGTAGTTCTTCTCATGCGGCTTTAGCTGTCGGGAAGCAAAAGATATCACCTTGTTCCGCTGTATCAGCAAACACCCCAAGCCCTGACCGGATGCGTCGCTGAATATCTGGAAACCCTCAGTCCCATCTGGAAGTGCAAGTATCGGGGCCGAGATGAGTCGTTGCTTTAATTCTTAGAAGAAAACTTCACAGTCGTCTGACCATTCAAACGCAACTCCTTTCTGGGTGAGGCGAGTCAGAGGCGATGCGATCTTCACGAAGCGTCGGTAGTATCCCGCTAAGCCAAGGAAACTTCGATTCTCGCCGACGGACGTTGGCCGTTTCCAATCGACAACGGCTTCAACTTTCTTTGGGTCCACCGCAATGCCTTCAGCTGAAATAATGTGTCCGAGGAATGCAACGCTGCTCAGCCAAAATTCATATTTGCTTCGCGTCGCATACAACTAATTTTCTCGAAGGGTTCGAAGTACGGTCCATAGATGCTCAGTGTGTTGCTGCCTATTCTTAGAATAGACGAGTATATCGTCGATAAAGACTACTTCGAACTTGTCGAGGAATGGTCGGAACACCCAATTCATCAAATCCATGAAAGCAGCTGGGGTGTTTGTTAGGCCGAATGGCATTACCAGGAATTCGTAATGGCCGTATCGAGTACGAAAGACAGACTACGGCACATCGTGTGGCTTGATCTTGAGTTGATGGTAACCCGAGCGCAGATCAATTTTAGAGAACACCGTAGCTCCTTGCAGCTGATCAAACAGATCGTCTATACGGGGCAGGGAATATTTATTCCGGACGGTGGCTTTATTCATCTCGCGTTAATCGATATAAAGATGCAGTGAGCCATCTTTTTTCTTGACGAATAGTACGGGCGCTCCCCATGGAGAGACGCTCGGTCGTATGAATCCCTTGTCGAGTAACTCTTACAACTGTAATTTGTGTTCTTTAAGCTCTATAGGGGCCATTCTGTATGGGGCTTTCGATATCGGTCGGGTATCGGGGAATGTATCAATAGTAAACTCAATCTCTCGATCGGGAGGCATGTCGGGCAGTTCATCCGGGAATACATCTGAGAATTCTGCCACAACCTCGGTCTGACCTGCGTTTGTACCATCCTGTTGTATGTCTCGAACGGACGATAGATAGCCTTCGCACCCGGAATACAGCATCCGTCGAGCAAATATTGTGGAGATTACCATGCAGGTCGGTGATGCCTCACCATACGAATAGCAGAATTCAGGTACTCCAGGTATGCGGAATATGACCCTCTTTTTAGCACAGTCTATGGTTGCATTGCATAAACCGAGCCAATCCATCCCTAGAATGATGTCGTAGTCCTTAATATCTAGAACTATAGCATCAAGACTGATCTTTTGACTACCTATACAGATGATTTCGTCTCCGCAGACTAAATTTGCAAGTAGTGGCATGCCCGACGATACGTTAACAGTTAGATCAAGGCCCAGCGGTGTCAGGGGAAATTTGTGCTCGGTGGTGAAGTCCGCCGATATAAAACTATGCGTGGCACCTGAATCAAACAATACATGAACAGGTTTATTATTGAATTGCAGTATACCTATCACGACTGTGTCAGATGTGAACGCTTCATCTCGAGTCATGGCGTAGACGCGGCCTTGAGCATTGGGGCGACGGTCTTGGTCATTCTGTTGTGCGGTCTGTGGAGCCTGAGGTGCATGGCATCGGTTCTGATGATGTTGTTGGGGGCACTGGTTCGGCTTCTCCGGACAGTTGCGTGCAATGTGGTCCATTCGGCCGCACCCGAAGCATGCTCCGTTCTTTAATCGGTACTCGTTGGCCATGTGCCCCTCTTTGTGGCAGAAATTGCAGACTATTCGATCCTTCGTCTGGTTGCCGCAATTTTGACGCTTGTGTGCATTGTTGCCTCCCGTATTACTATGGCGTTTGTTATTAAAGTGAACAGCACCAGTAGTAGCAGGAGGATACTCGAACTCCAGACGAAGGGCATGGTTGAGTGCCTCGCCCTTGGTTTTGTATTCAGGTACCGAAACATGAGCACGAATAGAGGAACGCAGGCCCACTTCGAATCGTCGAGCTCGACTTGCAGGTAGGTAGATATGCTCCAGCAAAATTGGCCAGTTTGTTGAATTCGGTCGCATATTATCTTACTGTCATATATATTTCCTTGCCTCAACTGCATAAATTTGTTTTCTTTTTCCTGTCGTACGGCTGCAGAAAGATATTCAGTCTCGAACGCATTTTTGAATGTGGCACATGAGATCGTCGTCGTCCCGTCTTTACGTCGAATTGCCCGCTTCTGCACGGCCCACCAATCGTGCGAGTTCATTCAAAGTAGAAGTTGAGCACACAAGACTTTCTTCGAGTCTTCGACACCCAGGAGCTTGAACTTGTCTTCCAGCTCCTCCAACCAGTCGATCGCCACGGAGGGATCTTCTGTGCCGTTGAAGGAAGTGCGGCAGCTTTTTGTGAATTTTGATACGTCGAAGTTAGAACTTCTCAGTACCGCAGGTGAGAGCACGGGTACCTCTGGTTCATCTTCGCTGGATCGAACCGCACGCTTGGTCACGGTAGGCGTCATCGTTGAATTGCTATTGGCCACGACCGATTGTACTATTTGTTGGAGTGTAGTCAGTTGCTGCTGATGTAGCTTGAATTGAGCCTCGAACCGATTCTCGAACTGGGTCTGACGAGCCTCCACCTGCTGGCGATGGAGCTCATTTTGGCGTTGCTGTATTTCGAGCATCTATAGCATCCGTTGCATCGGGTCGCTAGAGGATCCGGCTACGGTAGGCGTCATCCCCGTTGGGTTAATGGAATACTCGGGTCTGGAACTACTCGAGCCGTTGGAAGCGCTCGTCTCGTCCTCCGCCCGAGCTCCCGTAACTGAAGGAAAAAAGAAAGGCAACTCTCGTTAGTTTCAGCAATGTCCTGGGTTCAACGTATGGAAAAACTTATCTCATCGACACGAGGTCAACGGTTTAAGACTGGAAACTCGACACTGGAGGCCAAGGACGTAAAGTCGTGCTCTGATACCATTATGTCATTCCCCGATTCTGTCGAATCAATAGTCGTCCCCCGGGCGTGATGCCATGCGAACCTAGTTTGCGATCGCACAAGGCATAGTCATAAGGTAATCCAAGACACGTGATCTAAAAGAGCAAGCAGACAAATTAAATCACACATTAAGTAAAGAGAACTTTGATCATTATTGATAATAGACATCATTTACAGACTCCGGTACAGGACTCATACCGCACGGACTACAACATGACTCAATTACAAAAGAGTGTCGATGAGATAGTCGTTCCATACATTGTACACATCCGTCAATATACAACAGAGTCTTCCAGTGACCTGGAATGGAGGGACGCTGAGCCATCTTTCTTGGACGGTTGAGAGTCTTCAAAAGTGGAGTTGCGAAAAAAGTCATCGACGCACGGCCGAAGCTTCAAAATCACCAAAGTCCCCGAGCTAGTTGGCTCACCCTTCCTGGTTCACGGGACCTGCAAAGTGCGAGGATCAGTACGATCGTATGTACTGGCGAATGGCTAATTAAAATCTAAGCTCTACATTTGATTCAAGCAGTTTTATAAACATGTTAGCTAGCTATTTCTGTGATCTTTCTATCCATCCTGATCGATTTATATGTTAACATGTTTTGAGGCAAGCATATGAAACTGTATACATTAAGCAACTATCATATTCATCCCGTGTCATGTGCATTAGTTAAGTAGTAAATGGGTGTGAAGGCTACTGGCATTGTCAAGCCATCACGGACTATAGCTGGGTTAGACGGCGACCCTTTCGCGGGGGGTAGCGAGCCCTGTGCGAAAGTTTCCGAATAACCCACGCCGATGTAAGGCTGGACTTGCTATACTCATTCCTCCCGGGCTGAATCGGTCCCTTGGCCTAGGCAACCGTTCGAGAAAATTACACCTTGTCGACAAGTTGTCCAATGACCGTTTTGTGCAGTCTTGAAAAATGCTCTCTTTTCTAGAACCTTATCATTTCTCTTTTATGTGCAAAACTTAGCCTTTCTTTTGAACTTAGTCAATTTACTTACTTAGCCATATCATTGCGATAAACGTTAATTGATTCATTCATTGTTTTGCATAGGCTAAGTGGAATTACATAAGAAAGCACGTTTTCCATTTTCAATACCGGCAGTTTGATAGCAAGTATTTCGTGAAGAATCGTGCCACGATTTCTTTGATTCTACACTATTATGACAAGCATTCATTTAACTTTATATTGATTTTGAAATAGAGGGACGAGGCGAAGGAGGTCAGCCACTCGTCTTAGACTTGCTTCAAGCGAGCGACTGGTTGGCTGCGCTGACGTCACCTACGCGATCACCTGCAATCGCATAAGCAACTGATTAGAACAGTCATGAAAAAATTATTCATGAAAACCAAAGCCAAAGCCAAATCAAGTACGGCATAAAAACCAGAGCAACGGAAGGTCTCTTCCGACTCAGCCGCAGAGCCAATCCTTGAGGCACAACCCGCTGAATATGGGACTTGGTTCCGAAGAAGTCATTCCATAATGTGGAATGGATCTTAATTCAACCATTCACGTTCGATCGACTCGGCCGATTCCGACCTATCGGTCCCGACCGAATCGATAGCGACAGTATTTCTTTCTCGTGCACCCTATGGATAGAAACAGGGCACGATATAGGAATGGAGCACTGCAGCACAACTTAGCCAAAAGTCTGTGTACATAGCCATCCCGTTCGAACTATATTTCGGTCTCGTACACTCATTCGATATTGTCAGCGTAAGGTCATTCAGCCACGCACACCACTTGCTAACTTTAGCATGGGTTCCTTTCAATTCAAGTCCGACAAAGTTCGGCACAAAGGCCTTCGCATATCGATCCCGTTCAATTGAATATTGTACGAGCTTTTGAAATATTAGACTTATTGTATGGAACATCCCAAGGCACATCGAGAGAGAGCGTATACTTCTTTCTATCCACAATCGAGCTTTCAAAACTGGAAGAATCGACATGTCGTCCAAGGACATAAAGCCGTGCTCTGATACCAATCTGTCGTACCCCACTCCTGCAGGAGATATCGTTCTCGCTAAAGCGTGATGCTACACGAGCCTAAGTTGCGCTCGTGCAAAGCCAAGTCCAGAAACGGTCGATTTAAGCTAGGCCACAGAGTCGCACAGAGTGTCCCCATTACGGCAGAAGTAATTGAACACAAGTTTAGGCAAATCCAAAACTCTTTATTGATATTCAAGAAGTGTTACAAGCGGCATTGGGCCAAGATTATAAATTGCTTAAGCTTTTTCTCTCGAAACATAAAAGGTATGCCAAGCGGCTTACAAGATCGAATGATACATGGCGATGTTCCAATACATTATGTCATGTACATAGTGCTTCAGCTCCTTTGCAATGCTCCAAGGCTCCAGAGTAAGCTCCACGCCATAGCACGTTCGAGGGAAGACTCCGCACCAGATAAGGTTCTCCCGCACCTTGCAAGCAGACTATGTAGTTATCAGTATATTACATGCACTGGTGGGGAGGCTAACTCACCTGCTCGCTATCATTACCAAATACGTTCAATTTACTTTCGTGCACCATATATCATTTATTGTCTTACTAATCTTGCCTTAGGATCAGTTTCGTGGCATATTATAAAACCTATCTCATGTTATCGATATCAAGTGTCGTATAGAAATTACATACGCAACTTACCATAGTTATCGTCCAATCTTTCTTGCCCAAGGTAAACCAAGTTAGCCAATATTTTATACATAATGAATTGACTGATTGCATAAGTAATACGAGCGTCATGGGCGTGTTTCTGTCTCGGGTGGAAGAGATACTCATTATCAAGATGTCTTATATTCAAGTTTTGTTCAGATGTTCATCCAATTACTTAGTTGTTCAGCTTATTCAGATTACTTGTTTCAATGCAAGGACTCACACGTGGATTGCCACTAGCGAGTCCACTTAATCTATATGTATTGGTCGTTGGCAGTATAAGCCATTTGGACTTCCTGAACATGGTATTCGAAGTATCTATCAGACGGTGGTGGATGGTACACCTTGATAGGCTACGCATGCCGGCATTACGTCGCTTGAGATGACTGAGCCCTCACCCAAGTTACCGTAAGCCGTGATTCCTCCTAGGCCGGCACGATCCCAGGTCACCCAGCTTCTGATCGTCTGAAGAATCCTTCTTTATTTTTACTTGTGCACGAGTTATCCGCGATCATTTCATATTCTTTTTTTATTTCTTTATCTTATCGGCTCTCTGAGCCATAACGGATTATCGACTAGATTGGCAGCGTCATCCGTGTAGCACAGGTAGCAAGCCCCGTTGCACGTCCCCGTCATACCTATCACTAATCATATTTTCTTCTTTCTTTTTTTTACTTATTCTCGACACTATCCCTAGGACACGCAGCTTCTGATCGTCCGAGTGTTTCTTTTCTTTCTTTTATTTTGTTCATTCATTCATTTATTCTTTCTTTCATTTGTTCATTCATTCATTCATTATGCAGCTCCCGATACGGAAACTGCCTTGGCGACCCAACGGTCCCGAAGCCTTTTCATGTTTCTATTACTTTGCTCGGAACAATTATTTTGATAGTCTTCCTGCCTTAATTCAATAAACCATTCATTGTTTCTTGTCTCAAGTTGTGTTTATTGTTTCATTGCATACTTGAGCGCATAAGGTACTTGAAACGTAAGTTGTGCCTTGGTACGAGTGTGGACTACGTTGCAAGGATTCAAGTAAATATCCAAGTTCATTTCCATGTTCTACACAAGCATACAAGATGGGATTATTCCCTTAGCTAGGTGTATTGAATTCTCTTATTAGCATGCAGGGGGTTATCGCCTAGCGATTTAGCAATATGTTCGTATTATTATGTGTCTAGGCAAAGCATAGACAGGTTCATCGGAGCCACCCACCTTAGCGATGATCACATCAGCCGAGCGAGACTCCGAGCGTACCTTTGAAAGTCTAAGTCTCGATTCTTCTGAAGGGCCAAGTCCCTTGACTTTGTCTTAGTTCATTGCAAGGCAATATTTTGGTTTCGTGAACACTGTTGTGAATAAGACAAAATGTCGATCACTAATAACTCAGTGTAAAAGTGTAGCCTGCACACGAAACCAACTAAAATCAATATTTGATCGAATCGAACTTGTGCATTGCATCGATTTAATTTTTTAGAATCTTCGAACCGACTCAATACTTTCTCTCGAGCCAACTTAACACTTGCATCGATTCACATCGATACTTCATCAGGTCAACGTAACTCTTTGAGTCAACGACTCATGGTAATGCATCGTACGAAACAGGGCATTACAAGATCTATATCAATAAAGTTCTTAAAAGATTTGGCATGCACGAATGAAAACAAGGTGACACCCCTCTCGTTAAAGGAGACAAATTCAGTCTTAATCAAGTGCCCTAAGGTTAGCCTTAAAATTAAGAAAATGCAATAGATTTCCCGTTCATGATCTGTTGTAGGGAGTCTAATGTATGCTCAAGTATGTACGCATCCGGATATTGTGTAAATAATTGGAACGTTAGGCAGATATTTAAGCAAATATGGGACGGATCAATAGGTAGCAGCCAAACTACTTAAGTTATTAATAGAGAACAAGAAATTATATGCTCTTTACAGGAGATCGAATAATTTAGGATATCATAAGGAATTCCGACTCCGATTTTACTGGATGCCAACACAGTAGGAGATCCACATCAGGTTATGTTTACTTGCTGACTGGTGGATATATTTATGATGAGTGTCAAAAAGACACTCATAACTTCTTCCACTATGGCAGCAAGGTTTATATCATGCTGTAAGGCATCCATTCAGGGAATATAGTTACAAAATTTTGTCATAAGGCTGCGCCGACATAAGGGTGTTGAAAGACCACCCAAATTATGATGTGAAATAAATCAGCAGCACTATATTCCAATAACAACAAGAACTTGTATAAGTTAAAGGATATTGACATAAAGTTTCTAGTTGTGAAGGAAAGAATTCAGAATGGTTAATATGTCCATATAGAATATTAGGACAAACTCCATGTTAGCGCATATGCTCACAAAAGTATTATCATCCAAGGTCTTTTATGAACATACTGCTCATATGGGTGTTATCTTAATTAAGAATATGACAATATATAGTGGGAGTTTGTATTTTATGTATTTGGGTGCTATTTGGCTTTGGACACATTTATGTATTAAAGTACTTTGGATATTTATCTGATCAGATATATAGAAAATTTAATTCATTCTGTTTTCATTATGTTAAAGTATTTATCTCACTAAAGTTAAGGCAATTATAATGTTACATATATGGCCCAGTAGGAGATTGTTGCAATTATTTAATAATAGGGGCCACATATATAAAAATAATTGTGTTGGGCTATCTAAATAATTAAGCCAAATTAAAGTGGTCTATTTGGAAAATTGGCTTAAGGTATATTTGTCATGGAAATAATGTGTAGATAAAACATATAAATATATATATTCATTAGGGTTATGGTCTCCAACTTATATGGCCACCAAAGAGAAGGTTTTCTCTTTTTTTTCTTTTGCATCCCCATCAACAGAAAGAGAGGGACAAAGGATTCGGATTCACCTTTGTCGTTAAGGGTCGTATCATATTGTTGGAAGATCGAACCCCATAAAGAGACGTCAGCTTCAAGATCCATCAAGTCAATCAATAGATTCAGGTACGCTTCTGCATTTATTTTGTTCTTCATCTCATGAATCAACAGGCACAATAATTACTAACAGAAGATGCAAAACAAGGATTGCATGATTCAGACTAGGAATGATTCGTAAATAAGGAATATAACTTATGAAGATTGAGAGGACGGTATTGTGGACATATGAACAAAGAAAATATTAAAAAGGAGTTTTTAAGGTAGTTTTGTAGCCAAGATAATGGCAAGAGATACGATTAACCTAGAAGCAATGAAATTTTGAATAATAAAGAACAATTAAGACAAAAGATAGTAGAAGGTTTAGAACAATAAATTTGCAGGAAATACTTTGGGGATTTGGCAAAACCGAGAGAGCCATACAAGACTTGGATCAATTACTGATACATGGAATTTAATGAACAATTGCAAAAAATGGACTCATGATTTCTAGGTGGTTGCTAACAAAGTGATTTTTTATTATTAAAGGATGATTCTAAAAACAATACCCTTATGATCGCGTACTTAAAGAAGTTAACATTATTTTGATGATAAGAGTGATAGACAATTTTGATATTTAAAGAGACTAACTAATTTAGTAAATGGAGACGTAGAAATGCTTAAAAATATAAAAGAGTTTATGTGGATTGGTAGAAACTATGACTAATGATACTGTGGATGGTAATACCAACTCGATAAAGATCTTTTAAAGAAGAAATATTAAGTATCAAATTCATCAATAAATAATAATTAGTGACGTGGAGTCACGAAGAGGATAAGATGAGTAAGAGTTCGTTAAAAAAAAAGGGTGAACACCTTGGAGGGTAAACATAAATTTGAATATGTTGATTACTGGCACATGCAAGAAAAGGGATGGACAACGACATCATTATAACCGACCAAATGAGTAAGAGCAAATTTCTATCATTATTTTCCTTCTTGTCATCTCTGTCCTACTTGCAACCATCAAAATGCCTCATATCTAAAAACATGTTGGTTAAGCCTTGAATTTTCTTAAATCTTATTATCTCCTTAGCTTTAGAAATGGTCGACGAAAGTATATCATAGTCATCTAGCTCTGGAATGAAGAAATTTGTTATCATGTGGTAATTTTAGTTGGATTATGAGTATATTGGACATTGAGATAGAATTACTGAAAGAAAGATGGAACTAGGAATAAAAGCATAATCAGGAGAGTATTATTATCATTAAATTTAGAAAATTGTTATATTTGAAGAAATATTTCAAGGGTAGTTTTCAATAGAGAGAGAATGTGTAAAATTTTAAGAATGAATAATGGCGGGTTGTGTGCTAATGATGTCTTATGCATGCATAGTAGGTTATTACTCATTGACAGGAAAGGATATCGGCTGTTGGTAAGAATCACCAAAATAGTGACAATTATGATATTATTTCCTATAGACCCTCTAATTTTTATGTTAAATATTTTTTCACTTTATTTCTCAGTTATCTTAATTATATAATATTGACCTAGGGTCATACATGTAAATGGTGAGAAATATTCGAGATTGTAATCTCAAAACTGACGAGAATATTCAAGGACGAATTGAGAAAATTTAGATATTTGAGGTTATAAATCCTTGAGAAATGAAATAGGGCTAAGACAATGACTCGAGGAATCTAAATATATAAAATAGAGTTATCAGTACATGAGGTAAAAAAATGAATAGAGGATTTGATAGAAGAGTGACTAAGGACTGGTACAACGCAAGATTTTTTTTGGAATACTAGGAAATAATATTACTAAGTGTGGAACTTTCAAAAAATTTAAGAAAATATCGACTTAAGGTACGAGATTGATTGATGGATATGTGAAAATTAAATTTTAATATAGGAATAAGATTTATAATGTAGTGGTGACCTTAGATTCAGGTATAAATTTGAGAGAGAAGAATTTTAACCATGATCAAAAATTTAATAGGCGTAACGCTTGTTTCAGGGATTTCAGAACCAACTAAAAATAAAGTGGAGGAATTTGAACTTTTAAAATGACTAAGTTGATGATGGATCATGGAAACTAGGAAAGTAAAAGAATGAAAATTTATGAACAGGTTGAAGAGTAATACCCTTGGAATAATGGTCAGTAGTTGTAGAAGATTTTATTAATGAATTTATGATTTTTTTAGTGGTATATCTAGATTTGTAAAATATCAACATAATTGAGGAACGACGACTAGATAAATGAAATGATTACCTTCTATTTCGCCCTCCGCAAATTCTATGTTACAATTTTTCCATCTTTATAAATACTTTATTTTTCCTATCACTGAATCATTCCTTGAATTTCAATATTACTAAACTTTGATCTCATTGACTGTGACTATATGATATTAATTATAATCTTTATCGTGCCAAATTTTGATTCTTAATTTTTTAATTTTGATCATGCCTATGTTTTCGATTATATTCTTAATCATGATTAGATCCTATCTTAACCATGATTCTATTCTGGATTGTGCCTAAATTTTAATTTTTTGCCATGCCTAAATGACTTTGCATGACTGCGTGACCTTGATTACAATGGTCGTGCCTATATTTTGATCTTATCCTTAATAGTGCCTAAGTATTAATTTCCGACCGTACCTATATAATTTTGAATTTGATTGTGCCTAGATTCTATTGATCCTTTTATGCTTAGATTTTGATTCTATCTTGATCATAACCAAACGATTTCAATTCTATTAGCCATGATTGGATCGTGCCTAAATGACTTGAATTTTTATTTTTAATTGTGCCTATATGATTTTGACCATACTTCGATTTATCATTGATCGTGCCAATATGATAGTAGTGCGTAAATAATTTTGATGTGATTATTCTTGATCGTGCCAAAATATATCACTTTTCTGTGATCATGTCTAAGAGATTTTGACTGTATGTTGACCATGTCAATCTTAAATTTTGAGGACAATTTTTTTAAGGATGGTAGATTTGTAACCTCCTTTAACCTCCATTATTCTTCCATTATATTCTTTCCAAAATTTTCCCAAATATTTAAATCATGAGTTATAAATCTTCTTTAATTAATTATTCAAAATATATTTTTATTTAAGTTTTGGCCTTACATGTTTATTTTGGGCTTCCTATATTAGTGGATTTATGTGGTGAGAATGAGGTTTTTAATGAACATATGAATTCTTTTGGACTCTAAAAGTTTTGGCTTGAAAGGCCTAAAAATCAAATTTTGTATATTAGATTTTTATATGGGCTTCAACCCATTAAATATATTTTTATATAAATTATTTTGGGCTGAATAATTATTGGGCTAATTTTTCATGGAAGAGCTTCCTAGAAGCTTCTCACATATGCTCTGCTTGGGAAGCAAGCACTTATTAGCTATTTAGTGGGCTACTCTCATTCTTCAAACCACTCAATCAATTCATTCCAAGTGTCTGTGCACCGTATCAGTGTCCATCCATTTCATTCCTATTTTTATTATATTTATATTTTAATTTTTCGTGTCTGACACGTCAGACACATTTTAATCTTCATGTCCGTGTCGACAAGCTAACAGGAACATACACACTTTTTCCAACCCGACTCTCCGGCCAGCCCGTCGGCCGGCACCACCGCCGCCTACGATACGGGCACAATAGCACCACCGCCTGAACTTCTTCCGACTCCTCCTCCCTCTGTAGCTGACCGACCACCACCTCCTCGGTTCCACCACTCTCTGCCACTACGATCATCCCTGCCATCCCGTACCCAGCCATTCACCACCATCCTTCTTGTCTTCCTGGATGACCGCTCCCTTTCGATCATTATTTGTCGTCCCTTCCCTCGTCGTACCTCACCGGCTCAACCACCACCACCATCACTATCGTCATAGCCACCGCCACTAACACCACAACCACCACTACCACCTGACACCGCATACCATCGTCACCAGCCCAAACCATCATTATCCATACAACCGCCACTACTCACCTGGCCACTGCAACCCTCTGCTCCGAGCACTGCCAGCACTTCGACCCATGCCTTCGAGATCCACAGTGTTGCCCCTCCCAGATCCGTTCTGTCAGCTGCCCTCTGACGAGAGTTCTCCGCGCCTTGAGCGCCATGCCCCACCAGATTATGTCGGTGAGCCAGTGCCATGGCGATTGCCGCCTGAACCAAGGTGAGCCATGCTCATTTTGTTGGCACAATTTATTTTGATAACATTAACAGCATCTTCATAGTCTAGTTTTCTCTGTATTTCAGATTGATATTCTTTCAAAAGTTTGACTACATAAGTTCTGTCCATTCAAGCCGAGTCATCAAAGCCATATGGAAATTCCTGAAAGAAGACTGAAGAAAAGACCAGCGATCCTTAAAGACGGCTCTCAACAAATTCAAGATATCGAGTCTGTACAAGGTCTAGGTCTTTCTGTAAACGTCTAAGGTTGGATGACAAAACGTAAAGCTCTTCTATTTTTCAGTCAAAAATCAATATCCAAAAGAACGGCATACCGACTGTATACCGACGGTATACCATTTCTGAGCCACAAGAATGTTCTGTGACAAACATCGGCGTACCGACGGTATACCATTTTGTGAGCCACAGAATGTTCTGTGACAAACATCGGCGTACCGACGGTATACTATGGCATACCGACGGTATACCGTTTTGTTAGCCACAAAAATGTTATATGACGAACTTCGGCATACCGACGGCATACAACAGTATACCGACGGTATACCGTTTTATTAGGCACAAAATGTTCTGTGACGAACATCGGTATACCGACGGCATACCGATGCATACCGATGGTATACCGGTTTATCTGATTTGATTTTTGAATGGATAAATACTAGCATTAATTGCTAGCATTAAATGCTCCCCCAACGGATATAATTGTTACCGTTACAGTTCAGAATGGAATACCGTCGGTATACCATCTGGGTTACATTCAGGAGCATTAAATGCTACCTACTCTTGGTTTTCTATATAAATGGTTTCCTTCTCTCTCTTGAAGGTTATCCACTTAAGCCATAAATTTCTCAACAACCAAGAGCTCCACCATTACTACTCTACCTAAGCTTTTAATTGTCATCCAATCCAAAAGTGCTAGAGTATTCAAGAGTTGTACTTTTCGATCTTCAAGTGTTAGAAGATCAACAGTTCTCTTCCTTTTCTTTTTGAAGTTGGCGAGCCTTCGTAAGAAAACTCATGTGTAAGAAGTTGACGAGTTCTTCGGATCCAAACTCGTGTTGAAGTTGGCGAGTTCTTCGGATCCAAACTCGTGTGTTCTATTTACTCAATAGTGGATTTAAGCCGGAGAGAGTTCCGGGACTGGATTGCCTTTAGGGAGGAGACCAGGATACATCGTGTGTTTGATTTTCTCACACTCTCTCTTTTTATTTCAGTAATATAGCTTCTTGTGTTTAGTTTTATTTTATTTCCCTATTCACCCCCCTCTAGGGTTCTACAATTGGTATCAGAGCTTTGTTCTCTTGATTTGTATTTACACCCTTAGAGTGATCCATGGCCACTAACCCTAGTATCAACACATTCCACAATGAGGGACACTCCACAAATAGACCTCCTCTATTTGATGGAACCAACTATAACTATTGGAAGATTAGGATGAGCATTTATCTAAAGTCCATAGATTTCGATTTATGGGATTGCGTGATAAATGGTCTCCCCGAAGTTATTGAGGATGTTGTATCTGACACCCTTAGGGACAAACTCACTAAGAATGTCAAGAAGCTTGCTAGTCGAGATGCTAAGGCTATGAACGCTCTTTAATGTGCTCTCGATAGCAGTAAATTCAATAGGATCTCAACTTGCAAGACTTCTAATAAGATTTGGAAGTTGCTAGAAGTCACACACGAGGGAACATCACTAGTAAAATAATCAAAGATTAGTAGACTCACACAAGAATATGAATCTTTTAAGATGAAACAAGAATGAGTCTATTACTTGCATGTTTACTCATTTCGGTAATATCATTAACCCTCTTTCTTCTCTTGGTAAGGAATATCCTACTCATGAAAAGATCAGGAAAATTCTCAGAGGATTGACTAAAGGATGGAGTCCTAAAGCTACCGCCATCATTGAAGGGAACGACTTGACAACCATGAACCTTGAGACCCTCATGGAGAAGCTTATGACTCATGAACTTGACATGAAAGATCAAGAGGAATCCTCCATACAAGAGAAGGAGAAAGAGAAAGCCAAAGAAAAGGAGAAGTCTCTGGCTCTCAAAGTTACAAAATCCTACTCAAAGGATAGCTCCGACGACAACGAGTCGGATGATGATGAAGAGATAGCTCTCACAGCAAAGCGTTTTCGAAAGTTCTTCAAGTTTAACAAAGCCAACCGCTTTAGACGTGACAACGATGAAGACCCTGCTTGCTACCAATGCAGGAGAACCGGTCACATCAAGAGATATTGCCCTATGACAAAAAAAGTCTCAAGTAAGTACGAGAAGCCTACCAAAGGAAGCTCCTCCTCCAGAAAATACGCCAACACCAACATCTGGTGTGAAAGTGATGCTAGCGACTCAGACAACGACAAAGAATGTAAATATAATGCAAACGTTTGTCTCATGGCAACCGATGAGGTACTCGATGATCTTTCTTTAAATACTCTCACTTATGATGACTTGGAAAATGTTATTCTTGAACTACACGAGGAACACAAAGGTGTTAGGAACAAGTACAAGAAATCTCTAAAAGAGGTTGATGTACTCAAACTTGAAGTAGAAAGACTCTCCAACATCATTATAGATGTAGAAAGGAAATCTCCTGCCTCCGACACGGATGAGATAGAGTCTTTGCGACTCAAGTTACAAGAATCTCAAATTATCATTGAGAAAAAGGATAATTAGATTTAATCCCTTAGAAGGGCTTATGATTTTGCTATGCATAAAGTTCAAGCTGCAAATAGAAGAGAATATGATACTTCTACTAAATATAATAATTTTCTCTTGCAGAATAAGAAACTAGGTGATAAGAACACTACTCGCACACATGCTCCAAAACACGCCTACACTCATCACAATACTAGTCACATCTCTTACATGAACAAGAACACTGCACACAAGACCTATCCTAACACAAGGAAAAGACCCTGTGTTAAGAAGAACACCTCACATCATGTCTTCTATTATCATTATCATAACACTCATGATAGAACTCCTCGCACTAAAGCTTCATATGTGCATAACACTCACACATTTTCTTCTAAATCTTCTATGATGTACAACTATTGTGGCTTGCTTGGACATACTTCTAATTATTGTCTGACAAGGAAATAAGTTAATATGAAAGTTTATAAATGGGTTCCTAAGACTAACAACCAAGGACCCAAACAATCATGGGTACCAAAATATTCATCTTCAACTTATGTTGTAGGTGAAGAATCATTCTCATGCTAGAAGCAAGTGGATCCTCGATAGCGGTTGTTCACGGCACATGACCGATGATGCTTCACTTTTTACAATACTATCGATGAAGAAAGAGGGGCATGTATTCTTTGGTAACAATCTAAAAGGCCACATCATAGGAATTGGTAATATGGGTTTCCCTCATTATTCTTGTATTAAAAATGTTTGTCTTGTTACAAATCTCAAACACAATCTTCTCAGTATCAGTCATCTTACGGATAATGATATTAAGTTTGTTAAACTCAAATGCTTCATTACCGATAGCTCTAGTAGATCTACAGTATATGAAGGCATTAGAGAAAACAATATCTATGTTCTTTATCTTGTTGAAGGTACTAACAATGACAGGTGCTTAGTTGCAAAGAACGATGAAAGTTGGCTTTGGCACATGAGGCTCGGACACGCCAACATGGATACCATTTTTCGTCTTGCAACCAAGAAGCTTGTACGAGGACTTCCAAGTATCTTCTTCAAAAAGGATATGGTATGTGAAGAATATGAGAAAAGTAAGTTGACCAAGTCATCCTTCAAATCCATCAACTCTGTGAGTACCTCTAGACCACTTCAACTTATTCATATGGATTTATTTGGTCCTAGTAGAGTAGCTAGTCTTGGAGGCAAACATTATGCTTTTGTTTTGGTTGATAATTTTTCGAGATTTAATTGGGTCATTTTTCTTGCTAGTAAAAGTGATACTTTTCGTGAATTTGTTACATTTTGTAAATGTGTTCAAAATGAGAAAGACATTTCTATTAACAAGATTAGAAGTAATCATGGAGGAGAATTTGACAATGCCGATTTTAAAAGATTTTATGAAAAGAATGGTTTTGGTCATGATTTTGCTTGCCCACGAACTCCTCAACAAAATGGTGTTGTGGAGAAAAAGAATAGAACCCTTGGTGATATGGCCCGGGTTATGTTAAACCAATATAAGCTCCCTCAATGCTTTTGGGCGAAAGCCGTAAACACGGCATGTCATGTTATAAATAGGGTCTTGATTAGACCTATTTCTAAAAATACTCCTTATGAGCTTTGGTTTGACAAAATTCCTTCTATTGAGTATTTTAAAGTTTTTGGATACAAATGTTTTATTTTGAATACCAAGGATAACCTAGGCAAGTTTGAAGAAAAAGCTTATGAAGGTATTTTTCTTGGCTACTCAATACATAGTAAAGGTTTTCGTGTCTTTAATAAAAGAAGTCTCGTTGTCGAAGAGTCAATTAATGTCTCTTTTGATGAACTTAACTCTTCTATATCCTCCTCATCCGATGATATTGATGACATCTCTTTTGGTTTGGAGAACTCTTCTATTGGAGATCCTCGTCCTTCTTCATCTAACAATAAAATTGTGACCCCTCCAACAAAAGATTTTCCACCACTCGAGCCTCCTCAAGAGGATCTCCCAAAGGAATGGAGATTTGTCCCTAATTATCCTAAGAAACTAATCATTGGTGATCCTTCATCCCGTGTAAGTACTAGATCCTCCACTCGTGATCTTTGTGCAAATGTGGCTTTTATTTCTTAAACAGAGCCTAAAAATATTAATGATGCTTTTCATGATAAATTTTGGATGATAGCGATGCAAGAAGAGCTAAATTAATTTGAGCGAAACAAGGTTTGGGAACTTGTCCATAAACCTAACAACCATCCCATTATTGGAACTAAATGGGTGTTTCACAATAAACTTAATGAAGATGGATTAGTGACTCGTAACAAAGGCCGATTGGTTGCTCAAGGCTATAACCAAGAGGAAGGCATTGACTACGATGAAACCTATACTCCGGTTGCTCGTTTTGAATCCATTCGTATGCTATGTGCTTTTGCTTGCTTTAATGATTTCAAACTTTTTCAAATAGATATTAAAAGTGCTTTTCTTAATGGCATTATTAAAGAGGAAGTTTATATTAAGCAACCTCCTAGCTTTGAAGACTTTCAATTTCCTCATCACATCTTCAAACTACACAAAGCCCTTTATGGCCTCAAACAAGCTCCTCGTGCTTGGTATGAGCGCCTTAGTTCCTTTCTTATTTCTTACAATTTTTCTATGGGCAAAGTCGACACCACATTTTTTATCGAATCCCTTAATGGTACACTTTTATTAGTACAAATTTATGTCGATGATATTATATTTGGTTCTACTAACAATGCACTTTGTATAGAATTTGCTAAAGTAATGCAGGATGAATTTGAAATGAGCATGATGGGAGAACTATCATTCTTTTTGGGCTTGCAAATCAAACAAGGACCCA
Organism: Iris pallida; assembly: GCA_029216955.1. NCBI lineage: Eukaryota > Viridiplantae > Streptophyta > Magnoliopsida > Asparagales > Iridaceae > Iris > Iris pallida. The sequence continues at coordinate 12,221,364 of JANAVB010022397.1, forward strand.
AAGGAACCTTCATCAGTCAAGCTAAATATACAAAGGATCTCCTCAAACGCTTCGAACTGGACTCATCCAAATCAATGAGGACTCCTATGGCAACAATGACAAAACTTGATAATGATGAAGATGGTACTCCGGTCGACATTCGTAAGTATCGAGGCATGATCGGTAGCTTACTATATCTAATTTCTAGTCGACCTGACATCATGTTTAGTGTGTGTCTTTGTGCACGATACCAAGCAAATCCAAAGGAATCACACTTATGTGCTGTAAAGCGTATTTTTTAATATCTCAAAGGCACCATTAATATGGGACTTTGGTATCCGAAATCTTCATCCATTGAGCTTCACGGCTTCTCGGATGCAGATTTTGCCGGATGCAAAATTGATGAAAAAAGTACTAGCGACACATGTCAATTCCTTGAAAAATCCTTGGTATCGTGGTTTAGTAAGAAACAAAACTTTGTTACTCTTTCAACCACTGAGGCCGAGTATATAGCGGTCGAATGCTGTTGTGCACAAATTCTTTGGATGTCACAAACACTTGTAGACTATGGCATTTCTTCTACTTGCACCTCTATTAAATGTGATAATACTAGCTCGATAAATCTTACGAAAAACCCGATTTGTCACTCCCGCACGAAGCACATTGAGATTAGACACCATTTTCTTCGTGACCATCAACAAAAAAAGGATATCCGCCTTGATTTTGTTGACACTACTTATCAATTGGCCGATATTTTCACCAAACCACTCCCGGAGGATCGTTTCGTATTTCTCTGCCAAGAATTAGGCATCATTTATTTGGACACTTAGCTCACCTCCAACGGCACACCAACGGTATACGGTGGCATGCCAATTTGCGTTCAGAACTATGTTCTGTGCACAAAATCGGTATACCATCGGTATACATCGGTATACCGACGGCATGCCGTTTGAGGCGGACAATGGCTGTCAGATCTGCATCGGGCTCCACCATTTATTCTACTATCTTTTTCAACTCCCCTCATTAACTACCCATCAAATCACTTTCTATCTCTCATTAACTACCCATCTAATCTCATCCTCTTCCTCATAACTTCCCATCCTATCCCACCGCTTCCACTTCTTTAATTAATTTCCTTCATAATCACACTTTTCAAACCCCCCCCCCCCCATTTACTCCCTTCATCAATTATCTTATCTTTTCAAAAACCCTTTTCAATTCCCCTTTTTTCCTTTATATACTCAACATTCTTCTTCTTCCTCCTCTTCATTCTTTATCTCTTCTCTTTCATACCTCTCCATCCACCCATGGCAACCCACCAACGTCCTCGCTCCTCCTCCACCGCTGCAAACTCGTTCACTCCCGTGCCTCTCCCTCATGGCTATAATCCAAAAATCTTCACCTCCGCCACGGCTGCCGACGCTTGGTTCTAACATTTTGCCAACCACAATGTCTTCAAGGGAAAGGCCATCAACTGGAATCTTTTCTCCGGCCATCTCTCCCTCTTTGAGACGGTCGGCCTCTCATCTCTTCTACGGCGTCAAGTGCCCGTCTACCCCGCAGCGATGCGTCTGTTCTACTGTAATCTCATTCTCGATCTTCAAAATAATGCCATTGAGACCATGGTGAATGACCGCCACTTTTGCCTGACGGCTCGGGACATCGCCGAGATTCTCGAAGTCCCTAACAAAGGAGATGCTATGCCGACCTTGGCCGCTCTCTATCCTTCTGCCGAAGTCTCCTTTGACGAGTTCTGCGCCATCATTTGCAAGGGACCCAATCCTCCGGCCATTCCGACCCCTTCCAAGCAGTTGGAGCCGTTCTACTATGAGCTCCATCGAATCGTCTGCCACACCATCTACCCCAAGGGCGACAACTACGATGCGATCACCAATGACGCACTCGTATGCATGTACTATCTCTACTCCAAGAAGACTTGGTCGTTTTCCAAGACCCTTCTCAATGCCTTCTTCTCTGTCCTGCCCGCGGGGAAGCAATCCCTCAATTACGGCGCCTTCATTACCCTTATCCTGGAGGCGAAGAACGTGGATATTTCACTCTGCCAATCGGACGGCGTACCCTCCTTCCTTGCTGTCTTCTATTCTACCCTTGGTGCATCGGCGTCTCGTACGTCTTCCTTCCAAGACCCGCCGGTCGCTACTCCTGCTGCGCCTTCTTCTACCCCTCCTCCATCCAGACACTTCATGCCGTTGACCCAGCAGCATTTTGACATGCGCATGGCTCAGGCGGAGGAGCAGCTGAGGGCCAACACTCGCGGCCTTGGGAACCTTATCCAGAGCCGCTTCCATGACCAGGCCTATTTCATCCAGCGCAGTCTCCAGGACCGAAATGCCTATCTGGATCTCAACCTTCAAGATCCCCTGTACCAACGCTCCCGCTTCTCTGACCCCAACGCCTACGGATTCATGTAGTCGGACGGCGTGGATCCTTTTAGTGTATTTCATGGTGCTCAGGGTGGGGAGGACGATGATCCGGCGGATGAGTAGATGTGGGCTCCTGTTGACGATGGTAGAATAAATTGGTGTCGTTTTAGTGTGTGTCCTTTGAGGTCCTTCGGGGACCAGTAGTGTGTTTTTATGTTGTGTGCAGTCCTACGGGGACTATTTCTGATGTTTTGATATTGTCTTGCTCACTCTCGTGAAGGAGAGTTTTATATGGTTTTATGTAGTCTCAAGCATGTACCCTTTCCTTATCTAATATTTGCATGCTTTTTGTGTCCACCATATTGCTTTCGCTATTTATCTATGATAATTTTTTTTACTTATTTCCCATCTTTGACTAAGTGACAAAGGGGGAGAAAACGTATTGAGGGCGAGTTGTCTACCTACGGGGGAGTCACTCCCTGAAGATGCTATTTCTCTGTTTTGTTAATTATCAAAATGGGAGAGATTGTTGGCACAGTTTATTTTGATAACATTAACAACATCTTCGTAGTCTAGTTTTCTCTGTATTTTAGATTGATATTCTTTCAAAAGCTCGACTACATAAGTTCTGTCCATTCAAGCCGAGTCATCGAAGCCTTATGGAAATTCCTAAAAGAAGACTGAAGAAAAGACCAGCGATCCTTAAAGACGGCTCTCAACAAATTCAAGATATCGAGTCTGTACAAGGTCTAGGTCTTTCTGTAAACACCTAAGGTTGGATGACAAAACATAAAGCTCTTCTATTTTTCAGTCAAAAATCAATGTCCAAAATAACGGCATACCGACTGTATACCGATGGTATACCGTTTATGAGCCACAAGAATGTTCTGTGACAAACATCGACGTATCGACGGTATACTACGGCATACCGACGGTATACCGTTTTGTGAGCCACAGAATGTTCTGTGACAAACATCGGCGTACCGACGGTATACTACGGCATACCGACGGTATACCGTTTTGTTAGCCACAAAAATATTCTGTGACGAACTTCGGCATACCGACGGCATACAACAGTATACCGACGGTATACCGTTTTGTTAGGCACAAAATGTTCTGTAACGAACATCGGTATACCGACGGCATACCGATGCATACCGACGGTATACCGGTTTATCTGATTTGATTTTTGAATGGACAAATACTAGCATTAATTGCTAGCATTAAATGCTCCCCAACGGATATAATTATTACCGTTACTGTTCAGAACGGAATACCGACGGCATGCCGGTCCATACCGACGGTATGCCGTCTGGGTTATGTTCAGGAGCATTAATTGCTACCTACTCTTGGTTTTCTATATAAACGGTTTCCTTCTCTCTCGTGAAGGTTATCCACTTAAGCCATAAATTTCTCAACAACCAAGATCTCCACCATGACTACTCTACCCAAGCTTTTAATTGTCATCCAATCCAAAAGTGCTAGAGTATTCAAGAGTTGTACTTTTCGATCTTCAAGTGTTAGAAGATCAACAGTTCTCTTCCTTTCCTTTTTGAAGTTGGCGAGCCTTCGTAAGAAAACTCGTGTGTAAGAAGTTGGCGAGTTCTTCGGATCCAAACTCATGTTGAAGTTGACGAGTTCTTCGGATCCAAACTCGTATGTACTATTTACTCAATAGTGGATTTAAGCCGGAGAGAGTTCCGGGACTGGATTGCCTCTAGGGAGGAGACCAGGATACATCGCGTGTTTGATTTTCTCACTCTCTTTCTTTTTATTTCAGTAATATAGCTTCTTGTGTTTAGTTTTATTTTATTTCCCTATTCACCCCTCTAGGGTTCTACACATTTTTCGCTCTGTCGAAAGTTCTCGAGAGAACTCTCCCTCTCTCTTCTCGACTTCCTTTCTTCTTATTCTTCTTCTTCTTCTTCTCCTCGTCTTCTTCTTCTTTTTGTTTTTTCTAGATCTTCTCTCCCCTCGTGGAGAGAAGAGGTGCCCCTGGGGGCTGAGCCACAAGCCGGGTTCATGGGCCTAGGCCCGGCTCAATCCCAAGGGACCAAGAAAAAAGAAAAAAGAAAGAAAATAGTTTGGGCCACACTGTTGGGCGCCATACTCTTGGCCATTAATTGATATTTTTGGCAGAATTATATGTATATATTTTTTTGGGCTTAATTGGATATTATATTGGGTTTTGGGCTTAAAGTCCATTTGATTTATGAAAATTTATTATTTGGGCTAACCAAATTAGTGGGCTTATATAATGAGTTTCTATATATGTAATTAGTAAATACTTTGGCCTTGGGAAAAATGGTCTTAAATAGTTTTCATAAATACTAATAAATATATTTGTTTGGTTATATAAATATGGTTTTTTACAGAATGCATGGTGTGTGTGTGTGTGTGTGTTTATAATATATATATATATATATATATATATATATATATATATATATATATATATATATATATATATATATATATATATATATATATATATATATATATATATATATATATATATATATATATATATATATATATATAACAATATATATATATATATATATATATATATATATATATATATATATATATAGAGAGAGAGAGAGAGAGAGAGAGAGAGAGAGGGGGGGGGGAGGGATCCGCATCCCCTCATTTTTTGCATCCCCAAGCATCCCCATGCTATCCAACGTTGGATGTTGTTTAAGTCATCTAATCTTAATCATTGATTTAAATGGTTCAAATCAACGGTTGTTAACATTGGGATGCTTGGGGATGCAAAAGATCGAAGATGTGGATATATATATATATATATATATATATATATATATATATATATATATATATATATATATATATATATATATATTCTTAAATAGATTTTAGTAACTTTATGATTCTAAATAATATTGATATATTCATTCTAAATATGATTTCTAAAGAGCTACAAATACTTTTTCATTATTATATAAAAATTCATTCTTTTTTTTATTAATAGGCAAGATTTTTATCATAACTAATTAAATCATTCTTCCTTGCTCATACGGACTTCTATCCTGACCTCGATAATCGTGTCGATTCTTAAATCTGGACTTCTATATACGAAACTGGGCTATATGGGCAATTCTTGGCTCAATGGAACGGTCTGTTTCATCGTCTGGGGCCAGCTTGTGGAGTATAGCATATGTACCTATTCTGTGTCGACACGTTCGTGTCATGCACGTCGACTCCAACTAAATTGAGGTAGTACATGCAGTTATTTACTTTCACTTCCTGATATTGTCTCTATTTCATGATTTAGATATGCATATCTAAATCATGTCACACTTGCTACACGTAATTAGTGTTTTATGGATTCTATTCATGATATTCGTGTTTCGTGATCTTCGTGCATCGTGTTTATCATGTTTCGTGATTCGTGCATCTTACATATCATGACTTGAATCCATCAATGCTAGTGGTCGGACGAAAAAATACCTTGGTAGACGTGTGAACTATCCTTTTCGTGTTTCGTGTCTAATCGTGTGGATAGCAATCACACATCTCACGTGTAATTTGTCGTATCGTGTGGATAGCAATCGCACATTCTCATGTGCGATTTGCCGTATTATCCGGGTTGTTCACATGTTGAACTTGGTATTTCAAAACACATAGAGGATAGGGGTGTTTTAGCATAGTTTCATTAGCAAGTCTCTTATCAAATTTTCTGTTCTTTACCATAGTTATCACTGCTGCCTATTTCTATTAAAATGACAGTTTAGCCTTACAGTTCTACTTGTTTTTCATTCCTCTAACTCTTGTTATATAGTCATTATCATGTTATGAAATGTTTACAGTATTTGTACTTGTTCCAATCCTAATTGGATAACCATATTTGTAGGAGATGTTATGTCCCACATTCTTGGCTTACATTAAAAATATAGTTTCTATATTTTTAATGGGAACATTTTCTAAAATATCCCTTATATGTTTACATCAAATATAGTTCAAGCATGCATATACTCATAGTCATTTTTATATTATAATTATGAAGTAGAGACTTAAAACTAGTTGTCACACACATCACATATTCACATCCACGTGAAAGAAATTATAATTTACCTGACACTAATATAACCATCCTATGTATTACATCAAATATAATTAACATGACCTACAGCTTTTACATTTGGTAGAAGAAAAAAAAAATCAGAGATAAATCTGCCATATATGTATATAGATACATGTATGCAGAGTTCAGGAGAGAATGATTGCCAACTTCCAATATTCAAATTCTAATATCTTCCTGTCCTAATTTAGCACCTAAATTAGTTGCCAGCAGGTTCCTGTTCCTAAATTTGTATAGATGTACCACATTGCATTGTCATTGCCACTGCTGTCAAATATTTCCATTTCATTTCTTTCCATATTTGGTCTTCCCCACCAACGTTCAAATATTGATCATTCAATTCCCTTTCCTAATTAATTCTTATCCACCCTGCCGGTCTCCTTCTCATAAACCCAACTCATAATCACCACCCCCATTCAATTTGAATGCATGGCTTCTTCTTCTTCTTCTTGCAAAGGTGAAGAAGATTTAGGGTTTCTGATAATGAAATCGAAGCTACATTCTTCCACAGAGGAGGATGGTGGAGGCAGCGTGATCTCCATGGCCACCGCAGCCGCCGAGGGCTCTGCCTCCAGCGGCATCACCCCTGTTGCTAAAGCAGCGGCCGACGGGGACCACCGCCGCCGTCAGAGGACATTATTCAAGGGCGTGGTGCTGCAGCACAACGGGCACTGGGGGGCACAGATATACGCCAACCACCAGCGCATCTGGCTCGGCACCTTCCGCTCCGAGCAGGCCGCCGCCATGGCCTACGACAGCGCAGCCGCCAAGATCTTCCACAGCACCTCCTCCTCCGCCAGCGGCCACCACCGCAACTTCCAGACTAACGAGAAGACTGCGTGCGAGCTCGACTTCCAGGACAAATACTCGACCGAGGACGTCCTCGCGATGATCCGGGACGGGTCGTACCAGCCGAAGCTAGACGAGTTCCTCCGTGGGCTTGCGGTCGACAATGCCGCCGCCCCCGCCCCCGCGGCGGCTGCGGCGCCCCGGAAGGAGAAGGCTGTGAGCGTGGAAGGACACGAGGTGAGGGAGATGTTCGAGAAGGAGCTGACCCCAAGCGACGTGGGGAAGCTGAACCGGCTGGTGATACCGAAGAAGCAGGCGCTGAGGCACCTCCCCGCGGTGTCGGGGGAGGAGGAGCTGATGGTGGAGTGCAGGGACAGGGAGGGGAGGGCGTGGGAGTTCCGGTACTGCTACTGGAAGAGCAGCCAGAGCTACGTCTTCACCAAGGGCTGGAACAGGTTCGTCAAGGGCAAGGGGCTGCGCGCCAAGGACGTGGTCGGGTTCTACCGGTGCGTCGAGAAGGAGGGGCTTGGGAGGTCTTACACCATGATTGACGTAGTAGCGAGGGATCGCGTCAATGGAGGAGGTGGTGAGGAAGGAGAAAGGGTGGTGGTGGTGGAGGAGGAGGAGGTGGTGTCTCCGGCGGTGGCGACGATCGAGGAAGAGAGGAAAAAGAAGAAGGTGAAGCTGTTTGGAGCGTGGATTGGATGAAGAAAGGATGTTAATTTGATGCTCAAAGGTTTTTTTTTATTTTTATTTTTTGATATTATATATACAAATTTTAATGGGTGGGTACATGATCGTACATGAAATGGAAGATTTTATAGGTAATTAAGGTCTTTATTACATACATTATACATACATTACATACAAGCTAGGTAGTTGAGAAGGTTATTTGTTGTCTGTATTGTGTTGGTGTTTAATTAATGAAGATGCATGCATGTGTCTTATTCTTGATGTTTGATTAATTTTGATGTTTTGTCGGTTATGATAAATGAAGTGCAGTTGAACTTTTATTTATTTCAAGTCGTTCTTTGTCAGTTGAATTCTCATGTGTTTCAACATCACATAAACATCCACAGGTCTTAGAGCATCTCCAACCCTATTGTCTTGTTAAGTGTTGTGAATTTTAGGTGGCTCCTATGTGGCATGAGCCACAAGACAATGTCTTGTTTATGTGGCAAAATTATATCTCAAAAGACAATGAGATAGAAAAACTCTCTCCAATGCAAAAGTATTGAGAAGACAATAAAAAATATTTTTTCCAACTTCCAAGGCAACTTTTAAGACAACTACTAATCTTCTTTCTTTTTTCTAATATTTTTTATTCATAATTGATGACATGGAAAAGAAGACATTGTCTAGAACAAGAAGACATTGTCAGAGCATCTCCAACCCTATTGTCTTGTTTTGTGTTGTGAATCCTATGTGGCATGAGGGACAAGACAATGTCTTGTATAGGTGGCAAGGTTATATTCACAAATGACAATGGGTTTAAAAAGTCATCTCCAATGCAAAAGTATTGAGAAGACAATACAAATAATTTTTTACAACTTCCAAGACAACTTTTAGTCTTCTACTTCTTTTTTATAAATATTTTTATTCACAAATGATGATGTGGACATAAAGACATTGTGAAGTGCATTGTCTAGATCTAGACAACCAACTTCACATTGTCTTTGCCATGTCATTGCCATGTCAACTCCACACTTTATTTCACATTTGCATTGGAGAAGTACTTTTGGAAAAAATGGTTGTCATTCCTATGTGGCAACCATTTTTTTCAAACTCACAATAGGGTTGGAGATGCTCTCAAGTACATTGTCTAGAACAAGACAATCAACTTCACAATGTTTTCTTTAATTTTTGCCACATAAGCTTCACAATTGACTTGACAATTGCATTGGAGAAGAACTTTTGGATAAAATTTTGTCATTCCTATGTGACATTAACTTTTTTCCAAAGTCACAATAGGGTTGGAGATGCTCTTAGCTTAGCTTATGCATGACATAACACCATCCACACTGAGAGAGAGAGAGAGAGAGAGTGTCTATTGATGATTAAGCAACAAAATGCCTGTACATAGTACCTCCTCCTTTATAAAAGTTAGGAGAATTTTTACTTGTCGCATATTACATTCACCTGACAAGTTACTGACTTGAACGTTGAATTGGCACCATCCGTGTGTGTTCGTGAGTGCTGGTACGTACACGAGAGATCTCACACCATCTCCCATTCCTCTCATCACCCAATCCAAAGCCTCTTTTGAAACCTGTAACGTTCTCTCGCTAATACGATCACAATATGCACGACCCTCTCATAATGCCCTCATTAAACAGATCAAAGATAAAGTCAGCCACAAAGGGCTCCCAGACCGTCTATGACTATACATGCAGTCCAACGAACTTGCGGCTTTTAGGTACTGTTTGGGAAGGGTGAAAAATTGGAGGAAGGAAAAAGTTGAGGGAAAAGTGAGAGAAAATTTTTAAATGATGGTGTTTGGAAAGGAGGAGAAAAAATGGGGGAGGAAAATTTGAGAGGAAAAATTAGGTGGGTCCCACCAAAAAAAATTTCTCCCAAAAGTGGGAGGAAAATGGAGAGAGATGAGAGGAATTTGAGTGAATTTACCCCACCACCCCTCAAAAAGTTAATATTAAATCATCATTTGAGAATACCAAGGAGAAAATAGTAATTATACCTCTATCCATAAACAAATAAAAAATTGTTTTTAAATTTTTCCTTCCCCTACTTTTTGTCCATCCAAACAAAGGAAGGAAAAATTAACTTTACTTTCATTTTACTCTCCTCCATTTTCCTTCCCCTCAAATTTTCCTCTCCCTCCCCACAAATGTTCCCAAACACAGTGTTAGAATAACTATGGACCATGAACTTATTGACAAAATTCTGGATGGCCTTGATGATAACTACAAATCTATCAGTGATGTCATTCACGACCGTGACACTCCAATCTCATTTGACGAAGTACATGAGAAACTTATAAACAAGGAAGTACTTATTGTTGGTGTTTTATTCTGTGTTGTGTGTGTTCACAACATTCTATTGTTAAAAGATAGTCCCACATCAGAAAATCACACCAATATGTATCTCTATATATTACTTATGAAGGAATAGAGAGATGCACATGGGTTGAGGCCCAATGGAGGGTGCCATGTGGGAGGATTTTACATAGAGGTGAGAATAAGAAACCAACTTTTGGCCAAAATGAAAATAGATTGGAGCTAAGCCCCGAAGGGGCTTAGCGACTCGGACTCGGGCTTGGGCTAATGGGCTTTTCAGGCTTATTGTGGCTTATTGTGGCTTTTTGATGGCACTTTGCACTTAGCACGACAGCTACGGGTCGAGTGGGCCGTTCAAATTATGTAACGTCCGCGGGTCTTGTGGGCTCAGATCCGGAAATGGCTCAGATCCAGAAAATCCGGATCTGACATTAAACCAGGACGTGCGTTCAGATTTTGAAAAGCCCACCTCGTGCCTATAATATCAGGAGCATCTCCTCTCTCCAGGGTTACAGAAAAATAATCAGAGAATTTTCAGAGAGAGAGAAGTGCTGCTGCTATTCCGAGGAGTCGTCGACATTTTTTGCCAACGTTCTAAAGTTCTCTTCGAACTTGCTGGTTCCTGGAGGCTTGTCCGTAAGGCGGATATAGCTTTGAGCGCCGGTGATCTTTCACCCCAGCAGGCTTTCTTCTTCCTCTGTTGCCTTCGAGAATACCGTCGCTTCTCTTTAGAAGTTATACGGTTCTGTTGCCTTCGAGAATACCGTCGCTTCTCTTTAGAAGTTATACGGTTCTGTTGCCTTCGAGAATACTGTGGCTTCTCTTTAGAAGTTATACGGTTCAGTTGCCTTCGAGAAATATTACGAAATCTTTTTAGATTCCCGTAATACAACATCACCTTCTTTAGGGTGTTGTTGCTGGAAACATTGTCTTTACAATAGTTTCTGAATTCGTGGTTTTCCATCGATTGTTCGCCAAGGGACTAACAATCTCAAAGCTATATCGAAAAGATGGATAACTCACGTGCATCGCTCGTCAATACCGACTTTAACAAGTTGGAGAAATTCGACGGCGAACATTTCCAAATCTGGAAACGGAAAGTAACCTTAAACATTCAACTCGTGGAAGTTGATCACGTGCTGAATGAGGAAGAACCGATCGTTCCAACAACCGGAACCGCAGAAGTTATTGCAGCTGCTAAATCCAAGCAGGCAAAATGGATTAGAGAAAACAGTATCTGTAAACTGTTGATTCTCAATAGCATGGAAGACTCTCTGGCAGAGTCCTATTCCAAGAAGAATTCTGCCAAAGAGATTTGGGACTCCTTGGGGAAATTGTACGAAGATGACGAGAATCGGTCCAAGATCTTCTTGGTTGAAAGATACCACAAGTGGACCTTCGAAGATGAGAAGGCTATGCTGCCCAAGTAAAGGAGTTTCTGAAGCTGCGCCAAAAGTTGGATGACGAGAAGATGCCTCTTGTCGACAAGTTTGTCGTTGGAGGAATCGTCTCTAAACTTCCTGCGGGTTGGAGCAACTTCTATGAAAGGATGCACCGCAAGAAGCTGGACATATGTATGGAAGATCTCCTGCAAGAGATCCATGTTGAGGACGAGATGCACTCTCAACAGAAGATGGATTCTCTGTCCAATCAACTGGCGAAAGCAAATCTGGTCCAAACCAGAGAGTACAAGGGGAAGTAGGCGGCTTCTCCTCACAAGAAGAAGAAGGACTTCACTAATCTGAAAGTGAAGAGTCCTTCATTCAAGAATCAGAAGTCCAAGTCCCATGTGACTTGTTACAAATGTGGTAAGAAGGGCCACTACAAAAGTGACTGCAAGGAACCAGAAAAAGGTGAGCCTAGTAAGGTTTCTTTGGTTACTAATCTGGTTGCAATGATAGCGCAGGTTGCAAATGTGGGGGTTAACTCGGACTGGTGGATAGACACTGGTGCGACATGTCATGTCTGCTCAGACAAGGAATGGTTCGACTCCTATGAGCCAACTTCCGAGAAAGTCATAATGGCAAACCAGGAACAAGCTGAAGTACTGGGGATCGGGACGGTGGAGCTGAAACTCACATCGGGGAACACTCTGACGCTTCAAGGAGTGAAGCATGTTCCTGCAATTGCTAAGAACCTGATCTCTGGGAGCCTGCTTTGTAACGCAGGCTTGAGGATGGACATCAATGCTGGCCAGATGGTGATGTCCAAGAAGGGTACATTCTTCGGAAAAGCTTTTCAGACTGAAGAAATGTACAAAATTCAGCTTGTTGTAACCCAAAAAAATGATATTAATGCTATTTCTACTTTGAACTATTCTTTTGAGTTATGGCATAATAGGCTAGGACATGTTCATTGTAAAAGGATTAACAAGATGTCTAGCCTAGGACTTATCTCCAAGTGTGGGAGTAAGGTAGAGAAATGTGAAGTGTGTGCTCAGACGAAGATCACAAGGAAACCCTTTCACAGGGTCTATCGAAGCACAGATCTTCTGGAGTTGGTTCACTCAGATATCTGTGATTTCAAGCAATTCTCTACAAAAGCCGGGATGAAGTATTTTATTACTTTCATCGATGACTTCTCAAAGTATGCTTTTGTCTACCTGCTCAAGTCTAAAGACGAAGCATTCGAGAAGTTCAAGGAGTTCAGGGCCGAGGCTGAACGGCAAACTGGACAACAACTCAAAAGGCTAAGGAGTGATCGAGGCGGGGAGTATCGATCTCATGATTTCTCATCATTCTGTAAAGAACATGGAATCATAAATGAGACGACGGCTCCGTACTCTCCTCAATCCAACGGAGTAGCAGAAAGGAAGAACAGAACGTTGACAGAGATGATGAACTCTATGTTGTTGACTGCGGGTCTTCCAAAGAGCTTCTGGGGAGAAGCTGCATTAACGGCTACTTTCATTCTCAATAGAGTACCGTATGCAACTTCGGACATAACACCTCATGAACTCTGGTTCAAAGTCAGACCTAACTTGAATGTCATTCGAGTGTGGGGGTGTCTGGCTTACGTGAAGCTCCCAGATCTGAAGATTCAGAAGCTGGGGACTAGGACCACTAAGGCTATCTTCTTGGGTTATGCCGAGAAGAGTGATGCTCGGAGATTCCTTGATATAGAATCAAATCATATCATTGAATCTCGCGATGCTGAATATTTTGAAGACAAGTTTGCAAGACACAAAAATATTGTTCTCGCGGATCTTCCGGAGAATGATGAGAGTGCAAAGCAGACAGAAGTCCTTAAAGAACCAGTAGTCCAAGAAGAAGCTATTGTCGAAGAGACACCAGTTGAACCAGAACTCGCTGAGCCGTCAACTAAGCGAGTAAGGAGGTCGAAAGACTTCGGAGATGACTTCGTCACTTATCATGTGGAAGCAGATCCGCTTACCTATGATGAAGCGATGAAGACCAGAGATGTTGTATTCTGGAAGGAGGCGATAGACAATGAGATTGACTCAATCACCTCCAATAATACATGGGTGTTAGTTGACCTGCCAGAAGGAGCAAGACCCATCGGATGCAAATGGATCTTCAAGAAGAAGATGAAAGCAGATGGAACCATCGACAAATTCAAGGCCAGGCTAGTGGCCAAAGGGTTTGCTCAGAAACAGGGGATCGACTATTTTGATACTTATGCTCCAGTAGCTCGGATGACAACCATCAGATTGTTAATTGCTCTAGCAGCAATACACAAACTAGTGATACATCAGATGGATGTGAAAACGGCATTCCTTAATGGCGAGCTGACAGAAGAGATCTACATGCAACAACCAGAAGGTTTTGTCGTCAGAGGTCTGGAAGACAAAGTCTGCAAGTTGATGAAGTCTCTGTATGGTTTGAAACAAGCTCCCAAAATGTGGCATGAGAAGTTTGACAAAGTGATAAGGTCAAATGGCTACAAGGTCAGTGAAACAGACAAGTGTGTCTATACTAAGTTTGCTGACGGAAGAGGAGTTATCGTTTGTCTATACGTTGACGACATGCTAATCCTAGGTCCAGATTTAAGCTGTGTCACAGAGACAAAGAAATTTCTCTCGACCAAGTTCAGTATGAAGGACTTGGGGGATGCCGATGTTATCTTGGGGCTCAAGATCATCCGGACAGGCACGGGAATAGCACTGTCACAATCTCATTACATTGAGAAAATGCTCACTCGATACGGGTATCAAGATCTTCCTATAATTGATACACCGTACCGGATTGATCAGAAGCTGGAGCCAAATTCGAGAGAAAGCGTCAAGCAATTGGAGTACGCCAGCGTCATCGAAAGCTTGATGTACGCTACTACTGCCATAAGGCCTGACATAGCTTTTGCGGTGGGAATGCTGAGTCGGTTCACTAGCAACCCAGGCGTTGAACACTGGAATGCTGTGAAGCGTGTTATGAGATATCTTAAAAAGACTCAGACATTTGCACTATACTACAGCGGAGATCCGTCAGTAGTGGAAGGCTTCAGTGATGCTAGCTGGTGTTCAGAGGTGGAGAGCAAGTATTCTACAGGTGGATTCATATTCGCCTTGGGCGGAGCTGCTATATCGTGGAAATCGAAGAAGCAGACAATGTTATCTCGCTCCTCCATGGAATCTGAATTCTTTGCATTGGATGCTGCTGCAGATGAAGCAGAGTAGCTTCGGGAGCTCATGTATGATCTTCCAGTGGTTGGAGCTCAAATACCGGCAATCCCGATATACTGTGACAACCAGACGGCAGCAGCAGTAGCATCAAATGAACTCTTTAACGGGAAAAAGATGACTGTGCGGTTAAAGCATAGAGCAGTGAACGATCTCATCAAACGAGGCATCATTGCAGTGATCGATGTTCGGAGTCAGGAGAACCTGGCGGATCCATTCACGAAAGGCCTCAAACGACAGCTGGTCGAGGACACAGCAAGGAAGATGGATTTGAAGGCATTCTAATATTGTGTCATTATAATCCTATCAATAAATTTTATGTTATTGGTTCAAAGAGAAATCTACCAGATATCTAATTTGTTGATTCAAGGGAGGACTATTGACTGGAAAAATATTAGTTAACAGTGGGTACTTGTTCTGCGGAACATGGAAGGGTTTCGGACCCAGAACCACTGTTGTCTACTATGAATTTTCTACGGAAAATTGATCATGTGGGAAGGATGGCATAATGCCTTAATGAGTTCTCAGACTGAGTGAAGGTCTGTTATGCTATACAGGAAGCATGGTAGCACAGCACTACAAGGAGTGTGACTCCATGCTATGTGTGGCGGTGACTCCACCATGAGGTTCTCGAAAGAGGTAAATCCTCGGCTATGTTAGCCAAGTCACAGCGGCGTAGCACCGCAAATAGGCAGTTGGCCTAATGCTGTATATTGAATTAAAGCGGAATGTAGTCAGCACTACAAAGAGGAGGTGTTCCTCATGTTACGGGTGGCACGACACCACAATGAGGTAAACCCGGCTAGGGATAAAGCCTCGGCCTTGCAAGCCATGTCGTAGCGGCGTAACACCGCACAGAAGCGTAAGGCTTCATGCTGGGTAGTTTGGCACTACAAAGGGGCTAGACCTCATGCTACGGGTAGTATGACACTACGATGAGGTTCTCGGTGATTCGGGGTAAGGTCCTCGGCTTAAGGCCATGTCATAGCGGCGTAGCACCGCAAAGGAAGCGTTGGACGCTTCATGCCATGTCTCTTTAATAAAGAACTCACCTATAATATATGGACAGAAAAATAGGCCGTTTCTTAAGGGTAAATTTATAGACGCCCAAAATACATACATTGAAATCCAGGCTGGCACAAGGCCTTTAATGTGCAGCCAGAAGCACAGATAACTACATTATGTGAGTGGAAAAAATTACAGCTGTGGTACAGAATTCAAGGCGTAGTCCATTCTTGTATCATACTGTTGTTCAACCCATGCGGGAAGATTCAAGTCGTCAGCAACATCTATCCTAATGCATAATGGACAGTTATTATGTGGAACGCTTAACTCATATATATAGAGATATGTGGGGGATTGTTGGTGTTTTATTCTTTGTGTTGTGTGTGTTCACAACATTCTATTGTTAAAAGATAGTCCCACATTAGAAAATCACACCAATATGTATCTCTATATATTACTTATGAAGGAATAGAGAGATGCGCATGGGTTGAAGCCCAATGGAGGGTGCCATATGGGGGGATTTTACATAGAGGTGAGAATAAGAAACCAACTTTTAGCCAAAATGAAAATAGATTGGAGCTAAGCCCCGAAGGGGCTTAGCGACTCGGACTCGGACTCGGACTCGGACTCGGACTCGGACTCGGACTCGGACTCGGACTCGGACTCGGACTCGGACTCGGGCTTGGGCTTGGGCTTGGGCTAATGGGCTTTTGAGACTTATTGTGGCTTTTTGATGGCACTTTGCACTTAGCACGACAGCTCGTCGCAAGGCGCATTGTGCGCTTTAGTTGCGCTCGTGCGCGAGCCTCTGCGCGGCCCTGCGTGGCGTGCGTGGCGTGAGGAGCGTACGGGACGTACGGGTCGTACGGGTCGAGCGGGTCGAGCGGGTCGAGTGGGCCGTTCAAATTATGTAACGTCCGCGGGTCTTGTGGGCTCAGATCCGAAAATGGCTCAGATCCAGAAAATTTGGATCTGGCATTAAACCAGGGCGTGCGTTCAGAATTTGAAAAGCCCACCTCGTGCCTATAATATCAGGAGCATCTCCTCTCTCCAGGGTTACAGAAAAATAATCAGAAAATTTCCAGAGAGAGAGAGAAGTGTTGCTGCTATTCCGAGGAGTCGTCGACATTTTTGGCCAGCGTTCTAAAGTTCTCTTCGAACTTGCTGGTTCCTGGAGGCTTGTCCGTAAGGCGGATATAGCTTTGAGCGCCGGTGATCTTTCACCCCAGCAGGCTTTCTTCTTCCTCTGTTGCCTTCGAGAATACCGTCGCTTCTCTTTAGAAGTTATACGGTTCTGTTGCCTTCGAGAATACTGTGGCTTCTCTTTAGAAGTTATACGGTTCAGTTGCCTTCGAGAAATATTACGAAATCTTTTTAGATTCCCGTAATACAACATCACCTTCTTTAGGGTGTTGTTGCTGGAAACATTGTCTTTACAATAGTTTCTGAATTCGTGGTTTTCCATCGATTGTTCGCCAAGGGACTAACACTTATAAATATTGGTTTCAGACCAGAACGAACTAATCTCGCTCAAATACTAGATGTTTAGAATCAAACATTCCCTACAAGTGCTCTGATACGACATCATCATCGTCTTCCTGCAAAACTTTTAGGTCTCGTTTGGTTCACGGAAGGGAAATTGATTCCCTTATACTTTCCATGGGAATGAGAAAGTAGAATTTCTGTCATATTTCTTTTCCGCTGTTTGGTAAAACAAGAAAACCACCTAAGAAAGACCATTTGATTTTTTTTCCACTGTTTGGTTGATGCAGGAAAGGAAAGCAAAAATATATCAATGTTCCAATAATATTCTTATATTTTAAAATAAAAATGACATTATAAAAATCCAAAGGGACCCAGAATACGAGTAGTTAATGGTAAAATAAGCAATAACACATGGTTAGTTTTGTGATAGTTTTTTGTAATAAATGTTGGGAAAGGAGGAGAAAAAATCAATCCCATGGGTCATATGAGTGGAACCATATTCCCTCCATTTTTTCTCTTGTCAGAAAATTGATTCCCAAATTTGTGGCTACCAAACAAAGGAAATGAACAACTTTCCTTTCCTGCTTCCTTAAATCCGTGAACCAAATGAGGCCTTATGGTATCAGAACAATTTATCCTGGAATTGTGATATTTTACTTGCCATGTTCTACATAGGAATTCTCATACATGGCTCAAGACAATCAACAAACTACCAGTTCCAATCCACGAGTAGAGCTGTCAAGACGGGTCGGCGGGGCGGGCCTGCCCGTAACCCATCATAACGCACCATTTGGCGGGGCGGGGCGGGCCGACCCACCATTTTGGCGGGCTGGAAAAATTCCAACCCAGCCCAACCCACCGGCGGGCCGCGGGCTAGGCGGGCCGGGCCGCTTAATTTTTTTAAATTTTTTAATTATTGTTTAGTTTCTTAAAAGAAAAAAAATCATATATATAATATTTTCTACTCACTCTCATATGCATCAAATTACAAGTAAAATACAAGAAACATTATAATAGTAGATATTTCTTTAAAACACCTACATTCATGTAAATAAATGACCAAAATTAATATTTTATACGTCATTACTTGTATTAAATGAGAATTTTTATCATTTATGTTACATATCTCATATATGTGCTAAATAAAAAAATTAAAAATTTTATAAAAAAAATAGATGGCGGGCCAACCCACTTGGCCCGCGGGCTAGCCCACCGCGGGACGGACTACTAGCGGGCCAGCCCACCTAGGCCCGCCTGTTTGGCGGGCTCCTAAATGCTCGGCCCAACTCACCTTTTTGGCGGGCGGGACGGACCGGCCCAACGGGCTTAGCCCATTTTGATAGCTCTATCCACGAGAACCTACAAAACCTCATGCATGCATAGAGGAAGGAGTGCATGAGAAAATTTTAGGAATGTCAATAATGTTAATGCAGAGAAGTATTTGAAATTTGAATGGTAGAGAAAATTAAAGTGGAGTGCAGAATGAGATTTTAGGAGTGTCAATAACGACATTGTCACGACCCGATCCCAAATAATTGGGTCGAACTGGATCATGCACAGCCTGCACCGTTGCTGAGACGACGGCAGTAAGCTATATCCACTATTGCAGGTAATCACAACAACATCTAAATATTTGTCACAACTCAATATTCGGGAATTTAAAACTTTATTCAACATTTGAAAAGTACAACCGGAATTAGAAAGACTGAAATAAAATGCTGAATTCAAATTATCAAAATTCTAAAACAACCAATCTAGAAACAGAAAATCTAGCTAAGCGTTCGGCTCATCGGCCTCAGGTCCTGCGTCCTCCAAAGGGGACTCTGGCAACACCACAGGGTACAGAACCGGGTCATAATAACTGTTGTATAACAGCTCAGCATCCTCAAAATCCCCTAAAAATGTTATCTCCAATCAGGAGGGAGCAAAGTACAATTCATGATAATCTAACAATTGAAATAATAATAGAATCATGCACTTTTAAACAATTGAAAATAAACAGTTCTCCAGCAGTTAAAACATTGTGATGTGAATAGACAATGAATATGACCGGCTTGGGTTGTACAGTGAATGATATGGCTTATCCCCGTGTGTATGAGGGGTAAGCTAATACAGTTCTAAATTATTACTTTGGATGTGGTCATACTCATTACACTACTCCCCCAGTACCCAACAGTCAATCAGTCAGTGCTCTCAGAGAGAGTTCCGTGTTGCATCGTGGTTTAAACTTGCAATAAAACGATTATTAAATAATTGTAAACTAACACAAAATGTACTTGCCTCAAATTGGACTGGACTTGAAGGGTTGAGACTTCGAGATGGAAATTAGACTCGTTCTCGAAATCCTACATTCGAGAAGTTTGTCTCAGATTCCAGAGTTACCATGCTAACTATGCTAGTTGCAATCTCTAAGTTTTGTCCTAATCAATTTTAATCTTTATTTAGTTAACACGAACAAAATGCGATTATCGGTGCGTTGTAATTATGAAACATCAATTTATATTTAATTTCGAAAAACTTGTATTTATCAGTTTATTCGGAAAAACTTGGTATTTATAATTATCTATAAAAATACATTTTTCTTTAAATGAGAATAACATGATTTTTCTGTTTCAAAAAAAAGAATAACATGAATTTCTAAAATATTATAATTATTATCAGTATTCCTAAATTTACGCTTTCGAACATCCACCAGAAAATCATATCCACATACAAATTTGCAGAAAATAAATGGGCTTATGCCCTTACAGACCAATGAACTTAAATAAGAATTAAACTTGGGTTAGTCCTGAAATCTTTCCTACAATTTAATTATAACTAAAATAATAATTAAAATAAATTTAATAGTGAGTCTCAGATATTGGTCCAATCGTCATATAGGCTAATGCCTCAACGTCCGGGCGAAACCGATTTCGTTTGCACTTAGCCAGGGCCCATTGACCAATACGGTCGTCGCCCAAAACTCCAAAATAATATTCTTTTCCGAAAAAACCATTTCAAAATTATATAATTAAATTTTATAGAAAAATTCGGCAGCACTTCCTCTATTTTCGGTCAACCCAAAAACTGAGAAGTGTGCCATAATCACCATTTATAAATCCCAAACCAGTGAAACCAAATATATATAACTTTATATACCGAGAATACGTTCCCGAGATGAATTCGAAAAATCCGAAATAAATCGGAAATCCCGAATACTAATCCAGAATGTTTTCGAAGAAAGTTCGAAAATCCCGAAATAATCCCACCCATCAGAACTCTTTTCGAAGAGTTCTCGGGAAAACCCGAAATCAACAGCAACTAAAAACCACAGAACAAAATGTCAAGATTAGTTCCGAAATTCCCGGAAACCATAACGTAATAGAAAACCGAATTTTCGAAGAGAATTCGAGGACCAATTTTATCATAGACACGTTGGGAGGGACGAACTACTGTGATTATCCAAAAATTACCCAAATCGACGGAATCCGAAGGGTTGCCTCGGACTCGGGACACGCCTTGCCGGGGTACGGCTGCGTAAACGTAACCGAAGCTCGGGATCGGACAACGGGTCGCGCACGGAAGCTCGCCGGAGACAGAAAAACTCTGGACAGCAGGTGGACGGGTCGGTCATGCGCACAAGGGGGGTCGGGCGGCCCGGGAACGGCGGGCGACGGTGGCGCCGGCGTCGGGATCGGCCAGGGGCGGATCGGGGCCGAGGACGTGGCCTGGGGCGCGGGTCCAGGGATCGGGGTCGACGTGGAGCGGGGGTCGCGGGAGCTCGGGCTTGGGCGCCAGAAGGAGGAGATCGGATGGTGTTTAGGTGAAGGGGTTTGGGGAGAATGGTTTTTTTGTGCTGATGCTTTCTTTGTGGGGAAGTGGAGGTGGTGGTGTGGGTTTGTTTAAATGGGAGTGGTGGAGTGAAATAAGTGGAGGAGAGGTGAAGGCTTTGGAGAGACGCAAGGGGAGTTCTGGAGAATGGGAGGGATGGCCTGGTCGTGGGTGACCAGGCCCGAATGGTTTATACTTTTTTTTGTAACAATTAGTAATAGATATGAAATCAGAACAAGAAAAAAATAAGAAGAATGAGTTCGGGTTCGAACTGGTCCAGGCTCGGGTCAGGTCAGCAACCAAAAACCAATTATTATTTTAAAAATGATTTTCGGACCCACAATATAATAATAATAATAATAATAATAATAATAATAATAATAATCACTAACTAAAATTTACGCTACAACACCAATAATTAATTAATTCTAAAATTCTGGGTTTCACAGACATCCTTAAACTAACTATATAATATTATCTAACATACCCAAAGTTCTACTTTAATTTTTTAACATATTTTTATGTACGTGCACATTACTAGTAATTATTAGTTCCTATGCACAATATTTAAGGAGTCTATTTTTGTTCACCCACCAAAATTAGGGTGTTTGTTGATCCTCATCCTCCAATAAAGGATTGACACGTAATGCTGTTGATGTTCCTTCTATCTCGACTTTTATTGATCATCACCTCTAGTATAATATACTGCTTCCTCTTCAGTCTTAACTGCGTACTACTATTTCTTAAGTTCATCGCATGGAACATTTCTTTTTCTTTTTCTTTTTCTTTTTCTTTTTCTTTTTAGCATTAATGAATGACCATGTTGATGCAGGATAAAAGCAAGAATATCAAGATATCAGCCCTTCACATTTTTAAGGTAGATTAACCACATTTTGCTTGTTTCGTTAAGGAAATGTTCCATAAGAACCTTATAAGCCCCTCAAAGCTTGTCCACTTCAACGTAAGCTCTAAGCCTCCAATTTTATTTTATTTTATTTTACTTATGTTACGTACGAAACTGTTCCGACCCGCACCTATGTAAGGGCACGAGAAGTGGGTACGTCCAGCCTATGCCGCAGTGTGGGCAGTAGAACGCTGTCCTAGGTCACAACATCTATCAATAACAATACATGTACAATGATATACGCTCCAAAAGGAGGACAATATAAAGGTACAACTCAATCACGAAATCTAAGATGGAATAAAGAGAGTAATGGATAGATAAGATAAAAAGAGTAATCTCCAACAAGAGTCACAATGAGAATAATAACTGAGTGTACAAACATAACAAATATCCAATAACTGAAAATACATGAAATAAGCCAACTAAACAGGAAAACTAGTCTAGAACTCTAATCTAGACAATAGGCAAGTCCTCAACGACTGTAGGATCCTCCTGAGGGTCCAAGTCACCGGTGTCATCTAAGCATGTGCCATAATATGTAGGACAGAACTCCTCCTCATCACCTGTAATATTTTCAACAGTCCAATCAGGACGGAAACGAGCACAATACATCTCACGCAGTTCGTATCTTGACAGAAAATATAAAGCATGTGATAGGTTAAGATACATGAAGCGCTGTAAAAAATAAGCATGAAAAGAAAGAGAGAAACTGATAAACGAAGATATCTATATATGATAATAGAGAACTGTAAGTGACTATGTGATTTAGAGTACAAGATAGACATGTGAACGGCTTGATTTGCACATGATTACACTACTTTAGAATTGTTTACATGACTATTTCTACTCTCCCATGCCCCAATCAATACACAAGGATCTAGACAGGTTATGTTATTGTACATGATAGTTTATACATGAAGCTCATGAGATCATGAGAGTACATGAGAGAACATGAGTATACATGAATAATAAGGGTCCACAAAATACATGATGTTCGTCAAAAGCACATGACACGATGTATTCGATGCACCCGAGGGGATAACATCCCATGTAAAGACCATTTGATTTTTTTTCCACTGTTTGGTTGATGCAGGAAAGGAAAGCAAAAATATATCAATGTTCCAATAATATTCTTACATTTTAAAATAAAAATGACATTATAAAAATCCAAAGGGACCCAGAATACGAGTAGTTAATGGTAAAATAAGCAATAACACATGGTTAGTTTTGTGATAATTTTTTGTAATAAATGTTGGGAAAGGAGGAGGAAAAATCAATCCCATGGGTCATATGAGTGGAACCATATTCCCTCCATTTTTTCTCTTGTCAGAAAATTGATTCCCAAATTTGTGGCTACCAAACAAAGGAAATGAACAACTTTCCTTTCCTGCTTCCTTAAATCCGTGAACCAAATGAGGCCTTATGGTATCAGAACAATTTATCCTAGAATTGTGATATTTCACTTGCCATGTTCTACATAGGAATTCTCATACATGGCTCAAGACAATCAACAAACTACCAGTTCCAATCCACGAGTAGAGCTGTCAAGACGGGTCGGCGGGGCGGGCCTGCCCGTAACCCATCATAACGCACCATTTGGCGGGGCGGGGCGGGCCGACCCACCATTTTGGCGGGCTGGAAAAATTCCAACCCAGCCCAACCCACCGGCGGGCCGCGGGCTAGGCGGGCCGGGCCGCTTAATTTTTTTAAATTTTTTTAATTATTGTTTAGTTTCTTAAAAGAAAAAAAATTATATATATAATATTTTCTACTCACTCTCATATGCATCAAATTACAAGTAAAATACAAGAAACATTATAATAGTAGATATTTCTTTAAAACACCTTCATTCATGTAAATAAATGACCAAATTTAATATTTTATACGTCATTACTTGTATTAAATGAGAATTTTTATCATTTATGTTACATATCTCATATATGTGCTAAATAAAAAAATTAAAAATTTTATAAAAAAAATAGATGGTGGGCCAACCCACTTGGCCCGCGGGCTAGCCCACCGCGGGACGGACTACTAGCGGGCCAGCCCACCTAGGCCCGCCTGTTTGGCGGGCTCCTAAATGCTCGGCCCAACTCACCTTTTTGGCGGGCGGGGCGGACCGGCCCAACGAGCTTAGCCCATTTTGACAGCTCTATCCACGAGAACCTACAAAACCTCATGCATGCATAGAGGAAGGAGTGCATGAGAAAATTTTAGGAATGTCAATAATGTTAATGCAGAGAAGTATTTGAAATTTGAATGGTAGAGAAAATTAAAGTGGAGTGCAGAATGAGATTTTAGGAGTGTCAATAACGACATTGTCACGACCCGATCCCAAATAATTGGGTCGAACTGGATCATGCACAGCCTGCACCGTTGCTGAGACGGCGGCAGTAAGCTATATCCACTATTGCAGGTAATCACAACAACATCTAAATATTTGTCACAACTCAATATTCGGGAATTTAAAACTTTATTCAACATTTGAAAAGTACAACCGGAATTAGAAAGACTGAAATAAAATGCTGAATTCAAATTATCAAAATTCTAAAACAACCAATCTAGAAACAGAAAATCTAGCTAAGCGTTCGGCTCATCGGCCTCAGGTCCTGCGTCCTCCAAAGGGGACTCTGGCAACACCACAGGGTACAGAACCAGGTCATAATAACTGTTGTATAACAGCTCAGCATCCTCAAAATCCCCTAAAAACGTTATCTCCAATCAGGAGGGAGCAAAGTACAATTCATGATAATCTAACAATTGAAATAATAATAGAATCATGCACTTTTAAACAATTGAAAATAAACAGTTCTCTAGCAGTTAAAACATTGTGATGTGAATAGACAATGAATATGACCGGCTTGGGTTGTACAGTGAATGATATGGCTTATCCCCGTGTGTATGAGGGGTAAGCTAATACAGTTCTAAATTATTACTTTGGATGTGGTCATACTCATTACACTACTCCCCCAGTACCCAACAGTCAATCAGTCAGTGCTCTCAGAGAGAGTTCCGTGTTGCATCGTGGTTTAAACTTGTAATAAAACGATTATTAAATAATTGTAAACTAACACAAAATGTACTTGCCTCAAATTGGACTGGACTTGAAGGGTTGAGACTTCGAGATGGAAATTAGACTCGTTCTCGAAATCCTACATTCGAGAAGTTTGTCTCAGATTCCAGAGTTACCATGCTAACTATGCTAGTTGCAATCTCTAAGTTTTGTCCTAATCAATTTTAATCTTTATTTAGTTAACACGAACAAAATGCGATTATCGGTGCGTTGTAATTATGAAACATCAATTTATATTTAATTTCGAAAAAACTTGTATTTATCAGTTTATTCGGAAAAACTTGGTATTTATAATTATCTATAAAAATACATTTTTCTTTAAATGAGAATAACATGAATTTTCTGTTTCAAAAAAAAAGAATAACATGAATTTCTAAAATATTATAATTATTATCAGTATTCCTAAATTTACGCTTTCGAACATCCACCAGAAAATCATATCCACATACAAATTTGCAGAAATAAATGGGCTTATGCCCTTACAGACCAATGAACTTAAATAAGAATTAAACTTGGGTTAGTCCTGAAATCTTTCCTACAATTTAATTATAACTAAAATAATAATTAAAATAAATTTAATAGTGAGTCTCAGATATTGGTCCAATCGTCATATAGGCTAATGCCTCAACGTCCGGACGAAATCGATTTCGTTTGCACTTAGCCAGGGCCCATTGACCAATACGGTCGTCGCCCAAAACTCCAAAATAATATTCTTTTCCGAAAAACCATTTCAAAATTATATAATTAAATTTTATAGAAAAATTCGGCAGTACTTCCTCTATTTTCGGTCAACCCAAAAACTGAGAAGTGTGCCATAATCACCATTTATAAATCCCAAACCAGTGAAACCAAATATATATAACTTTATATACCGAGAATACGTTCCCGAGATGAATTCGAAAAATCCGAAATAAATCGGAAATCCCGAATACTAATCCAGAATGTTTTCGAAGAAAGTTCGAAAATCCCGAAATAATCCCAACCATCAGAACTCTTTCCGAAGAGTTCTCGGGAAAACCCGAAATCAACAGCAACTAAAAACCACAGAACAAAATGTCAAGATTAGTTCCGAAATTCCCGGAAACCATAACGTAATAGAAAACCGAATTTTCGAAGAGAATTCGAGGACCAATTTTATCATAGACACGTTGGGAGGGACGAACTACTGTGATTATCCAAAAATTACCCAAATCGACGGAATCCGAAGGGTTGCCTCTGACTCGGGACACGCCTTGCCGGGGTACGGCTGCGTAAACGTAACCGAAGCTCGGGATCGGACAACGGGTCGCGCACGGAAGCTCGCCGGAGACAGAAAAACTCTGGACAGCAGCTGGACGGGTCGGTCACGCGCGCAAGGGGGGGTCGGGCGGCCCGGGAACGGCGGGCGACGGTGGCGCCGGCGTCGGGATCGGCCAGGGGCGGATCGGGGCCGAGGACGTGGCCTGGGGCGCGGGTCCAGGGATCGGGGTCGACGTGGAGCGGGGGTCGCGGGAGCTCGGGCTTGGGCGCCAGAAGGAGGAGATCGGATGGTGTTTAGGTGAAGGGGTTTGGGGAGAATGGTTTTTTTGTGCTGATGCTTTCTTTGTGGGGAAGTGGAGGTGGTGGTGTGGGTTTGTTTAAATGGGAGTGGTGGAGTGAAATAAGTGGAGGAGAGGTGAAGGCTTTGGAGAGACGCAAGGGGAGTTCTGGAGAATGGGAGGGATGGCCTGGTCGTGGGTGACCAGGCCCGAATGGTTTATACTTTTTTTGTAACAATTAGTAATAGATATGAAATCAGAACAAGAAAAAAATAAGAAGAATGAGTTCGGGTTCGAACTGGTCCAGGCTCGGGTCAGGTCAGCAACCAAAAACCAATTATTATTTTAAAAATGATTTTCGGACCCACAATATAATAATAATAATAATAATAATAATAATAATAATAATAATCACTAACTAAAATTTACGCTACAACACCAATAATTAATTAATTCTAAAATTCTGGGTTTCACAGACATCCTTAAACTAACTATATAATATTATCTAACATACCCAAAGTTCTACTTTAATTTTTTTAACATATTTTTTATGTACGTGCACATTACTAGTAATTATTAGTTCCTATGCACAATATTTGAGTCTATTTTGTTCACCCACCAAAATTAGGGTGTTTGTTGATCCTCATCCTCCAATAAAGGATTGACACGTAATGCTGTTGATGTTCCTTCTATCTCGACTTTTATTGATCATCACCTCTAGTATAATATACTGCTTCCTCTTCAGTCTTAACTGCGTACTACTATTTCTTAAGTTCATCGCATGGAACATTTCTTTTTCTTTTTCTTTTTCTTTTTCTTTTTAGCATTAATGAATGACCATGTTGATGCAGGATAAAAGCAAGAATATCAAGATATCAGCCCTTCACATTTTTAAGGTAGATTAACCACATTTTGCTTGTTTCGTTAAGGAAATGTTCCATAAGAACCTTATAAGCCCCTCAAAGCTTGTCCACTTCAACGTAAGCTCTAAGCCTCCAATTTTATTTTATTTTATTTTACTTATGTTACGTACGAAACTGTTCCGACCCGCACCTATGTAAGGGCACGAGAAGTGGGTACGTCCAGCCTACGCCGCAGTGTGGGCAGTAGAACGCTGTCCTAGGTCACAACATCTATCAATAACAATACATGTACAATGATATACGCTCCAAAAGGAGGACAATATAAAGGTACAACTCAATCACGAAATCTAAGATGGAATAAAGAGAGTAATGGATAGATAAGATAAAAAGAGTAATCTCCAACAAGAGTCACAATGAGAATAATAACTGAGTGTACAAACATAACAAATATCCAATAACTGAAAATACATGAAATAAGCCAACTAAACAGGAAAACTAGTCTAGAACTCTAATCTAGACAATAGGCAAGTCCTCAACGACTGTAGGATCCTCCTGAGGGTCCAAGTCACCGGTGTCATCTAAGCATGTGCCATAATATGTAGGGCAGAACTCCTCCTCATCACCTGTAATATTTTCAACAGTCCAATCAGGACGGAAACGAGCACAATACATCTCACGCAGTTCGTATCTTGACAGAAAATATAAAGCATGTGATAGGTTAAGATACATGAAGCGCTGTAAAAATAAGCATGAAAAGAAAGAGAGAAACTGATAAACGAAGATATCTATATATGATAATAGAGAACTGTAAGTGACTATGTGATTTAGAGTACAAGATAGACATGTGAACGGCTTGATTTGCACATGATTACACTACTTTAGAATTGTTTACATGACTATTTCTACTCTCCCATGCCCCAATCAATACACAAGGATCTAGACAGGTTATGTTATTGTACATGATAGTTTATACATGAAGCTCATGAGATCATGAGAGTACATGAGAGAACATGAGTATACATGAATAATAAGGGTCCACAAAATACATGATGTTCGTCAAAAGCACATGACACGATGTATTCGATGCACCCGAGGGGATAACATCCCATGTAAAGATCTATATAGTACTAATCCGTGTTAATGTTGTGTCAGCATCAAGTAAATTAAACTATGACAAGAATATAATTCCTAGCAAGTATGAAACGCCTGATATCCTGGCTGTTTGATGAGAATATGAGTCTGAACTGGAGTATCTGAGTCCTATTTAGAACAACACAAGTCACAACATGTCCAAAAAGGTAATATTGAACATTACAATACATTCTATATGATTTCTAGGTCATTCTAGACTAAAGTCAACTTTTGGTCAACTCTAGTCAACTATGCTAGCCAAACTAAGTCAACTAAGCCACACCAAGTCTAAACTAGTCTAACAAGTCTAACTAGGCCTAACCAAGCCTATACTAGCAATCCAACACAATCACAACACAATATCAAAATAACCACACAAGTTATATATATATATATGCTATATGCATATCACCTATAGGCTATTGCATATAACACAAGAGCATGGTGCATATAGACATTGCATATAGGCTTGCATTCCTTCATTACATTTCCTATACTCATGACATATATACATATGCCTATTATCAATCATTCATATCATATACATATACTTTTATATATATAGGGGTTATACATATATGTAATCATGCACACACATATATATAGACATAGAGAGAGAGAGAAGGTGTGAATGAAGAGTGTGAGGTAAATCTCAGTTTGTATTCAGACATGCAGCTGACTTAACAGAGTGTAGGTAATATGAGGATACACAAGTGTACATGGGTGTGAGATATTAAGTTCATGTGGGTGTGACATGTGAAGATGAAGGTAATGCACAGTACATATGACAATACCAATCCCAGTTTTCATATAATGACAAACCGAACCCATTCAACATGTGTACTCAACTCAATCTCAGTTAACTGCTACAAATAACATTCAACCCAACTTCTAGATTAAACCCAAGCCAATTTTAATGTCAAAATTTAGTTTTCAAGAATCAATGAATGAGCAACCTATAACAGATTTTTAGTTTCGAAAAGAAACCATAACAACCCAAATCGAATATTCCCCATGATCCCATATATGTAAACATGATCTCTGACATAACCTCATGTTAAACATTATCAAAATATCATTCAAATCTCAGAAAATGGACAGGATTTAACTGAACCTATGTTCAGTTGAAACCTATCTATCAGTCATTAACAATGCAGAGTATTGATACTTCGAAAATCCAATTCACAACCCAAACTTGCATGTCACTATGAACCCAGCTATGAAACTTATATCTCAGACATGTATACATGTTAATCATCATCAAATTAATCATAAATTAGCAATTAATTCAGTTTTAGAACTCTGAAAATGCATTTATTTGAACATGGTATCAGTAAATGTGTAAAACCCTAAGTTAATCATCACAAAATTAATTAAATATCAAGTTGAGGGTCGAGAACATGTCGTGTACATGTGTAAGTGTCCCACAGAGTGTATCATGTCCATACAATAGGAAACGAAGTGTCCAAACACTCAAAATTACGCACAATTGTGCACAGATTGCACTGCCTCGTGCGGTCAGTCCAAGGATTCGTGGACACGATACGAGGCACGACACGTCTCGTGCTCGTGTCCACGTGTAGCCCATGTATAGGCCTACACACACGACATGACACGAGACGCAGACGACATGTGTACGCGTGATACGACACGCGTATCAGTCGAGATTTTTCATGTGCGCACAGTGTAGGCGAAATTAGTACGCGTGAGATTTCTCGAGATCTACTAGATAAATCTTACGAAACTTGATCAGCCCCGTGTCAGTCATGTGCCCTACGTGTCCACCAAGTTTGGGGTCACGAAGTGTCCTATCGTGTCCGCTACAGTGCCCGAGCAGCAGGACACACGCACGGCTCGTGCGCGAGCGGGTTCATGTCCAATTTGGACACGGACACAGCACAAATTTTCCCTCAGTGTGACACAAATCCATAAGCAATATATAGATCTACATTTCTGTTCAAAAAGATTTGGAAAACAACATAAAAATTTCTTTTGGGCATTTCGTCAAACACGTACGCAAAAACACTGATACGTGTCCGATACGAACACCAAACCAATATCAATTCCTACAAAACTCCCTACTGCTAGGGGACACCTAGATGGATGCATCTACGGAAAGAATTCATGAATTTGAAGGAATTTGGAGAGATTACCTATTGAGGGTGAATTCCCTATAAAAGCTCCAAAAGTGAAGATCCTTCCTTCAACTTGAATGATCTGAAACTCTTCAAAGCTGAGATTGCTAGCCACCAACAGTCCACAAACACAAATCAGAACCCAATGCAAAAGACTAGGGTTAAAAAGGAAGAGAATTGAAGAAAATAGGAGGAAACACATACCTAGGATTTTTGCCAGAAGGAGAAAGAATGGAAAAGGAGCAAGTGCTCAACATGAGATATAAATAGGCTATGGGACCTTACTTGGCCGACCACCTATGGGATTGGGCTAGGGTTTCATAATAATTGGGCTTGGACTTCTCTCTATGGTTAAAATGAATTATTAAATCAATAGGTCTAACTAGCCTCTAACCAAAACTTGACTAATTAGCTTCTAACTTGAAACTAACAAGAATAGGATTACTAACACTAACTAATCATGCTAACTAAGTCACTAAGTCATGGTAGACACTAGGCTAGGTTGCACCAAGGCTATACTATCAAAGGCCAAAAATCACAATACCTATAATATATATTAAAATAATCAAAAATTTACATTCACCAAAATATTCTTAAACTAGAAAATTGGATGTGACAGAAACTTTGTATATGCTGCATTGTATATCTTTTGGACCCCTGCTTTCAATTTCCACCATTAGCTCCGAATCTTGCTATTTGGTACAACTAAAGGCACCACTAGTTTCTATCCTAGTTGAAGTAAACTCTTCCTAGGGTTTATGCATGGGCGGGTGCAAGCTTGGGTTGGGGTGGGCAGCCCACCCCAAATAAAATAATTTACATATTTTTTTCATATATTATTTTTTGATTTTTTTTATATGGATTAATCTACTTTCAGTCTACCTAAATTTTTCGTAGCCCACCCCAGTTATAGTTTCTGGATCCGTCCCTGGTTATATGATATATCTTTAACCGCAGATGGTTATGATTCAATAATTATTATGAAAGAGATATTACCTTCTAAATAACTGGACGAGAAGGCTTACGTCGAAATACAAGATTTGAGAGGTTTATATTAAACAACATTATTTTCTTTAATCTTATGTAATTTCTAATTACGCGAGAGGCGCCCTTGATGGAGCTATCGAGAAAAAGCGTCTATGAAAGCTTAAACCAAGGTATGTAATATACTGTTGAGTGGAATTTTCTTTATTTTACATTCATTTGAAGATAGTGGAATTTATTTTACATTCATTTGGAAAAAATTGTGATATCCGACATAACATATGAAACTTTTTGCACACTGTATTGTATGTTTTTTTGGGTCCACTGTCTTTAATTTTCATACACACACACTCACCCCTTTTCTGTCGTCCTGTGGTTATATCTCTCCTTGCTGACCACAAGATCAGCTAGCTGAGTTTGCTATAAATTTCTTATTTAGTTCTTCTGTTGTTTGTCAAAGGTGTTTGTTGCTAATCCACATAAGCCACGTGAGATAATTGAGGTCTTGCCAAAAAAAACATGCAGAGTCGTTGATGCTACTAAACAATTTTCCTACAAGCAATGGTAAGTTACAATTATTGGCTCTTTTAAATCTAGATTGAACTGTGCGGTTCAGATATTGTTAATGTGAACCATCATGTTCACTTAGGGCCTGTTTGGTACGAAGGAGGTGAAGTGAAAGTGTGATAAAACCCAGAGATTTTGTCACTGTTCACTGGAGGTGAATCCAGTTACTCCATTTGGGTGACCGTCAAAACTAGTAAGGGGGTGGGAAGCTCTGACACACAGAGTTACTGTCCCCCTATTTTTCTTTCCACTTCACCTCCTTCAAATTTGAGCTGCAACTCTCCCGTAAGTGAAGATCCGTGTTGGTAATAGTGGATCTGGCCGAATTGAGCAGTGCCCCAGACGTGGCCAGATCTGAACCAGATCTGCCGCCACCACCGTTCTTGAACCAGATCCACCGCGTTCTTACAGCCAGCGCCACTGCGTGGACGTCGTCGCGCCACCGGGTCGCGCTCAGATCCGGCAATCTACCTCCAGATCTGGTATTCTGCGCCACCGCACCGCGCTGTAAACCCCAACCGGAGTCGCCGCAAAATCCATCAACCTCGACTTCTTCATCTCCTTGCCGTAGCCGATCAAAGTTGAGCCGAAGGAAGATGAACGGGGTGACCGACGTTGGAGAAGCTCAACAAACAAAGTGTTTGAGAAAGAGAGCGCAGCTAGGGTGAGCGTCGGTATAACGGTCGGTATTTGGTCGATTTTTCGGTATGTTTTAAAT
>JANAVB010022397.1:12267492-12402492 GCA_029216955.1 Iris pallida
AGCTATGTCAGACTAGTGGCAGTAGTAGCGTATATCAACTCTCGTGACGCTTGCATACTCCAGCTGCTGACGATTCCCCTCGAATTAGGCTTCAGCTTCAGGTCACACCTATAAGGCGTATCGATCACTGGAAGATCCTGATACCTGTATCGTGTGATCATCTTCTCAATATAATGAGACTGTGACAACGTCAGTTCAGTTTCCGTCCGAATGATCTTGATCCCTAAGATCACATCAGCCCCAAGTCCTTCATACTGAACTTGGTCGAATGAACTTCTTTGTCTCCGTGACATAGCCCATATCCGTACCTAGGATCAGCATGTCGTCCACGTACATCAAACAATTACCTCTTCCATCAGCGAACTTCGTGTAAACACTTGTCCGTTTCGCTGACCCTGTAGCCATTTGACCTTATAACATTGTCAAACTTCTTATGCCACATTTTGGAAGCCTGTTTCAGACCGTACAAGGATTTCACCAACTTGCAGACTTTGCCTTCAAGATCCTTTAAAACAAATCCTTCTGGTTGTTGCATGTAAATCTCTTCGGTCAGCTCGCCATTCAGGAAAGCTGTTTTTACATCCATCTGATTTATCACCAACTTATGTATTGCTGCGAGAGCAATTAACATTCTGATGGTGGTCATCCGGACTACTAACCTAGCCTTGAATTTGTCAATAGTTCCATCTGCTTTCATCTTCTTCTTGAAGATCCATTTGCATCTGATGGATTTCGCTCCTTCATGAAGATCAACCAACACCCAAGTGTTATTAGAGGTGATTGAATCAATTTCATTGTCTATCGTCTCTTTCCAGAAAACAGCATCTCTGGTCTTCATCGCCTCATCATAGGTAAGCGGATATGCTTCCACATGATAGGTGACAAAGTCATCTCCGAAGTCTTTCGGTCTTCTCACTCTCTTAGTTGACGGCTCAGTGAGTTCTGGTTCAACAGTTGTTTCTGCAACTTCTTCTTGGACTACATTCTCATTGGAAACTTCAATTTCTACCGCACCCTCATTATTCTCCGGAATATCCGCAAGAATAATGTTCTTGAGCCTTGCAAATTTATCTTTAAAGTATTCTGCGTCGCGAGATTCAATGATATGATTTGATTCTATATCAAGAAATCTCCAACCATCACTCTTCTCGGCATATCCCAAGAAGATCGTCTTCGTAGTCCTTGTCCCGAGCTTCTGAATCTTCAGATCTGGGAGCTTTATATACGGCAGATACCCCCGCACTCGAATAACATTCAAGTTAGGTCTAACTTTGAACCAGAGTTCATGAGGAGTGATGTCCGAAGTTGCATGCGGCACGTTATTCAGAATAAAAGTGACCGTCAATGCAGCTTCTCCTTAGTAGCATTTTGGAAGACCCGCAGTCAACAACATTGAGTTTATCATTTTTGTCAACGTTCTGTTCTTCCTTTATGCTACTCCGTTAGATTGAGGAGAATACGGAGCAGTTTTCTTGTTGATGATTTCATGTTCCTTGCAGAACGATGCGAATTCATGAGACCGATACTCTCTGCCTCGATCACCTCTTATTCTCTTAAGTTGTTGTCCAGTTTACTGTTCAGCCTCGGCCCTGAACTCTTTAAACTTCTCGAACGCTTCGTCTTTTAGACTTCAGCAAATAGACGAACGCGTATTTTGAGAAGTCATCGAAAAGGTTATGAAATACTTCATCCTAACTTTTGTAGAGAATTGTTTGAAGTCACAGATATCGGAGTGTACCAACTCCAGAAGATTTGTGCTTCGATTAACCTGATGAAAGGATTTCCTTGTGATCTTCGTTTGAGCACATACTTCACATTTCTCTACCTTATCCCCACATTTGAAGATAAGTCCTAGACTAAACATTTTGTTTATTCTTTGACAATAAACATGTCCTAATCTATTATGCCACAACTCAAGAGTATAGTCAGAACGAGCGATTGCATTAATTACATTAAACTGATTTACAAACTGAAGTTTAAACATTCTTTCGATATAAAATGCTTTTCTGAAGTACGTTCCTTTTATGAACTTCACCATCTGGCCAGCATTGATGTTCATCCTTAGGCCTGCGTTACAGAGTAGGCCTCCAGAGATCAGGTTCTTTGCGATAGCAGATACATGTTTCACGCCTTGAAGCGTCGGAGACTTCCCTTAAGTCGGCTTCAACACCACCGTCCCGATCCCTTGCACTTCAGCTTGTGCCCGGTTCGCCACCATAACACTTTCAGAAGTTGGTATGTATGTGGTGAACCATTCCTTGCTTGAGCAGACATGGCAAGTGGCACCAGTGTCTACCCACCAATCAGGGTCAGCCCCCACCGCAGTGACCTGAGCAATCATAGCAATTACGTCAGTAACCATGGAAACCTTACTAGGCTCACCTTGCTCTGATTGCTTGGGCTTGGAGTTGCATTTACTCTTGTAGCGGCCCTTCTTGCCACATTTGAAGCAAGTCACATGGAACTTTGGCTTCTGTTGTTTGAAAGAAATCTCCTTCACTTTCAGATTAGTGAGGTCCTTCTTATTATTGTGGGAAGTTGCCTGCTTTCTCTTGAATTCCTTCGTGTGGACCAAGTTGGCGTTAGCCATCTGTTTGGACAGAGCGTCCACCTTCAGTAGAGCCCTCATCTAGTCCTCAACATAAATTTCTTGTAGGAGATCTTCCAGACTGATCTCCAATTTTTTCCTATACATATTCGCATAGAATTTTCTCCATCCAGCGGGGAGCTTGGAGATGATCCCTCCAACAACAAACTTGTCATTGAGGGACATCCCCTCGTCTTCTAATTTCTGACACAGTTTCAGGAATTCCTCACCTGAGGCAGCATCGTCTTCTCGTCTTCAAAGGGCCATTTATGATATTTCTCGACGATGAATATATTGCTCCTGTTTTTGTCATCTTCATACAATTTCTCCAACGATTCCCATATCTCTTTGGCAATGATTTTCTTAGAGTAAGATTTTGCAAGGAAGTCCTCCATAGCGTTAATGATCAGTAGCCTACAGAGGCTATTTTTTCTTCTTCATTTGGACTGTTTGGCAGCAGCAATCGCGTTCGCAGTCCCAGTTTCTGGAACTTTCGATTCTTCCTCAGTTAATACGTGGTCGACGTCTACGAGTTGAAGATTGAGGCTAACTTTCATCTTCCAGATTTGGTAGTGCTCTTCATCGAACTTCTCTAACTTGTTAAAGTTGGGATCGAGGAGGCAGCACGGGAGTTTTCCATCTTTTAAATATAGCTTTGAGATTGTTATTTCGAGGCGTGATTTTAAGATGAA
The DNA here is from genome assembly GCA_029216955.1 of Iris pallida. NCBI lineage: Eukaryota > Viridiplantae > Streptophyta > Magnoliopsida > Asparagales > Iridaceae > Iris > Iris pallida. The sequence continues at coordinate 12,270,772 of JANAVB010022397.1, forward strand.
AAACTGATTTTAGTGCAACACTTCGAGGAATGTGCACAAAAGAGATCCCGGAGGACTCTTAGAGACGAAATCAAATGTAACACTTCGAAGAATGCACAAATAATTTTCGTTGTAGCAGCGTCGAAAAATCTGCAGAAAGATTCTGATTAGATTAGAAAAATCTCGTTCAAAACGAAAATTCAAGTGGCGAAGAGATGAACGGAAGGAAAGAAAGCCTGCTGGGGTGATTGATCACCGGCACTCAAAGCTAGATTCGTCCCACACTGCTTGACATGACAAAAGGTTGAACGAACTTTTTGTATTATGAACGTAAAAAAGAGTACAATCGATTCTTATATGAAGAAATCTAAGTACAAAAGTTTCTGGGAAAGTGTGACGGTGGAGATCGAGCACTGCAGCGGCTCCTTTACTCCGTTGACGATCCGATGATGATATAAGACTTGCCATAACTTTCTGGTGCCTTTGATGGAACTTTAGGGTTGCCGATCAGGAGGACGCCGAAGTTGAAAATTTTGATAATTCAGTGGATCTTCTTCTCCTTGTCCATCATGTTGTTGGGAAAAAACCTCTCCTATTTATAAGGGAGAGGGGCACATATGCGATGTGCATTAGGGTTTCAAGATATGAAGGAATCTGCCGTCCTTGCACGGTGCAGACTTCTGTGGCGCTGACTGACGGGTGTTGAGATTCCCCTCAAACAAGATCTCTGGTGGTTATCAAAATAACCGAAGGAGGTGACACGTGGCATGTGCCGATTTGCTTGTTCGGATGTAGCCGAGCAAATCTTGGAATTTCATCTCAGATTTGGATCCTGTGTAATCTTCGTCCGAAATTTAAATCAATCTGCATTTATCAACTTGATCAATCCCAATCCTATCTTTGAGAGAGGCGGTTTAAGCAAACCGATTGGGTGGGACCATGTCGTCTGTGCTTCAGGCAAGGCTGGCTGTGCTTCAGGAGCGACGAATAGACTGTGCTTCTGGAGACGACGGAGCCTCTGTGCTTTAGGACGACAAGTAGACTATATTTCGAAGACAACAGAGCCTCTGTGCTTTTAGTCCTGGTAAAGTCACTGTGCTTTAGGACGACGAGTAGGCTGCGCCTTCAGGTATAGCATTTTACTATGCTTTAGAGTAGCAGTCGGGCTTGTGTTGGAGGCAAATGGTGTCTCCAAAGTCTTTGCTGAGAAAAACGGGCCGTTGAACGGGCCGGGTACTTGGATCGAAGCAGCTGTCTACGCTTCTGAGAGGGGGATGTACTGTCTGCGCCTTGGAAGCAAAGGAACACAGTGGGGTGCCTGAGCCTCCGGTTGAAGACAGCTTGGCCTTTAAGTCTTCTTTTTAGGAGAAGTAAATGACTACCCTTGAATGCAGACTCTTTCTTAATTGCCACCGTTAATTGGGAAAATTCCAAGGAACATTTGAACAGTTAGGAGACTCACTTGAATGGGCCTATTAATTGAGGTCCATTGTGCCGAGTCCTAGGTTCATCCCATTAATGAGGAAATTTTGACCGTCGGCCAAGTAGCCTATAGTTTGGACCACTCCTGGTCCTATAAAAGGGGAAGTGTTCCTCTGAAGAGTTAGTATCTTCGTCCTGGCACCCTTCACCACCATGTTTGATCCAGACTTGGCTTCAGACGGCCGCTGGCCTTGCATAAGTCGGCTGTTGGTTGGGACTTCTCTCGTTCGAAGGGGCCCTGTTCTTGTAGAAGAACTCTTTGTAGAAGGAGCCCTTACCGCTCTTGAGAAGTATCCAAGTATCCTCCCTAAGGAGTTTGACTCTGGGGGACGTCTTGGAGGTCTTGGAGGTCCAAGCTACGGGGTTAGGATTGGTTGCTCATCCGATGAGCAGCCGGCCATGCTCTGCCCCACTCATTCTGGGCTTTACGACCTACTGCGCCTTCAGGGAGCTCGGGCCAATAGCTGCTTCAGGAACTTGCTTTCTTTGGCCGAGCAGTTGACGCGCGTTTGAATGGTTGCGCGTACAAGAAAGTCAGAATGCACCTTGATGGAGATCAATCTTCTAGTATGCGTACCAAGAAGAAAGACGCATGCACTTTGATGAAGACTAAGTCTATTATAGACTCCTCTAGGGTCTGCTGAACCTGTGATCGATCCTTCGTAGAAGAAGTAGGATTAGTCCTTTACGTATAGCCTTGATGAATCTGTACTAGATCATTGTAGGCATAATAATAACAGAACTTCTTTCCGTATCTTCTGTTGTCTTTTTAATACTCGGTCTGTGCCTTCGTATCATTTGCGCTGTGGTGGAGGAATGTTATCAGCTGAAATTTTTCATGCTTCTACAATGCCCCCTTCAAAGTGTCCCGAACTTGGGTCAAGCTCGGGGTACTTTGAACAGAAGCATGACATGTGTTCCTTTGTAGGCGTGCCTGGCGATATTTCAGATTCTTGTCTCTGTGTATGTAACTATGAAGAGTCTGTAATAGATCTTTATAGCCATATGTTTCTGTATAAAAACTCTATGTTCCCTCACTTTTTTCTTCAACATGAGTGGTTATTATAGAAGACACGCCTAACCAGAGGTAATATGAACATGGTAGGCCTAATCTTCGCTGGGATGTAGAACAGCAATTCAGAGGTATTATGAAAGTAAACTGTTTTCTAGATAGCCATGATAATCATAAAATCAATACGGAGAAAACGACTTGTCACGCCCCAGAACCAGAATACTGGAGAGCGGGGGAATGACTCAGCCAGCTACGTATTACGGGTAGATGAATACCGAATAATACGATCAATGCTGTCTAACCAGACGAGGGGGTGCATACTACATGAAAGTCTTACTATGGTCACTTCACATCTATTGTCTCAATCATTCAAACAAGAAGCAAAAATAGAGAACATGTAAGATAAAGCAGTAAGGCGTCCCAAACGCTTAGTCAAAATGTTCTTGAGATCTGGCTTTACAAAACATAGCCAGATGGTATAGTAACATATACACAATTGTTATCAGCTGCAGTCTGACTTAATTACAATTATGTAAAAGTAAGTACAAGACGATCCGACTAACATGTCGGTGTCAAACGGCTAAGTATGAAGTAAATAACAAAACGAGCGGTGAAGTAAGGAACCCACTCGAGTCCTCCTGCGATCATTCCCCTAGTATTGACCATCGTGGAGGTGGAAGTAAGCTGAGTCCTCGGGAACCGGCTCTAAATCTGGCCATGCAAAACCAGAGAGGTTAGACCTCTAATAGCAAGTACCACAAGGAAGCACGATATGAAGGATTAAACCAGTAAGTAAGAGAATATAATAATAGATCTCTGCTTTCCACTAGGATTCACATAACATCACGACACTTCGAACCAACCTCCCAACCAAACAAGGACAGAAGTTGGCCCGTCATGTCCTGACATTCTGATCATCTCAGTTAGGCAACAGAGTAGGTACAGTACACAAACAAATCATCTTGAACGGCCAATCAACTCCTACGGCTTGCTATTGTGAGTCCCAAGTTATCCTGGAATTATGCAAATAGGGATTCCTCAGTTCTTACTATGTGCAAGCAAGGCTAGTCTATCCAGTCAATCAATTGCGCCAATCATGAATTAGACGAGTCCCAGCGGGACGTCCGTCATCAATATACAATATACAATAATAATATAAGCAGATACAGCTCCCTGCCCGTGTGGCAGGTTTACAGTATCTGTGGGAACCAGCCGGCCTGTCGGGCACTACTAGTCCCAAGAGGGCTGCCATGTAAGAACTCGGGGATCCATTCTCTCCATGCAATCATTATTTTATTTAACTTAATAGTCTCTACGTTGAGTGAAATCTCATGCCGTGGATCATGGTCATTCAAATGAGTACTTTCGTACGGGGTACGATATGCGCAACTCTACAACGATACCTGTGCCGCTAGGTTGTAGGTCTTACATAGCGTAATGCAACAATCAAATCTAACCACGGAGTAATCATGCCTTGACAATAAAGTACACATGCTGCTTTTGTAAAATAAATAAATAAATAAATTGAAGCCTGCATGTGCCTGTACGTCAATATTCGGGATCAGCCAGTCGATTACAATAGTTCATAATTAATATGAACGTGTCTCATTCATTCAATTCAATAAGACGACTAGCCAGTCTCTTAGTTCCAACTAGGAACGCATGATCAATTTTAGTCAAGATAACCATTATTATCAATGGTGACAAGGCATGAAAGTCAATTAGTATTAAATGGGGTCGAGTCTATAACTCTCAAGGTTAAGTTCCAGTCTTACTGGGTATCCATAAACCAATCAAGACACAGGGCACGTTCTACACAACCATATATATTAAAAATATTAACATGCTAAGATTTTCGAGTTCATGCAAAAAGCATAATGATATAATAGGAGAACTATCATGCCACTATTAAATGAATAAATCATAGAACAAATAGAAACACCCAGGTCAGGAAGTCACGCCAACAAGTCTATGCTAAGGCCAACAAGTCACGCCAAGTCTAGTAGGTAGGAGTGAGCGTATAAACAGCGTGAGCGTGAAAAGTGGTTCACGTTGGCACGCACTGCGTGAGCGTGAAGGGTAATTCACGCACTCATAACGTGAGCGTGAAAAGTAACTCACGCACGCACAGCGTGAGCGTATGAGCGTGAAAAGCGTGATAAGAAATTCACGCACGCACAGCGTGAGCGTGATAAGAAATCCACGCACGCATGCAAAGACGTGAGCGTAACTCAAATGTCACGCACGCACGTAAAGACGCGAGCGTGACTCAAAATTCACGCTAACACGTAAAGACGTGGGCGTGACTAAAAATTCACGCTGACACGTAAAGACGTGAGCGTGACTAAAAATTCACGCTAACACGTAAAGACGTGAGCGTGACTAAAAATTCACGCTAGCACGTAAGAACGTGAGCGTGACTCAAAATTCACGCAAACACGTAAAGACGTGAGCGTGACTCAAAATTCACGCTGGCACGTAAGAACGTGAGCGTGACTAAATCTCCCGAACTCCATTCTTATGGAACCTTCGTTCCAAGCCAGAAATGAAGTTCCCATGGTTCAGAATGGTGTGGAATGAGAAGCTCTACAACATGAACTATCTATTCCGAAAAGCACGCCAGTTTGGTGGATCAAAACCCATGGACAACCGAAAACACAACAACTCAGATCTGGAAGAAACAAGCCAAAGAACTCAAAAATGCTAAGTAGTAAACTCTCTTAGAATCACAAGAGGAAGACAAATGAACCATAAAAATGGGTGAAGGAGAAGCAAGATGTACTTGCCTTCTCCTGGTAGGTGGAAGAGAGTGATGAGGAAGAAGAAGAAGTAATGGTGAAGGAAAGTTATGAAGAGAGAGAAGGAGATGGGGGCTTTAAATGGAAGGGTGGTGGTAGGTGGGGGTTTGTAGGGGTTCGGTCCATGTGAACCGCCATGAACCCAAAAATAACCAACCATGGCCGAACCACAATAAGACTAAAGCAGAGAATAAAAGCAGGAAGAAAAATGCAGATAATTAATTAACAAAAAATTAAAGGAATTTAAATACAGGATGATACATGATAAATATTAAATAAATATATATGAGTTGCACATGTATAAAAATACGCATTCTGGGAACGGGGAGTGACATCTCTACCCACCTTAGAAAAATTCCGTCCTCGGAATTTCAAATCCAAGCAGGTAGAAATATCGGAGCTAAACTAATACAAGCAATTCTAGTGAACAAGCAATCATTTTTTACCATATCAAAAGCAAGTACTATATATGTAAATTCATTATTCTACGATATCAAGTAGCTCTACCCATAAGGTGATAAGCATGAAGAATCAGGACAATCAAGGTATACAGAAAGAGATATACCTTGTGAGTCAAATAGGTGTGGATACCGTGATCGGATATCATCCTCACGTTCCCACGTTGACTCTCCCAAGGAGTGATGACCCCAAGCAACACGGACAAGACTAATTGTTCGGTTCTTAAGTATCTTCTCTCTTCGGTCCAAAATGGACACAGGCTGTTCCTCGTAAGACAGGTTGGTACCAACAACCAGCTCAGAATGATCGAGGATATGGCTTGGGTCCGATACATACCTACGTAATTGAGATACATGAAACACGTCATGCACCTCTCGTAACGAAGGTGGGAGGGATAAACGATAAGCAACATCGCCTATCCGATCAAGGATAACAAATGGGCACACGTACCGCGGACTCAATTTCCCGCGAACGCCAAATCTAATGACCCCACGAGTAGGTGAGATCCGCAAGAATACGTGGTCCCCAACAGAGAACTCTAACGGCCTACGATGCTGGTCCGCCCAATGACGATGCCGGTCCTGCGCAACTCGAAGTCGCTCTCTAATTCCCTTAACCACTTCAACCGTCTGAACAATCATTTTTGGGCCTAACATCTTCCTCTCCCCGATATCATCCCATGCAAGCGGTGACCTGCACTTCTTACCATATAGTACTTCGAATGGCGCCATCTGGATACTGGCTTGATAACTATTGTTGTATGAGAACTCGACTAAGTGCAGGTGACTCTCCCAAGACCCTCCAAAATCTAGAGTGCAAGCTCGCAACATGTTTTCTAAAGTCTGAATCGTTCTTTCTGATTGCCCATCCGTCTGCGGATGGTAAGCCGTGCTAAATCTTAACTTGGTACCCAGACTATGATGTAAGCTCTTCCAGAAATGTGATGTAAAGCGGGTATCTCGGTCCGACACAATACTGACAGGAACTCCATGCTGCCTGACTATCTGTTGCACATACAATTCTGCCAACTTTTCTGTAGATTGCCCTACTCTGAAAGAAAGAAAATGTGCTACCTTCGTAAGTCGGTCCACTATTACCCAAATAGCGTCCTTACCACTTGGTGATCTCGGTAAACCGGTCACAAAGTCCATTGTAATATGCTCCCATTTCCATTCCGGAATAGGAAGCGGTTGCAATAATCCAGCTGGCCTCTGCTGTTCTGCCTTCACTTGCTGACATACCAAGCAACGGGAAACAAATCTAGCTATCTTCCTCTTCATCCCGTTCCACCAGAAATGCTGCTTGATATCCTGGTACATCTTGGTCCCTCCAGGATGAATAGAATACTGAGAACTGTGAGCTTCTGCCATAACCTCCTGTCTGATATCTCCACTAGGCACACATAGACGTGATCCAAACCTAAGTGTACCATCTTCATGAATTCTCATCTCCTTCCTGAGTCCTGACTCACATTCTGCCCTAAGCTTCTGAATCCTTGGGTCTTGTGCCTGAGCTGCCTTGATCCTGCCTACCAAGTCGGATTGAACTTGCAGACTTGTTAGAACTCCTACATCACTAGGAAGTATAACTTCGATGCCCATCTCCTGAAGGTCTTCTAAGATATGCCTTTGTGTTGTCAACATAAATGCGCCACCTCTCCTGCTAAGAGCGTCTGCTACTACATTAGCCTTGTCTGGATGATACTGAAGCTCCACGTCATAATCCTTGATCAACTCCAACCATCTTCTCTGTCTCATGTTTAGTTCCTTCTGAGTAAAGATGTACTTCAGACTTTTATGGTCTGTGTAGATGTCCACTCGGTCACCATATAAGTAATGCCTCCATAGCTTCAGAGCAAACACTACTGCCGCTAACTCCAAATCATGAGTTGGGTAATTCTTCTCGTGGTCCCGAAGCTGTCTAGATGCATATGCTATCACCTTCCCATGTTGCATAAGGACACATCCAAGTCCTTTACCTGACGCATCACAATATACTGTAAAACCTCCGGGTCCAACTGGCAATGTAAGAATAGGTGCTGATATCAACTTCTGCTTCAAAGTCTCAAATGATGCCTGACATTCTGCCGACCAAACGAATGGTACATCCTTCCGGGTCAAGCGGGTCATGGGTGCTGAAAGCCTTGCAAAGTCTGACACAAACCTTCTGTAATATCCTGCCAATCCCAAGAAACTCCGCACATCTGCTACGGTCTTGGGTACTGGCCAACTTTCTACTGCTTCTATCTTCTTGGGATCTACTACTACTCCAGCTCCTGATATGATGTGACCCAAAAATGAAATGTGATCCGACCAAAACTCACACTTGCCGAGCTTGGCATACAACTGGTTCTCTCTCAGAACCTGCAACACTTTCCTGAGGTGGTCTTCATGCTCCTCTTCACTAGCAGAGTATACGAGAATGTCGTCAAGAAACACAACGACAAACTGGTCTAAGTATGGCATAAAGATGTGATTCATCAAATCCATGAATATTGCTGGAGCATTGGTCAAACCAAACGGCATTACTAAGAATTCATAATGCCCATACTTCGACCTGAATGCTGTCTTGGGAATATCCTCCTTCCGAACCCTCACCTGATGGTACCCTGAACGAAGATCTATCTTGGAGAAAACTCTAGCTCTGCTCAACTGATCAAATAAGTCGTCGATCCTGGGTAATGGGTACTTGTTCTTCACTGTTGCCGCGTTAAGCTTCCTGTAGTCAATGCACAATCTGGATGACCCATCCTTCTTTCCCACAAGTACCACTGGTGCTGCCCATGGTGACACGCTAGCTTGGATGAACTTCTTCTCCTTCAGTTCCTCTATGTGCTGATATACCTTGGCCTGCTCTGAATCCGCCATTCTGTAAACTCGATCTGATATCGGTTTAGTTCCTGGTGCCAATTCTATACTGAACTCAATATCCCTAACCGGTGGTAGACCTGGAAGTTCTTCAGGAAATACGTCTAGAAACTCTTCAACTACCTTCGGAATCTGAACTTCTTCCATTGCCGTTATTACTCCCTGCTCTTGTTGAGTTGCCCCTGATCTGACTAAGGTGAATCTCTTCATGCCTGGAATATCAAAAGACACTCCCTCTACGACAATCTATTGTCGCATGACTGTCTTTCAGCCAGTCCATGCCTAAGATAACGTCGAAATTTCCAACAGGAAATTCTATCAACCGGGCGGGTAAGGAATGCCCGCAAACTACAACGCTACATGCTAAAATAACTCTACTAACTCCTACGAGCCCATTACCAGTGAGTATATTTAACCTCCCTGGCAATGCCTCGAACTCCATTCCTAGTCGTGTCGCAAATTGTGCAGATATAAATGAATGGGATGCTCCCGAATCAAACAATGCTACTGCGGGATATGAGGCGACGAGAATGTTACCTGCCACAACATCTCCCGATGCCAATGCCTCCTCCAAGGACAGAGTGAATGCTTGCCCTCGACCTCCTTGCTGGTTTCCATGCTGCGGCCTAGCCTGATGCTGTTGCTGGCCCCTTCGTTGATGATGCTGGGGTGGTCTATGCTGGTGTTGCTGCATCGGCGGCCCCTGCTGCCGAAACATCTGAGCTTGCGGCATTAACGGACGCTGTGCCAACGGCCTTACTGCCACCGCTGGTCCTCGATACTGGCCTGCCCCTGGTGCTGGCAGAGCAGGAAACTGTTGCCCTGGTCCTCCTGACCTCGAATTCATGGGACATGTGGTAACCCGATGGTCTGGATTTCCACATATCAGACACAGTCCATTCAATGTCCGACACACATCTCTAGTGTGTCCCATCTTCCCACAATAAGTGCAGCCCGCCGGGGGTTGCTGGTTCTTCCTCTGTTAATGTTGCTGCTGTCTTGGTGGTGCTGGTCCTCGTATCGCCACATCGTGGATACGAATGCCAGTGGATGGTGCTGTTGTTCGGGGCGCTGCTCCCCCTCCTCCTTCAATCTGACTGTGGGATCTCTTCTGACCCCCAGTCCTTGTCGCAAGCCTCTGAATGGTGATCTCATGCCTTCGAGTTGCCGTCAATACTTCGTCAAAAGTATGGTAATTATGCCCCTCTATCAATTGCAAGAGTTCAAGATGAAATCCTTGCTGAAACCTCATGGCCCTCTGGCTCTCTGTTGCTACCATCTTTGGGGCGAATCTACTCAATCTGCAGAACTCCGCTGCATAAGCATCTACAGTCTTGTCGGCCTGCCTGAGGTTGATAAACTTCTGTTGTAGCTCAAACCGTGCCACAACTCCATAGTACTTGGTCTTGAATCTTGCAGTGAAATCGCCCCAAGCCACAGGACGTCTGATGCCCACTTCCTCTGATTCCCACCAATCACGTGCGAGATCCTGAAGTAACAACTTCACTAGATCCACACGTTCTTCTGCCGGTACCTTAGCTGCTGTCAGAATAGCCTCAATATCCTTAAGCCATGCATCTGCTGAGATGGCATCCTCCGTGCCCTCGAAACGGCGGGGGTTGTACTTGCAAAACCTGGCTGATGCTCCTGAATCAGTCCTCACCCCTCTTTCCAAAGCCGTCTGCAATCCTTGGTTGAGCAACACATTCTGCTCTTGTAGCTGAGTGTGCATGCGCTGCTGGGCCAACATCTGATGTTGCTGAGTAGCCATCATTCCTCTCATGATCTCCAGAAGGGCTGGTGTGTCCACTTGGGTAGGTGGAACTGTTGGTGGTGGTGGAACATCCGGATACTGCGATCCAGCTGCTGCTTCCACTATCACTTCTTGGATAGTCTCCTGAGGTGAGACTGGCCCTTGTTGCTGACCAACCTGGTCATGTTGCCCATGTTGCTCTTGTTGTTGTTGTCCAGCTCTGACCGATGCGAACGAAGTGCCCCTAAGAAAAGGGACAAGAGAACAATCAAACAACCGGACATGAAGGATCAATGAAGTCAAAGGATACCGGAATGTCAAGCAAGGGTTGAGAATAACGAATCATGAGATCAAAGGGGGGAACACGTGTGATTGAGACATCCTATAAATCAAAACACCCCACAAGTCTGAAATCAGACCTGCATGGGCCACCACTAAAATCTTGTCACGCCCCAGAACCAGAATACTGGAGAGCGGGGGAATGACTCAGCCAGCTACGTATTACGGGTAGATGAATACCGAATAATACGATCAATGCTGTCTAACCAGACGAGGGGGTGCATACTACATGAAAGTCTTACTATGGTCACTTCACATCTATTGTCTCAATCATTCAAACAAGAAGCAAAAATAGAGAACATGTAAGATAAAGCAGTAAGGCGTCCCAAACGCTTAGTCAAAATGTTCTTGAGATCTGGCTTTACAAAACATAGCCAGATGGTATAGTAACATATACACAATTGTTATCAGCTGCAGTCTGACTTAATTACAATTATGTAAAAGTAAGTACAAGACGATCCGACTAATATGTCGGTGCCAAACGGCTAAGTATGAAGTAAATAACAAAACGAGCGGTGAAGTAAGGAACCCACTCGAGTCCTCCTGCGATCATTCCCCTAGTATTAACCATCTTGGAGGTGGAAGTAAGCCGAGTCCTCGGGAACCGACTCTAAATCTGGCCATGCAAAATCAGAGAGGTTAGACCTCTAATAGCAAGTACCACAAGGAAGCACGATATGAAGGATTAAACCAGTAAGTAAGAGAATATAATAATAGATCTCTGCTTTCCACTAGGATTCACATAACATCACGACACTTCGAACCAACCTCCCAACCAAACAAGGACAGAAGTTGGTCCGTCATGTCCTGACATTCTGATCATCTCAGTTAGGCAACAGAGTAGGTAGAGTACACAAACAAATCATCTTGAACGACCAATCAACTCCTACGGCTTGCTATTGTGAGTCCCAAGTTATTCTGGAATTATGCAAATAGGGATTCCTCAGTTCTTACTATGTGCAAGCAAGGCTAGTCTATCCAGTCAATCAATTGCGCCAATCATGAATTAGACGAGTCCCAGCGGGACGCCCGTCATCAATATACAATATACAATAATAATATAAGCAGATACCGCTCCATGCCCGTGTGGCAGGTTTACAGTATCTGTGGGAACCAGCCGGCCTGTCGGGCACTACTAGTCCCAAGAGGGCTGTCATGTAAGAACTCGGGGATCCATTCTCTCCATGCAATCATTATTTTATTTAACTTAATAGTCTCTACGTTGAGTGAAATCCCATGCCGTGGATCATGGTCATTCAAATGAGTACTTTCGTACGGGGTACGATATGCGCAACTCTACAACGATACCTGTGCGGCTAGGTTGTAGGTCTTACATAGCGTAATGCAACAATCAAATCTAACCACGGAGTAATCGTGCCTTGACCATAAAGTACACATGCTGCTTTTGTAAAATAAATAAATAAATAAATAAATAAATTGAAGCCTGCATGTGCCTGTACGTCAATATTCGAGATCAGCCAGTCGATTACAATAGTTCATAATTAATATGAACGTGTCTCATTCATTCAATTCAATAAGACGACTAGCCAGTCTCTTAGTTCCAACTAGAAACGCATGATCAATTTTAGTCAAGATAACCATTATTATCAATGGTGACAAGGCATGAAAGTCAATTAATATTAAATGGGGTCGAGTCTATAACTCTCAAGGTTAAGTTCCAGTCTTACTGGGTATCCATAAACCAATCAAGACACAGGACACGTTCTACACAACCATATATATTAAAAATATTAACATGCTAAGATTTTCGAGTTCATGCAAAAAGCATAAGGATATAATAGGAGAACTATCATGCCATTATTAAATGAATAAATCATAGAACAAATAGAAACACCCAGGTCAGGAAGTCACGCCAACAAGTCTATGCTAAGGCCAACAAGTCACGCCAAGTCTAGTAGGTAGGAGTGAGCGTATAAACAGCGTGAGCGTGAAAAGTGGTTCACGTTGGCACGCACTGCGTGAGCGTGAAGGGTAATTCACGCACTCATAACGTGAGCGTGAAAAGTAACTCACGCACGCACAGCGTGAGCGTATGAGCGTGAAAAGCGTGATAAGAAATTCACGCACGCACAGCGTGAGCGTGATAAGAAATCCACGCACGCATGCAAAGACGTGAGCGTAACTCAAATGTCACGCACGCACGTAAAGACGCGAGCGTGACTCAAAATTCACGCTAACACGTAAAGACGTGAGCGTGACTAAAAATTCACGCTGACACGTAAAGACGTGAGCGTGACTAAAAATTCACGCTGACACGTAAAGACGTGAGCGTGACTAAAAATTCACGCTAACACGTAAAGACGTGAGCGTGACTAAAAATTCACGCTAACACGTAAGAACGTGAGCGTGACTAAAAATTCACGCTGGCACGTAAGAACGTGAGCGTGACTCAAAATTCACGCTAACACGTAAAGACGTGAGCGTGACTCAAAATTCACGCTGGCACGTAAGAACGTGAGCGTGACTAAATCTCCCGAACTCCATTCTTATGGAACCTTCGTTCCAAGCCAGAAATGAAGTTCTCCTGGTTCAGAATGGTGTGGAATGAGAAGCTCTACAACATGAACTATCTATTCCGAAAAGCACGCCAGTTTGGTAGATCAAAACCCATGGACAACCGAAAACACAACAACTCAGATCTGGAAGAAACAAGCCAAAGAACTCAAAAATGCTAAGTAGTAAACTCTCTTAGAATCACAAGAGGAAGACAAATGAACCATAAAAATGGGTGAAGGAGAAGCAAGATGTACTTGCCTTCTCCTGGTAGGTGGAAGAGAGTGATGAGGAAGAAGAAGAAGTAATGGTGAAGGAAAGTTATGAAGAGAGAGAAGGAGATGGGGGCTTTAAATGGAAGGGTGGTGGTAGGTGGGGGTTTGTGGGGGTTCGGTCCATGTGAACCGCCATGAACCCAAAAATAACCAACCATGGCCGAACCACAATAAGACTAAAGCAGAGAATAAAAGCAGGAAGAAAAATGCAGATAATTAATTAACAAGAAATTAAAGAAATTTAAATACATGATGATACATGATAAATATTAAATAAATATATATGAGTTGCACATGTATAAAAATACGCATTCTGGGAACGGGGAGTGACACGACTACTCAAAGGTAATATGGACGTGGTAGCTACATCGTCGGGGTGCTGAGGAGCAATCTCGAGGTAATATGGACGTGAAGTACTTCATCTACTGGAGGAAAGATATAGAAGAAAGGAATCCCCTTACCAGAAACCATAGGCACTCTTAGGGGATGCAAGAGCCTATGCCGGTTTCATCTTCAGACGTAATACTTCTTTAAGAACTTTCCGTTGATGGACATCATTAGCAAGTCACCATTGGGTTTGGCTAGTCGATAAACACCGTTGGAGTATACCGTTTCTATGACGAACGGCCCTTCCCACTTGGGCTCGAACTTCCCAGCCGTCTTGTGAGTCATCGCCATCGGCCTTCGCACTGCTAAGACGAGGTCTCCCACTTGGTATGATCTTTCCCGGACTCTTTTGTTGAAGGCCCCAGAAATACGAACTTGGTAAAACTCGATTCTTTGCTGTGCTAGCAAGCGTTTTTCATCCAACGCTTCCAACTCTTGTAACCATCTGCGTTGGTTATCTTCGTCAGTCAGCTGATTGGTGATAGCTACCCGTAAGGACGGAATTTGAATCTCTAAGGGGAACACCGTTTCACTTCCGTAGACCAGCGCGAACGGTGTATTGCCCGTTGGTGTCCGCACGGTCGTACGGTATGCCAATAGGCATTCGTCCAACTTCTCGTTCCAGTCGCGTTTATTAGAGGACACGACTTTCTTGAGCAGTTTGACGATAGTTTTGTTTTATGCTTCGGCCAACCCATTAGCCGCCGGGTTATAGGCCGTTGATGCCACGTCCTGTATTCGGTTCTTGTCACAGAACCGCTGGAAGGCATGGCTCACGAACTGGGGGCCATTGTCATGGACAATTCTTCTGGGGACCCCGAACCGGTAGATGACGTGGTGCTTGATGAAGCTGATCACGTTCGAGACTTTTACTTCTGCCAATGATACTGCTTCCGCCCACTTGGAGAAGTAGTCCGTAATGGCGAGGATAAACCGATGTCCTTTGGAGGAAGGCGGGCTGATTGGCCCAACGATATCCATTTTCCATGCTTCAAATGGCCAGGAGGCCACAGTAGGGTGTAGATGCTCCGAAGGTCGGTGAATGAAGTCTTCATGCAACTGACATGCCCGACACTTCTTCGCATATTCCACGGCGTTCGTCATCATAGTGGGCCAGTAATAGCCCATGCGGCGCAGTCGGTCTTGCAACTTGGGCCCGGGTTGATGAGCTCCACAAGTCCCATCGTGTGCCTCTCGGAGCGCTTCCTGCGCCTCAGTCTGGGATAGGCACCTAAGGAGGAGTCCAATCGTAAGAACGACGGTACAGCATTTTGGTAGCTGTGTCATAGAAGAATCGGAGGGAACGTCTCCTAAAAGCCGCCTCCTTCGGGTAGAATCCCGTAGACCGCGTAGTCGATGAACGGGAAACGTCAGTCCCGTACGTCTACATGAGGGGACCGGAGAGAGCGAAATGTGGAAAAAAGGGAAAATACAAGTACACACACAAAGTTTGTGTGTGTGTGTGTGTGTCTATATATATATATATATATATATATATATATATATATATATATATATAGTGTGTGTGTGTGTATATATATATAAACTTACTATTATAAGTTTGGTTTTATTCTTAGAAACCAGAAACGGAAGCGAGGGCGGGGGAACGCAACTACTTAGAAAAGTCTTAAGTTGGGAGTGTGTGCTGACAAAAAATTTATGTTTATTAATTATTGTTATAAAAACTTATAAATATCTTAATATTTATTAGAATTTATAAAGTTTAGTTCAAAGTTACAGAGAGATCATTAGCATGTTGATTTTTTTATGATGTCAAGGTAAATAATCTTTAGTTTCTTGGTACTTTTATAAACGTGTATTAAAAATCTTCTTTCTTCCCAAAATTTGTCATCTTTTAAAATTATGGTCATATTATGGGAAGCGCTCATATCGTCAGCGAAACGTGCTCTCGTCGCAAGAGAAACGAGCTCCTGTCATCGGGGAAGCGAGCTCCCAACAAGTTCCTAAGTCACAACCGCCGTTGACCTTCTAGCAGTTTCTGGCTTCTAAGATTTATTCTTCCCGGAGTGTTCATCAACAAGAAGATTGTATTTCCTTGCTTTTGTGATCGTGACAATGAAGCCTACTTCTGACTGTATCATGATTGTTATATGTGTTGACTCCATATTGGAAAGAATGACTGGGTTTTACAAAAAATTTGGTATTATATTAGGTAATCATAGTTCTTAAATATGCAAGGTGCACCGCAACACAAATGGTGTTCGGGACTGAGACAGGAGAGGGCTAGCCTCATGAATCCAAGGCACAAATTTATTTAATTGTGTAAACATTATTTATAAATCATGTTTATAAATATTATTTGTCAGCAAATGAACATGAAATGTTTGTTCACGTCCTTTTCTTACGAAGGAGATATTAAAAGATAGATTCAATGGTGATTCCACACACACACACACAAAACAAATCAATCATAAGGCAAAAGTACAGTGAAAATAACGTGCAGAATATAATATGTACGAGGCACGCTTCAGATGGACTTGAGCCTCACTAAGAGCCACTGGAACCGTGCGCATCATAAAGGGAGCCTCGCTTCACCAACATTGAGGTGTTAAGGGATGAGCCTCGTGAACCTTGATTCTGAGGCGAGCATTTCACAACTAGCCAATAAAACTCCAAACTTGTCCCTTCATAGACTACCAAGAAGCAAAAACTATTGCATCCACACATCCCTCTCTCAAGTTGTAACCCAAAGAAAGTAGAAGACTATCATCAATATACAAAAATGCTGCTCCATATTTATTCAGATCCAAATGTACAGCCTTCACAACAATGTCTTAAAAACATTTCATTCCAACTAATCCCTCCATTTTTCTTCCTTTTATAGGATAACCAAATAGTAGAAACTGTTGCATTAATACTTCACCTTCTTGACTTACAAAGAAGGCTATATCGCCAATTCTATATTAGCCATTCAGTTCTTATACTTCAGTCCACAAAGAGGAAGGCTAACATCCTCTGTCAACAAGTATCAAGATATGAGCAAACTGATACTAATGATCTAGGTTGTCAATTCGTGATACATGTATAGATCTGCTTGTGTACCACATATCATACCGTGTAGCCTGTGATATAGTAACTCTAGGAACTTAGTTCTATACTTCTAAACACATATTGGAGCATGATTTGATATAATTTTATCATAATTTTTCTATTTCTTTCATCTTTACAGGTCTATCTAGATCTAGAATCCAGATTCTTAAAGTATTCATTACATGACTCAAGTAAAAAAAAAACTGATACTACCTACGAGCTTATATGTATCATATCGGATCAATCGATATGTAACGAAATGGAAGTATTTCGTATCGCATCTCAAGATACGTATCGTATATCGTACAAACTAAAAAGTAAAAACATAACTAATGATACCAAAATAATGACATTAAAAGGTTTTGGTGGCTGAAGTTAATATTCAAACCATTTCACAACCAAGAATGAATATAATATTGGCAAATTACATGCAAATGCACACCTAGCCACTTTTTAAAATAAAAGTAGTTTGTTAGGTCACAATTATATTTTGAAAAGTAAAATAAAGTTAATGTCATAATATAACTGTAATACCTCTTTTGTCTTATCTCCGGATACAACAACTCCTTTTGAATCATATGCTTCAAATCTCTGCAAGAAACAAAGAAAATTCTGAAAACATTAAAAAAAAATATGGAGTTGAATTAGTTTCTATAGTATGTCAGTATCCAAAGAAGCTAGCACCAAGGGAGAGCATAATGAAGCTTTTAATAGAGGCAAAAAACAACTACTTAAAGAGTCAGCAGTTGGTTCAAAAGAGTTGGATCATACAATTTGCATATGTAGAGTTTAAACTATTGCATTAAAACTCAAAGTTCCTCCACGGGTAGTGATAGTTGACAACTTTTTCTTGGTGCAGCTCATATAACACATCTGTTTCACATGCAGCATATTATAACATAGATTTGGAGGTAGACCCATATCATATGGGGTCATCTCGATTGAAATAGTCAGATCTAACATTGTATATAGAAAACCTGTTCCTGGCACTGCTTAGCTTGTACCACCTTCATAAGTTTTATGGCAGCTGACACTTGATGAGTCAAGTTAACAACAAACATCTAGTCTTTGAAAAACGGTGTTTTTCATCCTGTTTCAGTGAACTTGTACCCTTAACTATGTTCACAATACCCTGCATTTGTGGAAACTTATGCGAAGCTTCCTTTGATTATTGATTGCCAGTTGGCTTCTCGTTAGTGACTAATCACAAGGCCCATTTGGCCTAGAAATCCGCTCCAGCGGAGAGTAAAACCCAGTCTGCTCCCAGCCTTAATAAATCCTCTAAGTGAAAATTCTTGATCTGACTATGTTGTACATAGATCAGCGTACAGTGTTCATACTGTCTACTACCATCTAGACACCATAAAGTTAGGAAATAAAAGGGCCTCCTTCGACCCTGGGCTAGCCTCACAGTTCACCTGATAATGAGCTTGATACAACACTATGCTTGATATATATTTTTTGGCTTAGTTAATTAATGAGCTTGATACCGGCCTTCACTAGATGTCTGATATATTGTTTAACTTAGTTGTTTAAGCAATATATTACATAGGATATCAAAGATTATGCATAGGACTTGAAAAATCAGGGGAAACAGCAGGTCCCTTTGGCCTATGGTAGTTTCGCCCTTGAGGCCGACTGATTCAAATAAGAGCAATTTCTTCCCAAAATTTGCAGAAAGAAATATCATGAAAAAGTAGTGCTTTTTTTATTTTTCACCTTTTCGGAAGTATGATATTTTCCTACTCTAGATTTCCTCTTTTCCTGTTTCTCTCCGACAAATAACATAGATATGAAAGATTACTTGTACTAGATCCGCATGAAAGGAACACTATGCAAAAAGAAATATTTTTTTTCCTTTTCCACAAGCAAGAAACTTCCGTTCTCTAGGCTTTCCCCTTTTACTGGTTTTCTCCAATAAATAACAGATAAAAGGACAAGCTTTACAAGATCCAAGACAGTACATTTGATATAGAAACTTTTTGGTGCCAAAGTACATCTTCCTTTTGTTGATTTCCTCCTTTGCATAGTGATGGAGAATGGTCCGGGAAGATTGCTTTAGATAACATTTTCATCGAATCACTGAACGAATATAGCTGCTTTCACGCCACTTGGCAAAACTGTAATCACTCCGAGGAAAAAAATAAATGATCTCACACCGTCAGTAGTAACAAAATGACAATGAGGCTAAATACGTATTTGGATCATACCAGATAAGTATGTTGGAATCATGGAATGGTACCAAGAAAAGCAGTATTTTAAAATCGGTTCAACCCTGTCGGTTGAACCTGTTGGACCATGACCCAATCATTTTCCTAGGTTGGTTCAAAGATGACCCCTACTTGAACGGCTGAACACGCTTCAATGGCCAAATCTTTTGAAACTGGATCCAACCGTTCAAACCGGTTGACTGGCTCAAGGTTTAACCAACCAACTCACAAAAAGGAAAAAAGGAAAGAATAACAATATATTTTAATATATATGCTCTAGTGAGAATCGAACTCTGGACTTACTCCTAGACAAACCAATGTCTTAAACAGTAGGTTCTTTAACTTCTGAGATTAGAATTATAGTTCATCTTCCTTTATGTTATGTTGCATTGCGAAATTGAAACTAAATATGGACTTGTTACATCTGTTTTGTTAGACTGTTTGCTATATGTTTAAGTTGTTGGACTTGTATATTAGGGCTAATATGGATTTTGGAGCTATGGACTATTTTATGTTTTTTTTTTCGAATTGTGAAAGGTTTGATTATATTTGCTAGGATTGGAAATTTGTATCGGCTTGTGAATCATAATATAATTAGAGGAGACTATATCAAAATATTTCAAAAATTACTCACTTCACAAGTTTTCGATGATATACTAATTTTAAAAGTAATATATAAATGGTTAGTCTAATTTTTATAATTTAAAATGATATAAGGTCAGCGTCATTGTATCAAAAAGTTAAACCGCGGTCCAACCAGTCAGAACTGAGCTTGCCGGGTGAAATGCTGAACCAGTTTCTAAAACATTGAGAAAAATTATATCACATCGAACTGAAGCCTATCGTTCCATTTCATTCATAAAATTTCCATCTTCAGAAAACTACATAAACATAGTCATGCCTTTTGATACGCCTACATCCAAGAATTCAAATCTAAATCTAAACAATGGATAGATAAAGAAAAATCTTATCGAAACTAACTATTCTTATATAAAACAACTAAAGAATTAAGATCCATTCTATAAAAAACTAACTAATCCTAACAAAAGAATAAGAATCTAAATCTAAATCTAAAACAAACTCTAAAAAACAAAACCAATATTCCAAATCTAAAATAAATTCTGAATAACAAATCAATTATACTTTTTGTCCCTCATCAAATCACCTCGTAAAAGTTGACGTCCTCATCAATTCAGTAGACAATCAGATCAGACTTACATCTCCCTTCAAACGAGAAAACGACGTACAATGATGAAAACATCAGAATCTTGATTTGCTCCAATACCAATTGATGATGAACGAACCAGGAGGACCGCTTTGAATGACATTTTCACCGATGGCTCAATGAAAATAGTAAACTCAACCAAGGTTGCAATGAAATGACACCAATTATGGACATATCTAGAAATCACACCATGAGAGGGATCACATCCAAATTAGAGAGACTTATTCATAAAGTCGCATCTTCAAAAGAAGGAAAAAAAACATATTCATGCCTTTTATAGGCTTATATCCAAAACCTCAAACTCAAATATAAACAACTAAAAGATGAAATTATAACTAAGCTAATTCTAATCTAAAATAAGTAAATCAAAACCTAAAGATAAATAATTCAAGAAAAAAAAAATCCAATATGTTTTTGTTATGCATCACATAGTCTTCATATAATTCTTGGTAGTTGATCATCCTCTTCCGGTATATTTCTATATTATCCTTCTTCTACTTCCATAGGAAGATTCAATAGACCATCCGTTCTTTCTTTTTTATGATGGTTTTGTTGTAAATACTCTAGTTGGAGATCCTTAGAGTGGTAGATGAGCTTTATGACCAACTTCTAGTGGAAATTTCTTGGTAGAACCTTGTGGCCAACAATCACAATACTAGTCAAGAAATGCACTAAATCCCTCTTCCTCAAATGGGGTTTCAAGTTTCAACTCCTAATCAAAGACCAAATAGGAATCATATCCTAGTCAGTTTATTCCCTTGGAGTGACATTTTTAACCCCCTAATATCACCACAAAACGGTATTAGAAGTTGACTTGGACTAGTACAAAAACTTCGACAACTCATCATTTGGATAAGCTAGACTTGAGTATGGCCACGCATAATTAGGATAAGGCTGAGGCAAAATAAACAGATTTGGTTTGCTTTTCTAGTTTGTCAGCCCTTTGGGGGCTTCGTCGGCATCGTAGGGCTTCCAAAATGGTTATGGTTCCTCCAAAGAAAAATATGATTGTGTTTATCTTTAGCTATATATATATATATATATATATATATATATATATAAAAATATATATATATATATATATATATATATATATATATATAGGCGAAGCCTAGGTGACCTAGGCGTACTGGTAAAATATATGTCGACTCGTTTTGTGTTAAAAAAATTTGTTGTTGTGGCGATGGGTGCCTAGGCGATCGCCTAGGCTGCCCATGAGAAATACAAGGCAGGTTTTAGAGTTGCTTAATGTTTGATGCTTATTGCTTAATGCTCATTTCATAATTTTATGCTTTTGTGATCAAATATATATATGCTTAGTTTATAAAATATATGTTGCATTATAGACATGTAGTAAATATGCATAAGCAGCATAGGTTTTAGAGTTGCTTAATGCTTAATGCGCACCTCGACTTTTGGTGCAATCGAGTTGCGAGCGATATCAAGTACCGCTCGGTCGGGAACGAAGCTACACTTAGTGTATATCGATAGGAACGCTATCAAGTTCACGCTTAGGCGTGCACGGAAGATTGACTTGGATTTTGAGGAATAGTGCGAACGACTTGGTGCGTCGATACGACCTGAGTGATTATGCTAGAGATTCGTCGAACGAATCTGAAATATGTCTTAGCAAATGATGCGAATGTGATTGTGGATTAAACAGGATGTCTCGAATCCGAGTGGTGTATGTGATAGCTTTGAAGAAGGATAAGATTGAGTGTCGACGACTAGTCGAGTGGCTCGAACCCTGAGTGGTGTATGGACGTTATAGACATTGTTCGAGCGAGACTAAAGGATTTACGGATAGAACGAGTATGTCGGCGAGGCGATGCGATCGCGCAGAGCCTAAGAACGCGTCACGCTTAGTTGATCGTGACTTCGTGTGTCCCGAACGAGATGTCGTTCGGACAACTTGTGAATGAGCAACGCGAGTTAGAAAATGATTCGGAACGATGAATAAAAGTGAATGTCTTGATCGAGGAAGCTAGAGGATAGCACTTGTGATTTCGGATTGGGTCAAATGAAATGTGACTTGAGTTTGGAGAACGATATTGAAACTAGCTCGAGGAATAGCGATCGAACTTGATCTTGGATTGAATCGAATGGAATTGTGGTATATCCAATTCGGACAATAACATCAGTCGCACGACTCGAAATTGGTTGCAAAGGAAGATCGTCAGGTTACGCATATCGTCGATGGTATTGAGGCGTATCAAAGATCGATATGCGATAACTCGGGGGTACTCTGACTCGGCGAATAACGATCGTGCAAATGTCATTGTTTTGACTGATGCTATACTCGGGATATTGAAACGTGTCGAGGAAAATATAGACGTGGCTCGAGGATTTTCTGGTTGAATGAATGACTGTCAGACTATCGAATAGAGATCTCGGCTTGGATGAAAATAAAATGTTTGGATTGCTCCGACGATAACCCCAACGTCGACATTCTTGTCTTATGCGAGCGCAACTCCAGCCTCGCACATGCGTCGCGCCGATTAGGGCGATCACTCCACGTGAGCGCTGATACGGTGATTCATACAGCGGGGGTGATTGAACTAGCATGACGTGGCAATTTGTGTGCTTCGACTTGTGGTGACGCGAAGGTGAACTTGAGAATGACTTGGTGTGCTTGATGATTGAGCTTGAGGATTGCGTAGGTCCAATCCGCGTATCGAGAATGAATTAGTCTAGACGCAAGCAAGAGTTACGCCCCGATGAGAATGATTATTCCGCGGGAGCATTGCATGGTGATTCATGAACCACCGTGGATAATCGGACTCGCGTGAGATTGGGGCGCAACATATTGTCAAAGCTAGACGACCTCGTGATCGAATACATGAATTGGTTAGAATTGGTGAGTTGAATGGATTCGAATACGCGCAACGAATGCATTGATACGAATAGGTGATCGTGCTCGATGTTTAGAAATCTGAGTGACGCGAACTTGGGTAGAAAATCCTGTACTACCGACTTTGGTTTGACCCTAGGATTGGGGTCAGTGTTGGCATTATTGTTGGGGAACTATGATTCCAATCCTGACATTGACTTAGCCTTGAGAAATGGCCTAGCGGTTAGGCGAGACACCCCGTTTCAAGTGTTAGCAATCGAAAGATTGATCTTGAGGATTGGCATGGATGGATAGCGTAAATCACGAATATAGGAAACCCTGCTCACGAGACTCGGCTGACATGCATATATTTCAGGGATGCATGAGTATGTGCACGATACGACTCGAGTGAGAATGACGAATTCTCTATCATGCGGTTTAGTGAATGCATGTATTTTGGGGACGCCTGAAATGTGTGCACGATCCAACCAAGCGATACGTTGAATTCAAATGAGACTTGGGGAATGGAAGAGCGTCGAGAACTTGAAATCGTGTTGAGGGAAAGAATGATACTAGTACGAGCGTGGCTCGGAATCAAAGAAACGTGTAGGCAGAGTGTGCGTGAACGACGACGAGATTAGCCCTAAACAAGTGAATGGTATGAAATCGATATCGTGCAAGTAAAAGTTGGTATAACGAATTGGACCATTAATAGGAAGATATACTCGATGATAGTGCAATACTTGGTCTTGAATCAGACGAAAATTACTTAGACTTGGTCGACCCCGCTAAGAAGAAATCATACTGATTTCGTGGACAAGAACGCTTGAAAAGCGAATCGGGTCATCTCGATGACCGAGATAAACGAAAGTGAGTTTGCCTCAGCCTACGACCCTCGCATTTGACGAATTACAACGTGCCTTTGCGACCATTTTAGTCCCATGACACGAAAAATAGCAACCAAGACGAAGAAACACTTGAATTGAATAAGTACCATCAACTCTAAAATGAATGAAAAGTTATTCAATAAAATCGACCAAACGTATGCGACACGGAACTTAGAAAGGTATCGAGTATAGTTCGATGCCATCGAGCGGTAAAACCATTCGATAGAAATTGTCTAAGATACGTACACGACATGGGTTAAGGAACGGTAGGATGACCTGCACTCAGGAAGTCTCGAGGACGAGACTTATTTTGAGTGGTGTATTATGTAACGACCTGCTCCGCCCTAGCGGAACGTCGATTCAAACAGCAAGTGCAACGACTCGAACGAGCCGTCGACCCGAAGAGTTGGCATCGACCTGATGAAGAATCGATGCAAGGCTTACGTTGGCCCGTCAAGATGAATCCAGACTTAGACTTTCAAAGGCGCGCTCGGAGTATCGCTCGGCCGATGCGAACATCGCTAAGGTGGGTGGCTCCGATGAACCCGTCTTTGCTTAGCCTAGACACATAACAATACGGACACTATTGATAGAATCGCTAGGCGATAACACCGCGCATGCTAATAAATGAATGACTCAACGCACCTAGCTAAGGGAATAATCCCATCTTGCATGCTTGTATAGAATATGGAAAGGAACATGGAAAAATGTGATAACTCTCGCACCGCGCTCCACGCTCGTGCTAAGGCACAAGCTTACGTTCAAGTCCCTTACGCGTTCAACAATGAAACAATGAATGGGTTACAACAATGAAACGGAAGACTATCGACATAGTCATTCCGAGTAGAGTATAGCAACATTGAAAGACTTCGGGACCGATGAGTCGCCAAGGCGACTCCCGCACGGGGAGTTGCATAATGTATGAATGAATGAATACGTGAAAAGTAAATGAATGAACGAACAAGTGAAAAGAAAGAAATGAAAAGAGTGAATAAAAGATAAGACATGAAAGACGTTAGCGACAGGTATGACGGACACGTCCAACGGGGCTCGCTACCCGCGCTGAACGGACGACAACCTGGTCGATAACGCATTATGGCTCAAAGACAACTGTTAAGTTAAATGACAAGTCATTACGAAATGGTCGTGGACAAACAGCACGGGCGATGGGGGGGAGAATACCGTGGCCGTCAAGAGGAAGGATTCTGTGGCACGGGCGATGGGGGGGAATACCGTGGCCGGCCTAGGCGGAATCAGACATGGGGCTTACGGGCTGCTTTGAGTGGGGGCTAGGCCACTCAAAGAGACGTAATGCCAGGCATTTCAAGAGACTATCAAGGTGTACCAGCCATCACGCTTCGATAGGTGAGAATGCCCACGTGATATGTCCAAAATGGCTTGTGATGCCAGCGACCCATGCATGTAGATTAAGTGGACTATGCTGGTGGCAATCCACGTGCAAGTCCTTGCATTGAAACAAGTAACCTAAGTTAACTAAATGAAGTGCCTCCTCAACATGCTTGAAATGTAACATCCTGAACATGCTTGAAATGTAACGTCCTGAACATGCTGGAAATGTGACATCCTGAACATGCTGAAATGTAACACTCTGAACATGCCTACGACGTGCTAGAACATGCCTCCGACGTGCTAGAACGTGCCTACGACGTGCTAGAACCTAAGGCAGGGACACGCCCTTAACATTGAATGTTTACATGAATCACGTTAAATTGCTACATGTAAATTGTTGACTAACTTGGTTTACCTTGGATAGGGAAGGCCGGACGGTTAGTATGGGTAAGTCGTGCATGCATTTCCATGCAGACACTTGAATTCGGCAACACGTGATAGGTTACAAAATATGCCATGAAACTGATCCTAAGGCAAGATTAGAAAGACAATGAATGATAGACGGTGTACAAAAGTAAATGGAACGTGTTTGGTAATGATAGCATTGTGGACGAGCTAGCCTCCCCACCAGTGCATAACAATGTACTGATAACCCCACAGTCTGCTTGCAGGATGCAGGAGACGTCATCGAGTGCGGAGCTTCCCTCGAACGTGCTAGGGCGCGGAGCTATCTCTGGAGCCTTGGAGCGTTGCAAGAAGCTGAAGCACCCTATACAGGACATAATGCATCGGAACATCGTCATGAATCATTCCATCTTGTAAGCCACTTGGCACGCCTTTTATGTTTCAGAGAGAGAGAGCTTGAGAGACTTGTAAACTCGGCCTAGCGCCGCTTGTAAACTTCTTGAATATCAATAAAGAGTTTGAATTCGCTTCTACTTGTGTTTATTTACTTTCTGCTGCAAATGGGGACACTCTGTGCGACTCTGTGGCCTAACTCAAATCGGCCGTTTCTGGACTTGGCCTTGCACGGGCGCAACCTAGGCCCGTGCGGCATCACGCCTTAGCGAGGACGATCGCTCCTACGGGAGCGGGGCGTGACAAGTCACAGACGGTTCTTCAGGACAAATCCATCAGTACTGATCTATTATAACGAGCTATGGACAAACAATTAGTAATTATCAAGCATCTTCCATTTCACAACCAAGGGCTCATACCAGTCAGGTTCAAAACCTGCAGCTTTCCTTGCTTCCACATTGAATGGAGGCTTAAGTGGACCTCGAAAGTATCTTCTGACAATAGAATGAAATGTAAGAATCATCATATCCTGCATCTCTCCACCAGATATTCTGTTTTCTCCAATCGGTCGACATAATCTGCATCTGTATAAATGACTTGTTGCTGCTTTAAGAGGCCTTCTCCTACTATACAGCTTTGTGAACTCATGGCAGAGGAAGCAAGTGCACAATCTTGGTACCTACAAGGAGTTCTGTGGCACAAGTATTGAACCATTTCAAGCCAGCAGCACGATGAGTAATTTCTTCTGGGTACACGGCTATTTCTAACAAATTTGCTGTGCCTTCATCACCTCCATTTTGGAAACGAGAAATGATGGTTGGAAATACGTCGAGTCATTGGGCCTCATGAACGCAGTGCACGATGACAAGACGAGCGAGCAGATGTTTGGAGGTGGCAGTGGCGGAGTCCCATAGGCAGTCGTGGGCAGGGAAGGCCCCGTAGAAGGAGCCGAGCTCTCGAAGCCTGGCAGAGAGAAGGGAGAAGTGACTGCCTTCGTCCCGAGCAACCTGCACGAAGTCGCTGAAGAAGTCAGTGGGCATGGACTCCTGCAATCCAAAGTGGGCGATGATGTCCCAGGAGAGATCGATGGCCCAGCTCTCAGTGTGGACAAGGCTGTGGAGGATGGCCTGCCTGCTCTCTGGGTTCCCACCTTCGGCATAAGATGAGAAGGAACCAACTTCACTGTGCTGAGTCGAGCAGGTCGATCCGGGACTAGAGGTAGATGGTGGTTGATGTCGATTTCTCCTTCCACCTCCTCCTCCTCCTCCTCCTCCTCCTCCTCCTCAATCCATCGGGCAGCAGCAGCCTCACCCAATTGGGCCTTCAATAGCGGATCTGGTTCATTCAGCACCTCAAGCGCCGCTTCCACCAGCCTCCTATTGTAAAACCCCTCTCCCAACTACAACCCATGACCTATTCCTCTTTCCCTACTTTTCTCCCACGTTCTCTCACTCTCTCCCTAAAATTCCTCTCCCCAAACCCCTCACCACCACAATTTCACCATCACTCTCTCTCACCCCTCCCAACTACTACCCCCCAACCCCATGCTACCAGCACCCCACCATAACCTTCCCCTTCCTTTTCTTCAAAACCCACAGCAACCCCTCTCCCCCGACCCCTCATTCGACCGGCCAATCTGACTACGGCGCACCCCACCGGCGTCCAGCCTTCACGTCGGACCCGCGGCCCAACACGCAGTCTCTGCCCCAGCCGGACCCGCGGCCCAACCCGCAGTCTCTGCCCCGGCCAGCAGGGGCGGATCCAGAAAATATAATTGGGATGGGCTACAAAATATTTGGATAGACTGGAAGTAGATTAATCAATATAAAAAAATCAAAAATATATATATAAGGAAGAAAAAAATGTAAATCTTTTTTTTTGGGTGGGCTCCAGCCCACCCCACCCCAAGCCTGGGTCCGCCCCTGCCGGCCAGCCCCGCGCGTTCGCTGCCCTCCGCGGCCACTCTAGCCGCCGCCCTCTGTCTGTGCGCCTTCCGGCCGTCCCCGCGACCCGCTGCCAGTACCCCCCACGTCAGACCCGCGGCCCCATGCCGTTGTCCCCGTTCCGAACGGCCGTCCGAATACGCTGTCGTGTTCGTCCGGACGCGTTCCCGAGGCTTCGAGCCGGTGACGACGCGTCGATCCGAGTCCGAGGCCACCCTTCGGATTCCGTCATCAACCTTCGGTATAATTCCTAACAGAGTAGTTCGTCCCTCCCGTAGTCGATGATGATTCGGTCTCGATCCCGTTATGGGATCCGAATAATTTGCGTTGCTCATGTGGATGCTTGGAACGATCCTTGGATCGTTGTTTCGATTTCGTAATCGGAACGATTACGAAATCGTTGGTCCGAATTCGAACTTCGGATTTTTGGTTCTGTGTGTTACCGGCTAAAATTCGTGGAAATGGGTTTTGTGATATTTTGATTAGGGAATTGGTTAGTTCCGTAGTGGGGATTTCCTATATAAATGTGTATATAATGTGGGTTAAATGGTTATGTTGGTTTTCTATAAATGTATATATATATATATATATATATATATATATATATATATATGATTTGAAGAAAGTAAATTATGTTAAATATATACTGTGACTAATTTAAAATATGTATGTATTTTTGTATAGGATTTAAAGGAAGGAATTGTGTTTACCCATACTTTTTTATTATGACTCATTATATGTATATGAATGATTTAAAAGAGAAATAATTACGTTTTAATTATACTCTTAGCATTGTAACTCAATTAAAATATATACGTATATAATATCGCTATTTTCGAAAACCTGGTTGTTACAAAATATACTTTACATATTTTACATTTTTCGGCTTATTAAGATTGGCGTATTTTCGGTTAATTTAAGATTTTATGTATCCACCTTGGCGACAACCGAAATGGACAAATGAGCATTTAGCAAAACGCAATCGCTACGGGGTATTCTCGTACGTTGAGGCGTAAGCTATTAGCAACGTGTGACTGCGTGACCAAGTCTGAAACTTTGGTTGTCCCTGCCTTGCAACTTTGGTTTATTTTAGACTTGTAGAACTTGTTACTTGGCATGCTATATTTTAGGTGCAGGACACTCGTGCTTTCGGACTGAACCGTTTCCGGCTTAGAAGATTGCCACAGCGTAGTTAGGATTTTATTTATTCTTTTTTTATGTAAATATGTTGTAAGGGCATAAGCCCATTTTTCTCTTGGTTTCTCTGAGCGCCATGTATTGCGTAGCTTAGGAGTAGCGTAGTCCTTTCTGTATTTTATGTGTTTTACGTTGATAATATCGTACGTTAGTTTAGCTACAAATAAAATTGGAAACGTTATTTTCTAAAATAAACTAAAAGGTTTCTCGCATAAATTAGAACGTATTAAAAATACAAGTTTTATAATTATATTAACAATATCACGTTTTATCATTAAATGGAAGAAATATAATTTTATATATATACAGTATAAAAATTTATGTTACCCGGCCTCTCCACTTTAAGGAGAAGTACCCGTGTCGACCCTTTAGGGCATGGGTATGGGTATGGAATCCGTATCCGATCCTCCATGGTGACAACCGAAAGACTGGTAGTGAAGTAGATAGTTTATTTTAATGTGGTAGTGATATAGATAGTTTATTTTAATGTGGTAATGGTGTAGATAGTTTATTTTAATATGGTAGATTGGTAGTTAAGTAGTAGGGAAGCTGAAGGGACGGTCCCGTAGTGACTTATTCAACTAGTTGAGTAAAGTTTACTAGTAATTTATAATTACAGGTTGTTTTTTTACGAAATCTTAGTCATATCCCCGTACCTATACCCAAAATTTGGATCCTTTTTAGCCGAGTCTGTGTGTCCTTCAATTATGAGTTTAAAGGACCCGACTCTTAGATATGTACCCGTACCCGACACCCGTACCCGAGTCCAGGTAACATAGATAAAAATACAAAAAATTTCGAATAAATCAAGATGTCTACTCTTTCCAAAATAAATGCAATTGGATTTCTTTTATACAAATTTACAAATAGCATAAAACAGCGTTACAGTTAATTGATCGTTAGACTAATATGTTAATCAGTAAAATTGACTAGGACCAGTATTAGAGATCGCAACTAGAACATCGTAGAAAGGGTTGTATTGGAACTAAGTCATGTTTCACTAATGTAGGGTTCAGGACCTAAGTCTAAGATCCTTTCATGCCGTCACCTACAGCACCAGAAAAACTAAGACAAGTTCATACTTACCCAAACTTGTGTTTTAGTTAATAATTAATTTCATTGCATAGTAGAACTACTGAATCGACACTTGACTCACGGGATCCCTCTCGGATCATACTGACTGCTTGACTGAATCATTGACTAGAGGTTTGAGGAGTAGCGTTAACACCTGTTGTCAAAGCTCCCTTACTGAATTACTGTGGATAGCGGAAGCCCAATCCACTTGGGCCGAAGCCAGACCGTGTTCACTAGAACACTTACTGCCTCCATCCCTAGCCGGTCACAGGATGTTATGCGCTCACACACTATTGCTAGCTAGATTGCATCATTTTCTTTTCCAGAGTATTATTGCATAACTGCTTCTTTATTTATTATTTAGAAAATATATTTCTGTTATAAACTGCTTCTTGTCTCATTTTTAATTATTAAATAAGATGCTGGAATTGATTTGTATGTTCTTGCTCCCCTCCTGACTGGAGACTAACATTTTTAGGTGATTGTGATGATAAGGAGTTTTGTTAGTACCTACTACGGACTCGAACCGAATTCTGAGGAGATAGCTGAACCCAACCAGGAGGCACCTGAGTCGACTACTAGTAGCCTGGTCAGCATTGTGTTAAAGTTGTAAACCTTAGTACAACTTAAGTTTGTTCCGATATTGTGTTTGAATTATGAAATAAAAGTTTTTAATTTTTCGTATTTTAGAATGTTATGCTTGAGTTACTACTGATTGATACAGCTTACTGTCGCCGTCTCACAACGGTGCAGGTTGGGCATGATCCGACTGGACCCATAATCTTGGGATCGGGTCGTGATATGTTTTCAGTGGTGGCCCATGCAGGTCTCAGTTCTGCAAGTTTGGTCTAGTCAATTTAGTCTAAACCAGCATGCAGTCTTGCAATCTGACTTAGGTCTAAGTATGACTTTAGGAAACATACTCTAGAAACAAATTAGAATACTTAGATTATTTCAACCCGTCACAACATAGGACCGAATTTATCTAGGGGTGAGCATATAACGGTTGAAAACCGAACCGAAATATGACAAACGGTTTGGTTTTTCGGTTATCGGTTCGGTTTACGGTTTGAAATTTTGAAAATTTGAAATAACGGTTCGGTTTTCGGTTCTTCATCCGAAAAACCGAACCGAAAACCGATTTAGATTTAGTAATTTATCAAACTACCCACAATATACATATACTAATATTTATTAACCCCTAACTGAGCGCACTCTCTTCTCCTATTCTATGTCGGTGCTTCTTTGAGCACTCTCTCTATCTACCCTCAATCTATATATACTAATATCTTTCACTCTATGTAATATAACAATTCATAAATACAACAATGTCATATATTTTTTTAATTTTTGTTATTTAAATAGGCCCATTTTGCTAAAAACTTGAAGGCCATGCACATTGGCCCATGAAACCGAACCGACCGAAAACCGAACCGAATTAATTCGGTTCGGTTTTTGTTCGATTTTTATAAAAACGGTTCGGTTTTCGGTTTTGAAAAATACGGTTTACGGTTATTTCGGTTTTCACATATTCGGTTCGGTTTGAACCGAACCGATGCTCACCCCTAAATTTATCTATATCTATTTTTGCTTGCTTATAGTTTCGTAGGTTATCTTGCTTATGTTTGTTACTTATCTTTCTTCCTTCCATTCTAGAGAATGGTTGACGAAGGAATTACTCGATCTTGATTAACTAGAAATCTTATCTAGATTATGCCAATACTTATAAGTTGTGTTTGTCATTATATTCTTAATAATATTGTTGTATAAAATCATAGGATTAGTTGGAAGTTGAGGCTATAGTTACCATCCCAATTGTCTTAGAATCCATGCCTGCCATTAATACCAATCACTAAGCTTTAACCCATTCCTTCTACTTTCCTAAATCAGAATTCATTATCAGAATACCTTGATCAAATTGTGATATTTTCATTTGGACTTGTGAAACATAGTTTTTACCCTATTTGACTTAATCAACCTATAACCCTTGCAACTACTGGTGTATTCACATTATTCTGATCTTTATCCATTTCAGACCATTCAACTTTATAATTTCTACAAACGTCTTTGCTTCGAATGTGACATTCCTATTTGACCCCAAGGAAAAAGTTACATTCATCGTGATAACATTTCGTTGACGCGTTTACCCTTCGAAAATCTAATGGATTTAGTTGAAAGAGTATCCAACAAACCACCATGGCATTACAGATGTGCACTGTAGCCATTTACCCAATTCATGAAAACTGTAAGTTTACTGCAGCCAGATGCACACTGGCGAGGCATAAACTTTAGTTAAGGTGATTACGGGTACACATTGGTTTTTGAGTATTGTTGAAACTATGTCCTAGACCCCTTATGTTTGAATCTGAGCCATGAAGCCAAAAACTTACTGCAGCTAGATGTATATGCACTATCGAGACATATGTTCTTGAGCATTATGATATTAGATTAAAATATGATTATTATCAGTTTTATATCACTTTTAGACAATAATTGACTTCTCGGATCAAACTCTTATTTTTAAACTTGATCCTTTTACCTATTTTATCAAATTCATTATCTCCATAGTGTCATTAGCATTTCAGATTGCAAACCATTCATATCATTATTGAGTTTGAACTTTCTTAGCACATTTATCATTTCAAGCACCCATGAATTATAGTTAGACCCTATTATCTGTAATAAGAAAGCATGACCCAAGTTCAGGGGTTGTAGAAGAAGGTGAGACAGTTGGAGACTGCCCCACACCAAGGACCAAGACTTTGAGAACTAGTGCTAAGAGAATCTAGAGTTGTTCATATCACTAGGTGATTCTTTGTGAAGTTGTAACCGGATAACTTTAGAAAAAGTTTAGGAGAATCTTCCTATAATTCTTTGATGATGTGAAATGAATCCTTAGCTACACTCTTATTCTGGCAAATGTCTTTTATAATGTATGTTTTTCTTACAATATAATTTCTGAAAACTTGAGGATTTCAATTTTAGGGAGAAGGTAGGTAAGAATTATTGAGATAGGACTTGTCAAATATATATTGATGTTATGGTTAGAAAGAATATCGTAGGATTGAGATGAAGATTTACGTTTAAAACCTGGAACAAAATTTTTGATTGAGGATACTAGATCAAGTATGTAAATTAGGGTTTGAATCAAATATATATACATGTTGGTG
Source organism: Iris pallida (assembly GCA_029216955.1). Lineage (NCBI taxonomy): Eukaryota > Viridiplantae > Streptophyta > Magnoliopsida > Asparagales > Iridaceae > Iris > Iris pallida. The sequence continues at coordinate 12,304,372 of JANAVB010022397.1, forward strand.
AAAATGGAAGTCTAAATTTCAAAAAGGATAACAGATATGTCGATTACAAAAGAGTGTCATTCGGGACCGATTAAATACATATGAAGATTGGGCGGATAATCTAAAACAATATTCTCCAAGAGAGATCATATTTTTAGTGACATCATTCTTGTATGGAGTAGTGACAAGCCTATGACTGTAATTTTGCCAAATCAGTGTAACTATTATTTAGTTTGTCTTTTTCAATTCTTGGATATTGTAGCAATGTTAAGTTTTTCAGAGAAAGGATATTAGTAGAGAGAGAAAAACTACGACAAGCAAGAACATTTATGAGTATGGAATAATTTCGACAATGACTGTTCATCATGATAATTAAGGATTACCACTTAGGGAAGAATGTTATTTTGAAGAGAATGCATGAATTGATCAAGATATTTTCCATTGTAGATTAGCCATGGGGCAGTCAACGTAGTTTCGTTTGAGGCAGTTAAGGGAGTAATGCCCTTGCTAGTTGAGACTTGACTAAACCCTATTTCTATCCTTAAATTTCGAGGACGAAATTTTCTAAGGAAAGAAGGTTGTAAAACCCCTCTCCCAACTACAACCCATGACCCATTCCTCTTTCCCTACTTTTCTCCCACGTTCTCTCACTCTCTCCCTAAAATTCCTCTCCCCAAACCCCTCACCACCACAATTTCACCATTACTCTCTCTCACCTCTCCCAACTGCAACCCCCCAACCCCATGCTACCACTACCCCACCATAACCTTCCCCTTCCTTTTCCTCAAAACCTACAGCAACCCCTCTCCCCCGACCCCTTTTTCGACCGGCCCATCCTACCACAGCGAGCCCCACCGGCGTCCAGCCTTCACGCCGGACACGCGGCCCAACCCGCGGTCTCTGCCCCGGCCAGCCCCGCGCGTCCGCCGCCCTCTTGCCGGCGACCCCACGCGTCCGCTGCCCTCCGCGGCCGCTCTAGCCGCCGACCCGCTGCCAGTGCCCTCCGCGTCAAACCCGCGGCCCCATGCCGCTGTCCCCGTTCCGAACGGCCGTTCGAGTACGCTGTCGTGTTCATCCAGACGCGTTCCCGAAACTTCGAGCCGGTGACGACGCGTCGATCCGAGTCCGAGGCCACCCTTCGGATTCCGTCATCAACCTTCGGTATAATTCCTAACAGAGTAGTTCGTCCCTCCCATAGTCGATGATGATTCGGTCTCGATCCCGTTAGGGGATCCGAATAATTTACATTGCTCATGTGGATGCTTGGAACGATCCTTGGATCGTTGTTTCGATTTCGTAATCGGAACGATTACGAAATCGTTGGTCCGAATTCGGACTTCGGATTTTTGGTTGTGTTGCCGGCTAAAATTCGTAGAAATAGGTTCTGTGATATTTTGATTAGGGAATTAGTTAATTCCGTAGTAGGGATTTCCTATATAAATGTGTATATAATGTGGGTTAAATGGTTATGTTGGTTTTCTATATATATATATATATATATAAGTAAATATATGATTTGAAGAAAATAAATTATGTTAACTATATACTGTGGCTGATTTAAAATATGTATATATTTTTGTATAAGATTTAAAGGAAGGAATTGTGTTTACCCATACTTTTATATTGTGACTCCTTTAATATAAATTATATGTATATGAATGATTTAAAAGAGAAAGAATTACGTTTTAATTATAATCTTAGTATTGTAACTCAATTAAAAGATATACGTATATACTATCGCTATTTTCGAAAACCTAGTTGTTACAAAATGTACTTTACATATTTTACATTTTTCGGCTTATTAAGATTGGCGTATTTTCGGTTAATTTAAGACTTTATGTACCCACCTTGGCGACAACCGAAATGGTCGAATGAGCCTTTAGCAAAATGCAAACGCTACGGGGTATTCCCGTTCGTTGAGGCGTAAGCTATTAGCAACGTGTGACTGCGTGACTAAGTCTGAGACTTTGGTTGTCCCTGCCTTGCGACTTTGGTTTATTTTAGACTTGTAGAACTTGTTACTTGGCATGCTATATTTTAGGTGCAGGGCACTCGTGCCTTCGGACTGAACCGTTTCCGGCTTAGAAGATTTCCGCAGCGTAGTTAGGGTTCTATTTATTCTTTTTTTCATGTAAATATGTTGTAAGGGCAATATCCCATTTTTCTCTTGATTTCTCTGAGCCTGTATTGCGTAGCTTAGGAGCAGCGTAGCCCTTTCTGTATTTTATGTGTTTTACGTTGATAATATTGTACGTTAGTTTAGCTACAAATTAAATTGGAACTAAGTCATGTTTCACTAATGTAGGGTTCAGGACCAAAGTCTGAGATCATTTCCTGTCGTCACCTATAGCACCAGAAAAACCAAGACAAGTTCATACTTACCCAAACTTATGTTTTAGTTAATAATTAATTTCATTGCATAGTAGAACTACTAAATCGACACTTGACTCACGGGATCCCTCTCGGATCATACTGACTGCTTGACTGAATCATTGACTCGGGGTTTGGAGAGTAGCGTGAACACCTGTGGTCAAAGCCCCCTTACTGAATCACTGTAGATAGCGGAGGAAGCTCAACCCACTTGGGCCGAAGTCGGACCGTGTTCACTAGAACACTTACTGCCTCTATCCCTAGCCGGCCACAGGATGTTACGCGCTCACACACTATTGCTAGCTAGATTACAACATTTTCTTTTCCAGGGTATTATTGCATAACTGCTTCTTTATTTATTATTTAGAAAATATATTTCTGTTATAAACAGCTTCTTGTCTTATTTTTAATTATTAAATAAGATGTTGGAATGGATTTGTATGTTCTTGCTCCCCTCCTGACTGGAGACCAACATTTTTAGGTGATTGTGATGATGAGGAGCTTACTATTAGTATCTACTACGGACTCGAACCGAATTCTGAGGAGATAGTTGAACCCGACCAGGAGGCACCTGAGCCGACTACTAGCAGCCTAGTCAGCATTGTGTTAAAGTTGTAAACCTTAATACGACTTAAGTTTGTTCCGACATTGTGTTTGAACTATCAAATAAAAGTTTTTAATTTTTCGTATTTTAGAATGTTATACTTGAGTTACTACTGATTGATACAGCTTACTGTCGCCGTCTCACAACGGTGCAGGTTGGGCATGATCCGACTGGACCCAGAATCTTGAAATCGAGTCGTGACACCTATTCTTCTGCCATTTCCGTTCCATCTCCCAAACAACAACACGACCTAAATTTTCCTCTAGTGAGCCACCATTGGCAATAGTGAAATTAAAAACACGACCTACCGAGACATAATTGTTAATTACACCTGCGTCTCCGGTCATGTGAGCAGACGCACCAGAGTCAAGCACCCATTGCTTCGACTTGATTATACATGTTGCCGAGTACCCGACTGTGGATCCCGATGTGGATACTTCACCATGACGTTGAGCTTGAAAGTCAAGAAAATCTGTATATGACTCTGCAATCATCTGAACAGATCGAATACCATCATCAGGAGCATCTAATGTAACATTTGCGATAGGAGCTTTAGGACACTGCCACAGGAAGTGGCCATGCTGACCACAGTTGAAGCATGTGTGCGGTCTTACTCCATCACGACCGTCATTGCCTCGTCCCTATCACGACCAGCATTTCGGCCACCACGTCGTCCACTACGAAATCCACCACGAGCAGCACCAAGAGCAGATCAATTAGCAGGAGTATCACCCGGAGTAGTCTGAACGACTTTCGTTGCTCGAAGTACACGATAGTGAGCTTCCATCAGAGACGGAACATCAGATCCAACAATAATCTAAGAGCGAGCAGAGTCCGCATTAGGACGGAGAGAGGCAAGATATGCCATGACATAAAGCTGCTCACGTTGAGCCCTTGCTTCATTGATATCCATCATTAGAGATAATACGCGGTCAATCTCATCAGTCCTAGCCTTAAGGGCCCGAAAATGGTCCTTATGAGATTTGTCTCCCTGATTTGCTCAGTATACACCAACGACCAAGTCGCAGATACGAGACAAATCGCGTTTACCATCAAACGTCGCCGCAATGACCTCCGACAATTCCTTCACGGAATCCGTATTATGAACCATGTCTTCCGTCGATGGTTCCATTGAATTCATTCGCTGTGTAAACAGTCGACTATCATCTGTCTTCCATTGCACAGTCAGATGTTTGGACAACCGTATTCCTCGAAGCGTCTTCTCGACCTTCTTCCGTCATGTCGAGTAGCCCTCTGGTCTGTCCAACCGTCGATCGACGAGTCGAATCGAAAAAATCCTCGTGCTAGGGCATGTTTGTCCAACCATTGCGTTTCCAACACTAGTGTCTGTAGCACTGCTATTCGTCTTAGTGTCTGTCATCCTTCAGGATTCCTGATTCGACTGTCGATTTGATCTTTTGAACTTGATAATCGCATCAACTCTACCAATGCACTAGTAACATGGCCAGAACCGACACACATAGAAAGTAGAGATGAAAGTGGATCACACAAGCCAGGACAGAGAGGTAACCCAAGTTACCCTCTGGTAGATCCTGATGTGAAGATCAAGTAAGAAAAGAAACAAAGATCCATGCAAGACAAGCACCTTGTCTGCTCTTCGTTAAATTTATGATGCCAACGTTTGGAGTCAGAGGTTCCAGCAAACAACACCGACGATGTTTACCCTATGAGTATCCCAAGACAATGTTTAGGACAAAGTTCCTTCAAACAAACTTGTTGTTTACTCTGTGAATCCCAAAAAGTTAATATTGAAAAGTCAGAGGTTCCTGCAAACAAACAATTGTTTACCCTCTGAGGATGGCAACATCTTTTTGTTTGAACTAGATTAGGGTTTGGAGGGGTTGGACGGCGGCTGGTGGAAAGAGACAAGGGTTAGGGTTAGGATTTTGTACATGATCCATAGAGGGGGGTGTTATGCTTGGGCGGGGGGCGGCAGTAGGAGGGCAGTAGTGAGGGGGGGGAGGCGCAGCAGTAGGGGGCAGCAGTGGAAGGGGGTCAGCAGTGGGGGGTGGGGGTGGGGGGGCGACAGCAGTGGGGAGGGGTGGTTGGGGGTGGGGGGGGCGACAGCATGGGGGCAGTAAGGGGAGTGGGGCGGTGGGTTAGGGTTAGGATTTTTTTTTTCTTTGTGGAGAGGGAGAGGGGTGGTTGGTTATGGCTCTGATAGAATGTAGAGTAGAATAATTTGCTAGTTTTATTAATGAGAGCTACATATATATTGGAGAGGTTAACCCCTCTCACTTTTGTTATATTATTAATATACTTGATACTACTAAACATCTTTTTTTCCTCGTGGTCGAACAAAATTAAAAAATATCTTGTGGGGATATAACAAGATTTGGTGTTTCGTATGCAATTGTCGGCGGATTCCACTGCCACACAAGCAACAATTGTCTAATAGCAACTGTCATAAATTAAAAGAAAATGTCAACATACTACATATTAAGCAAGAGGAACTTCTTTTCTTTTTATATAGATAAACGTTGAAAAGCTTACTGTATTGCCCTTCATATCTCATGACTCATTTTCCACCCTAATCAACAAGTGGTAGATCTCTTGCAAAGAGAAGAATATCAGCTAGTACTATGCTCTCTAGTAGTACCGAAACACTCTTCTCAATACCAACAGAACACCTCACTACATGTATATACGGGGTGTTGCCTAACATTATTGTACTCATGACTGTCATTTTCTAAAATTATTGTCCTTGTGTTGGTACACAACAAAATTGTATTGTTTCTAACATTAATGTACTGTTGACTGCATAAATTATAGCATATGGGATATTGCCTAACATTATTGTACTCATTACAGACTTTTTTTAAAATGATTGTCCTTGTGTTGGTACACATCAAAAATACACAACTTTGTATTGTTGCCTGTACTGTGGAGTGCATACAGTATTGTACAGTCATCACCACAACATACATTATTGTACTGAAACACCACCTGCACCCAATTCTCTCATCACAACAAACATTATCTTCAATACATTCCATTTAACTTTTTTAAGTTTTGTAACATTAATGTAAGTTTTTGTAATACTGTTGTAAACTTATGGAGATTTGGATGTAATATTATGGAGATTTGGCAAATCAATTAATCATATTTAGGGTTAATAAGAATTATACTATTGTAGCCATTTCAAGCTTGTATATTATGACGCTCGAGTGTTTTGCAATTAGCCTATTAAATAAAAAGTACAAGTGCACAACAACGTTCATGTAGAGAGATGACAGAAAATTTTTTGGGGGGGGGGGGGGGGGGGGGGTGCTGGTATGTTTCAGTGCAATAATTTGTGATGATGCATATAAAATAATTTATGCGGTCAGTAGTACAATAATGTTAGGCAACAATATAATGTTGATGCGCACCAACATAAGGACAATAATTTTATAAAATTACGGTGATGAGTACAATAATGTTAGTCAATAATAAAATGTTGATGTGCATTATTGGTCTGCACCAACATAAGAACTATAATTTTAGAAAATGATGATAAGTACACTAATGTTAGACAACACCCCCATATACAATAATGTACGGGGACAGCAGTACAATAAGGTTAGGCAATAATACAATATTGATGTGTATTATTCATGTATACTAACACATGAACAATATTTTAGAAAATGATGATGATGAATAAATAATGTTACGCAACACAACCTACATACGTGCCATAAGGTGTTAGGTTGGTATGAAGATGAGTGTACGAAATTACTAGAGAGAAGAGTGCTAACTAATATCATTCTCTTTCAATAGATGAGACACTTGCTGATTGGGAGTAGAAAAAAAAATCACTTGAGATACCAAGAGCGACGCGGTAAGCTTTTCAACATTTATCTATATAGGAAAAACAAAATCTCTTGGTTAATATGTTTAGCTTTTCCTTTAATTTACTGACAGGTTGTTATTGGGGCAATAAAGTATGGTAAGGGAACAAGGGGGACACCAGTAACAACGCTAAAAACCCTACAATGACAACCGAGTTCCAAACATTGGTTGTGCCAAAATATTTTAAGCTTGTAACAAATCAATAAAAACATTCATCACCATGTACGATGTGATCTAATAACCACTCTTATATTCGTTCCGCTCATCCAATCTTATGACTTATGAGCCTACTCAATTTATCAAAAACAGATCTACTGAAACATTAGCTGAAAGTTTCACCCCAAGCTCACAACTCCAGTAGTCCTAGTGATACCTGCGAAGCGTTCTTCCAAAATGCCTCGTCCATATAAAGATATTCCAAACTAGTTTAATAAAATCAACTAAAGATTTTTTTTATTTCTTTAAGGAACTGCTCAATTCTCTTCAGTGAATCATGAGAGCAAACTAAGTCTAGCCTTGTGATGCCTCAAGAATCCCACCATCTATATACATGTCCTCAGTTTAGTGAAACATTATTACCCACCCACTAGATATCCAGTACCCTTCCTCTTCTAAGAAAGAAAATTACATCTTAGACTGTACATGGTGTATTTAAGATCAAAATAAGCTTGGCTTCAGTTTTAGTCCTTGTCATGTAAATCATTGTTTTAATTTTAAAGCAGTCGCGTCAAACTACTAACCAAGCATCAAACTACTAAACCAATAACCGCACAGTTTGACATTATTCCACTTTACGATAGGCCACACTCGTCGCCATGACAAATCAATGTTCGAGATATTGCATATCAGATATCAGTTTAGGTTTTGAGATATCGGATGTCGGAGATATATTGAACGATAGGACATCATTACACACACACACTAAATATCCTATCAAATTCAAATTTCTAGATGTAATGTTCTAAATGTCCTAGAAAGGCTAAAACTAAGTAAATAACAAACAAAAAACATCTAACATAACATTATAACAACGTAACAAACTAACAATTATAAATTTAAAAATACAAATAAAAAACTAGTCATGTTAATAATATTGTATCAATATAAAAACCAACTAACCAAACCGGAAACACTTATTCACCTCTAATATCTAATATTTCATATATCGGCCGATATAAACAATATATCCGCCGATGTTTCTCAAAATGATATATTCATTATATATGGCCGATATATGTCAGTTTAAGGTTGAAACATATATATCGACCAATATCGTCACACATCTATGACACTGGTTATACCCAGTTGTTGCAGGCACATCTAGCAGGGTCTATGTTGTCACAGGCGACACCTAGGCGCACCTAGGCAGCCTAGACGTGCAGGTTGGAGAGGACTCGGCTCAACCTGGGAAAAATTCCCCTGGGTGAGGCGATGCTCGCCTAGGTGCCCACCTAGGGTCACCCAGGAAAAAAAAAATGACCCGCCTAGGGTCGCCTAGGGCCGCCCAATTATACTTACTATCTTTTCTTGATGTTGAACATTGATTATTTCATCTTTTTGGCTTCTTATGTTACTTTTGTGCATATTGGTTAATGTTTATTGCTAATTAGTTATACTACATATTTGTTGTATACATAAATGCATAATTTTTGGATTCAAGAACAGCGGATCATGGGCGGACGCCTAGGCGCGCCTAGGCGAGGCGGGTGGCCTGTCGCCTCGCCTAGCGCCCAGTACAACATAGAGCAGGGTACAACTTAAGGTAATAACTGAAAGGGCAAAATAAGAACTATATGCAGATAAGGCTAACAAATATAAGTGAAAAAAACTAAAGCCTTAAACAGACCACATATTAGTTTATATATAAGTGAAAAAACTAAACCCACAAATAGACCACATTAGTTTATAGCCCAACCTAAAAGGCGTTATTTACCTAGTAGACAAAAATGATAGGAAAAAGGTAATAGTATGTGTGAGAGTCATTATTGTGCAAGATAAATGCAAAATTTGTGATTACGAACAAAATATAAAGACTAAATGTAAACATTCAAGTTACAGCTGGCATCGACAGTCAGGTCGGCAGCACTCAACAATAGAAGAGGAAGGCAAAGCAATAGGGGAAAAAAAAGATCACAGCAGAGTCTGCAGTGTCAGTTTCCATATTGTTATGGACACTTCCTATGGGTGTCGGTTTTGGCAGGGTTCTGGTCTCGAATCAGTCAGCTTCAGTGGTTTCTGTGTTGTTCGTACATTTAGGTATCATCCGATAATGTACACCTTGGCCTAGAGAAGGAATGGACAGATTTTGCAAATAGGGGGGTTTTGGTAAAGAAACTCCCAAGTGTACCCTAGTGCCATGTGGTAGCACTTAAGAATATAAGGGTAAAAACATATTGCCGTTTAATTGGCGAAAATTAAACAGCCAAGGGCTCCTAGGAACCGCCTAGTTGCCCCTTTTTTAAAACACTGGGAACCACAATATGTTAACATTATACTAACTTTAGCATACAAATCCAAACAATATCATATAAACAAAATAACAAGTCAAATATGTTTATCAATGGCAGATGTATCAGGGCTATAGTTTGAATTACACTTTGTGTTTCATCCTATCTGCTCAAACACCAGTTGGAATGCTCGTCACACCCATTTGACCCACGAAATGATTGGCACGTTTGAAAAAACGTCCATCCGGAATGGAACCCATTTGGCTCACTCCTTGTGTTTGACGCCAAATGGAGTCCTGGATGGGACATAACCGTAATCCAAACTGGCCCTTAGTATAAAAAGGGAATTATCGGAAGGAAAAAAATTACTCCCAAGTGAATCAAATAGGCATAGGTAGTGTCTGGTAATAATCAAATTTTGCAGCACAAATTTCCAATTTTGACAAGAGAAAAATGCATCAACAGCACTGCAACAATAAATAGTGCAGAAGCATATGGAGAACTGACTAACCTGCTTGGCAATGAATTCAATCGTAAGCTGTATGAAAGATTTATCTAGATTATCTTTGTCTAAAGCAATCTGCAAGAAACATGAATCGGCCATTAAGACAAAAGCCTAGAGGATGCCATCATAATATGATAGTTAGACTTGATCCAATATGAGAGCAGACATCACAAAATTTATAAGTAAAATACGCTTGCGAGAAGCTACATTTATTAACACAAGTGATACACAACTGAGACTGCTACGTTGTAACTTGGCAAATCTTGACAAGCATTTGCATTGTCACACTGAGTTACCGGTTTGAGCAGCACGATTGGTATACCCAACTAACAGAATGTGAACAGTATTGCAAACGCTAAACAATAGTTCCACTAACTCATTGCAGTTAAAAATGCAGAATATACAGATTCCAGAAGTTAATTGATACATCAACATGAAGGGGGAGCTAAGGCTTTTATATTTAAATGTGATATATTCAAGGAACATCATAATGAAGATAGGAGTTATAGAATATAAACCGCCAATATGCATCATCATAACTTGAACAAACTTTTTACTTAATAATAAAACCAATGTTTTAGTATCTTACGATACACCAGACATATCTTACGAATACACTACCACTTCATTACGTATCAGTCGATCCGAAAAGATACACAGACTGATAGATAGATAGTATCAGTTTTTTAGATGTAAACTCCATGTTGCACAGACAGGGATATGGTACGCCACAGTAAGGACACAACAACACAAATGACCCCTGTTTTTGTGTATCCTAGTGTATTTTGAAGTGTCCAATACATGTCCCTGGAGTGTCCAATATGTGTCCGACCCACATCTTTGGACTGTTCGTGCTTCCTAGTGTATAGTTTAAGAATATGAATTCAGGAACTAGAGTAACCTGTTAAGATAAAACAAATAAAAATATATATGAGAAAATTCTATTGAATCATGTTTGGGATTTCTAAAATAGAACTAAACTCCCAGTTACTGTACCATACGATACACGATATGATAGGCAAGCAAATCGATACAGGATATGTAAGTTAACCACCTAGAATAAAACATGATGATAACTATTTACTTAATTTTGATCACTTGCTTTATTCTACCCAATCACTAAATTTTCAGTTAACCTTTGGGGTTTGGGTTAGACTAGGAGCGCTCCTTGTAGCAAAAAGCCCCCTTTCAGATCCTATTAACATTAAGGTAATATTACTATTTATCTGGGTGACTAATACAACAACAAAGCTTTTAACCCAAAATTGTGGTGACATCTATTTGAGTTTTTTCTTTCTTTCCATTCAACACTTACAAGGGCCATGTCCTCCGTAATATGTTTCTGTGAATAATCTGGAAAGTAAATGTTTGACTTAGTTCAACCCAGAAGAGACTATCCTCACTTCTTATTACAGTTACCGCTAGGATATGATCAGCTTGAAATTTACAAAATTAAAAATGTGTGATCGGATCTATGTTGTTACGGGCGACGCCTAGGCGCGCCCGATTTGATCAGGTCGCCTCGACCTGCATATTTTACTGCAGAGTAAGGCGAGGGCCGCCTAGGCGCGCCTAGGCAGACGCCCAGGTTCGTCCAGGGGAGACAACTGCGGGCGCCTAGGCGGTGGATCTCAAGATGGGCTATGGGCTTTTACTAATATTTTTTGGGGCTTTAGGGTTATTATTGTTGCTAAAACATGTGCTATTGTAAAAATTGCTGCTGTTTGCTGCCTTCTGCTACTGCTATTGTTGCCTTTTGCTACTGCTACGGTTGTCTTCTCCCTCTTATTGCAATCTGCTACTGCTGCTGCAACCTTCTGCTACTACTGTTGCGGCCTTATGCTACTGTTGCTGCTGACTTTTGCTACTGCTGCTGCCTACAATGTTTACACAGGTTTAGAGATTCAGAAATCTGGGCGGACGCCTAGGCGCGCCTAGGCGAGGCGGGCATGGTCTCGCCTCGCCTCGCCTCGCCTCGCCTCGCCTAGCGCCCAATACAACATAGGATCGGATGTCTCATAATGAACTTGTCTGGAAAACATATCCTCTGCATCCAGGATATCCAAGTGAACCTCAGAACCAGGAGGTCGCTGCTAATTGTTCATATTATTTGCTAAGAATATTTATGCCATTGTCAACTATTTTGCACATTGACTTGCAAACCTCAGCCCAAAGGTTGCAACCACATTTAACTTAATGTGAAAAATTATGCAACAGACTTGAAAAAAACACATTCTGCAACTGCAACACCAGCGAACTAGCAGCACAGAGACAAACAAGCACTACTACAATGTTGAATTCTGTTATGGACTAATGACACTAGTTTAACAGTAAGCTTTCAGTTTCAGTTCCAGGAAATATTCCAAAAGGTGACCAAATATTTAGGATAAAAGGACTTTCATTGTTTTTGTTTATGCTTTTGCTGTTAGTGATAAATTCCTTGTCAGCCTTCTGGCTAGAAGTAACATAACAATGGAGCAAATAAACTCAAAGAAAATATCTTACCATTCGAGCTCGCAATGTCCGAATGCTAACCACAGGCTCAACTAATTCCCAATGAACATGACTCCATATAGTTTCTCTGCGTTTTAGTTCATTCTTCAAGGTCTTCAAGCAAACCAGTAATATCAAAATGTTAATCAACCATTAGAATGAACACAATACACCGCTTGAAATTTGCACAAAAGTTATTTATCACATCCAGCAAAGCTGGGACAAAAACAGAAAATACACTGTTTGTCTGTTTATGTCCACCCTACCCCCTTATATCTGTATACGATAGTTAAGAAAATGAGAAAACAGCAAATGCACAATACTCATCACCATCAATGACTTCTCAAAAGTGGTATGGGTAGGGTATGAATATGAAGTGTAGCTTCAAAATGAGATGCATACAAGTTGAGCCAATGTCACCATCATAATAATCAATCTCTAATCAGATAGGGTACAGCTACAAAACATGAAAAATCTCTACAAAAGAATTGACAGAGTTCTTATAACCAGCTGTCAATTGGGTGTTAAATCTGTTTGCAGGGTCAAACACTTAAATAAGAGGTAAGAGAGGGCTGTGTCATAAAACTAGAAAACCAGTTGTCAAGCAGGTACAACTATTTTTGTCTCAAGAATTTTCACGCTCCATGGAGCATGTCTAAGTTCCCCTAGATTATACAAGAGTCTAGATAAAGCGATGAGATGCTCTAAGATGCTCCAGAAAGTGGCCCACGGAACTTAACAACCAGCTTTTGTCGTGATGTCATAGCTAGAATTAGTTGAAGAGGAGTGGATACCTATGAAAGCCCTACTAGAAAAGGAAAAAAGATAATTTCAAAAAATGGCCAGTTGGTGTAACATCTTGGACATTAAGCTCAGGCAACCAAGAAAAATCCTCCATATTTCAAAATGAGATGATGATAAGATGTGATAAATATTGAGATATGAGATAAGTCAGCCAAGGAATATATTCCCTGTTTAAGTACAAAGCAATTAAGATGACTTAAATATCTCAATTACATTGATAACTACCATTAGCTCCTTAATTGCAGACTGAAGGATAAACATTATATACTTCGGTAGTCAGGGAGAGTATGAATCTGATCATTTAGTAGGAGGCAGTAAAGTGATTCCAGGCAAAGTATAAAGGGTTTCTGCAATAACTATTACAGTAAATTCAGCATATTCTCTTGCATACATGGAAAACCAAAATTAGCATCCCCAATTTAACATGCATAACGTGGTTATAACAGAAAAAATAACTTACAGAATACATCTTCTCAGTAACTGCTTTCCTTAATAATGATGTATCCCCAGCTGCCATTAGGGTGTTAATCTAAAGCGAAAGTGGAAAAAGAGTTATCAGAAATCATGTGCCTCAGACATATTCATAGCATGTTGCCAACTATAACAACTTACATGATGCAGGAAAATTCTGAAGCCAAAATTTAACTAGTGTATCGTAGTTTTCAAGGAAACCTGACATGGGATTTGACTAGACTCTATGGGTTAAACAGAGAATTGCAAGTATTCCCCCGTGTTGGGAACTAACCAGTACAAATATTCCAGGAAACTAATTTAAGATTTGTAGAAAAATAATTTAGGATACAAAAGAAACATCAATAATGTTAGTCCTCTCTCTTTAAATAGAGTAGAGTTGGATAGTAGTACATAAATAAGCTAATACATTGATTTATCAAACAAGCTTTTATTTGTGTGTATGTGCACTTGTGCATAATTAATGTGTTATCTAGAAAATGTGATCAAAGTGAAGAATTCAAATATTACAGTGTTATGCAAAATGAAATTATGCAGGTTTAGGCTTGACAATGGAAAGTACAAGAATAGACCAAAGACTGTATTCTTGTGTCCATGACTAATCATGGAGTGATTGCAAAAGGATGCTTACTTTAGAAAGGGATCACATTTATCACATTGGCATCCTTAATGCATGTCTGCAAAGGGCATTTGCTTGTGACCATGCAGTGCACTTGAAGGAATAGAATTGTTTGGTTTTGGTTTAATAGGTGTTTCGATCAGTATCATGATCAATGGTGGGATTTTCTCATCCCGTTTTATATGAATTAGTGCACCAAAGTTGTGAAAAGCGCTAGGCGCTAGTCGGGCTGGCATCCGCCGCCTAGCGCCTAGCCTGTCTAGGCAGTCGCCTAAATCTAGACGGTTCAAAAATAAATTAAAAAATCCAAAAAATCTACTGAAATTGCAGAAAAATACTACAAAATCCCAAAACATGCATAGTCGGACGTCAGGGGGCCTAGGCGGACGCCTAGACGGACATAGGGCGGGCACCAGGGGCCTAGCGTCTAGGCAGCTGCCTAGACCGCCTTTTAGAACAGTGGTGCACACCCTTTATGTGTGTTTACAGATTAGAAGGTTGTGAGAAGTGTAAATTTGAAGAAAGATGATTGGTTAAAGATAAAGTGAATCTTAGACAGAAAAGGTCGGGAAGCATGTGTGGAAGACAATGTAGTCAATGTATTCGCGTTACTAAAGAAAACCATCAGATAGGTTGGGTGAGAAATGTAGGATCGATGGCACCTCTAGAGGGGGGTGAATAGAGTGCAGCGAAAAATATTTACCAATTAAAAACTAAGCAGGTGAGGTGAAGTAGATATATAAATAAACTTGAATGCAATGAAGTAAAGCAATAAGTAAATGTAGGCAAGAAAGCAATACGCAGACACCAAGGTTTATACTGGTTTCCCTCTGAGAGTAATAGTCCAATTCGCAAGAACTCTTGCTCGTTATAATCCACTATTTTGAATAGAGATTACACCGCGTGCTTTGCTCCGAAGAACACGTCAACTTCAATACCGTCGTATTTTTATCCGAAGTCCACGATCAAACTTCAAACACCTTTCTGAAGAAAGCTTTTATATGCCAAGCTTGTACAACTCGAATACTCCTATCAGAAAGCACCGGCACTAGAAGAATGGGAGTTGTCTTGGAGATTTGAAGATTTAAGCTCTTTAAAGTAGATAGAAAGCTTAGGAATAGATAGAGAAGATGAAGAATGAATGAGTGAGTAGAAATAGAAAATTCTTCTCTTTTTATAGGATCTTCTAGGACAGAGTTCGGACAGAACTCGGTAGGCTAACATTCATAATTTTGAACGTTGCAGATCCAAAAGAATAGAAAAATGCAGCTGACCAGGAGTAATCCTAGGGGACCGAGTTCGAGCAGACCTCTGCCCGAGTTCGGTTGCTAGGGTTTCAAGGTCTTTTTGGTTTAGATAGACTTTTGGATGTTGGCTTGGCTTGTGATCAAAGATAGGTTTGTTTTTGGTTCAGGATAGACTTCTAAATGTCAGTGATCCCGACGCACAACTATCTAGACTCAATAAAGAGAAAAATACAGAATAAATATAAAAAATCAGTTGAGACGAAATCTGCGGTCTTCTGTTTCTTTTCATATCGAGCTCGGAGTTTAA
Source organism: Iris pallida (assembly GCA_029216955.1). NCBI lineage: Eukaryota > Viridiplantae > Streptophyta > Magnoliopsida > Asparagales > Iridaceae > Iris > Iris pallida. Next base: position 12,320,073 of record JANAVB010022397.1, read on the forward strand.
GTCAATTATCGAAATCGGTTTGACCATGGCTGAATAGGCCAACAATCTCCCACATTTTGATAATTTGACAAAATTACGATTGATACTTAAGAAGTTGTTCAGCTCGGTTCGGAAGAAGACTTGATACGGTACAGAAGGTACGAAAGTAGCTTTGGCCTTGGATATTGGTACAATGTATTTGCTCCCCATTAATGTACGGTCAAGTCTTGTTACTCCTCCGTAACAAAACACAGACTGAATATCTGAAAAAGTCTAGGAAACAAGAACTCCAAAAAAAAAAATTGGAGCTTCAAACTTGTTGGTCATATGGCAACAATATGATAAAATAATATAAGGTAAGGAATCACATCACATTTACATTTTTAATTAAGTATCTATCCATATTACTCCCCCGTTTTGTCACATAAGCAAAATGACATAAAGATATAATAACATTACTCAGCACAATAGAGATTAGAGCAGAATATTAATGATAAACATTAAATAATACAAAGTGCTGAAAATAGGAAATACTGATATAAATTGAAGCAGTAGAAAGTCCATACATCTAGTCAAATAAACTGAAACTGATAATGCTTGAAAGAAGCATGTATCACTAATACATAGTCATAAAAAAAACTAAAACATAACTAGTGATGGTCTATCACGAGGAAACATATCCTCGATCGTCATCCTCATCATCATCAGCAGCAGCACATGCCGTCCTGGAAGGACCGGTCTCAGCAGAACGGTTGGAATCATAACGGGCAGCAGCAGGATCAGAGTATCATTGAGCCTCTGGATCATCAATGCGATACCCAAGTCTTGTGGGATCACGAACCACGGGAATAGGACCACCAGGGTTGTGAGCAAGGCTGTATGAAACATCCCACATAGAGTTGGATATGGCCTGAAGCTGAAGGGTGGTACGAAAGTTCATGGACCGAAACTGATCCATCATGAGAGCCTGAAGTGACTCAAGAGTAACACCACCGGAAGGATGAGTAGGACGGGTGTCAGCAGTTGATGGGTCAACTGGAGGTGGAGGAGCCTGAACTGCAGGAGCAGGAGCAGTACGACGATGCTGATGAAGATAAGCAGGAGCACCATCCTATGGACAATCCTCAAGCATAATCGCAAAGTATTGATATATGTAAGGCAGATACATCGCATAGAGAAGTCGTCGCGGTTTCTTGCGACACCTTTTTATAGCGGCGATGATAGTCTTAGGAAGACTGAAGGGGACATGGAAATGAAGATAAATAGTAGAAAGCTCCAAATATAAAATCTCATCAGTGGCGGTATTCTTTGAAATAATGGTAGAAAATACCATTCTATGAAGGTCATACAAGTAGTTGTTCAAGTGTCTAGGGCGAAGAATGCCTTGAGGTCGAGGGTTTGGTCCACATAACGAATCATGAAATGAATCAAAAGTTGTCCCAACAGGAAATTGCACTTAGGTGATATCAACTAATGCTTCCCCAACACTGGGAATGTTTAGCATAATTGCCAAATCACTTGCATCAAACTCAATGTTAATTCCGCCAACTTTTGATTTAATCGTGCCATTAGTGACCGATAAATTGCAATAGAACATCCGGATTGCATTAGAGTAAATTGGAAAACTAGATTGAACTAAATCTAGTAACTCAAACTGTTCAAGAACGTTGACGTAATCAGAAAATAATGTAAAGTTGATAGGACAACCCGGACAAATCTTTCTTTGATGAAAGTCATTAAACCATTCATTGGATGCATCTTGTGATACAAAAATGAAATCATCAAAGAAATCACCATCCGGTTTGGAGGTACTGAACAAAGAAAAGGAGGCCGTCTCGTGAGGAGTATAGGACGAACCTTCATCAACTTTTCTCTTCTTTTTGGAAGAATGAGGAATTTTAGGAGCCATGAAAATTGAAATAGATGGAGAGTTGAAAATATACCGAAATTGATGGTAGACAGTAGAAGAGAACCTCGAGAGAGCTCCAAATCCAAGGTTTGAGAGCTTGAGAAGCTTGGAGGAAGGAGAACTAGGAGGTTAGGGTTAGGGTTTTCGGTAGAATTTTAGGGTGGCTTGGTAAAGAAGATGATGATTTGAGGGTTTAAATAAAAGGGAAAACCCGACTGTCCAACTTCTGTTCGGATTCACCTAGTCCGAGTTTGGTCCGAGTTCGGCCAGAACTCTGACCGAGTTCGGTCCGTGGGTAATCAGGACAGACTTTGGAAAGTATGTGATAGAGTTTTAACTTTTAACATAAATGTGAATTTAATTAGAAATAGTTTTCTTGAAACAAATAATTAATATTAATTAATTAAAATACATAAATCGTATCGAATACTTTGGGTTAGCTGTAGGGGCCGGATCCAAGCTAGCGGTAGTCCGAAGACTAGTACACTATGTCGCTTCAGGCTATTTACAACTGTGTGACAGAAGGGTCCTTTCGGCTTATAACCAAAATAATTTCTACGAATTTATGTGTCTTAATCAAATAATATTTAATTATGTTACTTCAACATCTAAAATTTCTAATTCTCTTCGTATAAAGTTAAAACGATATTCAGCCAAGGGCTTAGTGAAGATGTCAGCTAGTTGATGTTCAGTATCAATAAATTCTAAATTAATATCTCCACGTAAAACCTGATCTCTAAGGAAGTGATGTCTAATTTCTATGTGTTTAGTGCGAGAATGACATACAGGATTCTTCGTAAGATTAATAGAACTAGTGTTATCGCAGTAGATAGGGATGTGGTCAAACAATAACTGATAGTCTTCCAAAGTCTGCTTTATCCACAAAATTTGAGCACAACGTCCTGCGGCTATATATTCAGCCTCGGTTATAAATAATGCAACAGAATTTTGTTTCTTAGAAAACCAGAAGACTAATGATTTTTCTAGAAAATTACACGTGTCACTGGTACTTTTACGATCGACTTTGCATCCTACAAAATCCGCATCCGAGTAACCTATCATGTCAAATGAATCGGTTTTGGGATACCAAAGACCAGTCGTCAAAGTTCCTTTAAGGTATCGCAAGATACGCTTAACGGCGCTCACATGTGATTCTTTAGGACAAGCCTGATAGCACATAAGCATACAGAAAACATAATATCAGATCGACTAGCAGTTAAATATAGTAAACTACCAATCATACCTCTATACTTACGTACGTCAGTTAGTGTACCACTTTCATCTATATCAAGTTTTGTAGACGTTGCCATAGGTGTGCCAATAGGTTTTACGTTATCCATGTCAAATTTCTTTAGCAAGTCTTTTGTATACTTTGCTTGATTGATGAATATCCCTTGTGAACTTTGCTTGATTTGTAGCTCGAGGAAGAATGTTAGTCCTCCCATCATGCTCATTTCGAATTCACTCTGCATACACTTAGCAAACTCTTTTCAGAGCATCTCATTAGTTGATCCAAAAATTATGTCATCTACATATATTTGCGCTAATAAAATACTTTTATCCAAAGATTTTATAAAGAGAGTAAAATCAACCTTCCCTTTTGAAAAAAGGGTGTTCAAGCAAGAAGGAACTAAGGCGCTCATACCATGCACGAGGTGCTTGTTTGAGACCGTAGAAAGCCTTGCGAAGCTTGAATACGTGATCAGGATTTTTGAAATCTTCGAAGCCATGAAGTTGTTTTACAAAAACTTCTTTTATAAAACCATTTAGAAAAGTACTTTTGACATCCATTTGAAAAAGTTTGAAACCATGAAAACTTGCAAAAGCACAAAGCATACGAATGGACTCTAGTCTAGCAACTGGAGCATACGTCTCATCATAGTCAATGCCTTCTTCTTGATTATAGCCTTGAGCTACTAGATGTGCTTTGTTTCGTATGACTGAACTATTCTTATCTAATTTATTTCGGAACGCTCACTTGGTACCAATGATCGGATGATCAATAGGTCTGGGAACGAGTTCCCAAACTTGATTCCGTTCAAATTGGTTTAGTTCCTCTTGCATTGCAGAATCCAAAATTAATCATTAAAAGCTTCTAAACATTTTTAGGTTATATTTTGGAAATAAATGCAACATTAGCAACTCTCTCTCTTGTGCTTGAGCGAGTACTTACACCTCTTGATACATCACCTATTACCAGTTCTTCCGGATGATCTGGCGTAAACCGCAATCGTTTCGGCAGACTTTCTAGGTAGGACGAGGATGGTGTATCTTCTGATGTTCTGTTGGAAGGAGTTTTCTCTTCTTCATTGTCACTATCATCATTGAGTTGACTATTCAGCTCATTGAATATGACATTTATTGACTCTTCAACAACAAGAAATCTCTTGTTGAATACCTTGTATCATTTGCTCTTTGCCGCACACCCCAAGAATATGCCCTCATCAGCTTTTTTATCAAATTTTTCCAAGTTGTCTTTTGTATTTAAAATAAAACATCTGCAACCAAAGACTTTGAAATAGCTGATGTTAGGAGTTCTATTAAACCACAATTCATAAGGAGTCTTTTTTATAGATAGGTCTAATAAGAACTCTATTCAAAACATGGCATGCTATATAGACAGCTCCTGTCCAAACATATTTTGGAAGATTATGCTGGTTAAGTATAACTATGGCCATATCGCCAAGAGTTCTATTCTTCCTCTCCACAACGCCATTCTGTTGAGGAGTTCTGGGACAAGAGAATTCATGTGATAACCCATTTGAATCACAAAAGGATTTAAATTCATGGTTATCGAATTCTCCTCCATGATCACTTCGTATCCGAGTAATCATGAATCATTTCTCATTTTGTACCTTTTTACAAAAAGACACAAATTCAGAAAAGGTCTCATTTTTATTTGCAAAGAAATAAACCCAAGTATACCGTGAATAGTCATCAACTATTACGTAAGCGTATAGCTTACCGCCAAGACTGGCGACTCTACTTGGTCCAAACAAGTCCATGTGTAATAATTGCAGTGGTCTAGAGGAGGTACTTACAGCGTTTATTGATTTGAAAGAAGATCTAGATGCCTTGTTCTTTTCGCATTCGGCACAAACAATCTTTCTTGAATGTAATATCAGGTAAGCCTCTTACCAGTTTCTTGGTGGACAATCTTGTAATAGTGTCCATGTTCGCATATCTAAGACATATATGCCATACCCAGCTTTCGTCTTGAGTTGTGAACAGACACTTCCATGTATTGTTAGTCTTTTCTGACAGATATAGTACATATATATTGTCCTCTCTTATTCTCTCAAAGGAAATTATTCCAGAAGTTTTATCATAAACAAAACATTTATTCTTAACAAAAGTAATCTCATAACCATGATCAGTCAGTTGACTAATACTTAGCAGGTTATGTTTTAATTTTGTTACTAAACATACATCTTTAGTGATTGGTAGGGGAGAAGTACATATGTCGTCAATTCCAATGATATGTCCTTTCAGGTAGTTCCCAAAGGAGACATAGCCTTCTTTCTTCATCGATAGAGTTGCAAACAATGTGTTATCGTCTGTCATATGCTTGGAGCAACTACTATCGAGAATCCACTTGCTTCTAGTGGGAGGAGGAAGGTCTACCTACAACACAAGTTGAAGATGTAACATTTGGTACCCACTTTCTTGAGGGTCCTGATTTGTTAGTTTTTGGAACCCATACATACACATTCATATCTACTAGCTTTCTAATCTTACATTGGTGTGATACATGTCCTCTTATACCACAATAGTGACATGTAGCTGAAGTATTAGTGCTAGGTATAGTTCGAAGATCATGTATATGTGTTTTTGAAGATGTGTGTTTTCTTATTGTGTGAAAAGGTATACATATAAGCATGGCTTCTGACAGTTCTAGCAGTGTTTGTCGTGTTGTGTTTGTGCTTAGCCTCAGTGTTCTAAAACTCGGCCTAGGCAGCGCCTAAGCGCTAGGCGGCCGCTGGCCGCACCGATTATGGCCTACGCGGCAGTCCTAGGCGTTGCCCGGCACTAGGCGCCCCTATGCGAGCCTAGGCGGACCTGGGCGCGCCTAGGCGGCTCTTAAAATTTTAAAAAAAATCAATTTTTTTAATTACCTGAACGCCGGTGCCGCTACCTGCCACCGTCACCGCCAGCTGCTGCTGCTGCGCCTGCCGCCGCCGGTTGCTGCCGCCACGCCTTTCTCTGGCTGCTACTGCTGCTGGTGGTGGTGATGGTAGTAGTAGTGGTGGTAATGGTAGTATAGAGAGGAGAGGGGTGTGCACTGTTGTGCCCTCTCTCTCCTCTCTTCCCCTTTTATATAAAAAGAAAAAAGAAAAAAAACAAGGGTTCAAACCTTAGCTCTTTGGAAAAAGAGACATTACAACCAACCTACTAACCAGAAGAGCCTTTAAAGACTTATGTTAATATTCAACATACATGATACTTATATAAATATTACATGTATATAAATAATAATAATAAATCAGTTCAGCCGCCTAGGCGGCCCTTTAGCGCACCTAGCCCGCCTAGCAAAATTTATAACATTCTGTTTTAATTATGTTACTAAACATACATCTTTAATGATTGGTGGGGGAGAAGTACCTATGTCGCCAATTCCAATGATGTCTTTTCAGGTTGTTCCCAAAGGAGACATAGCCTTCTTTCTTCATCGATAGAGTTGCAAACAATGTGTTATCGCCTGTCATATGTCTGGAGCAACCACTATCGAAAATTTACTTGTTTCTTGAGGAAGGTCTACCTACAACACAAGTTGAAGATGTAACAGTTGGTATCCACTTTCTTGAGGGTCCTGATTTGTTAATTTTTGGAACCCATACATACACATTCATATCTACTAGCTTTCTAATCTTACATTGGTGTGATACATGTCCTCTTATACCACAATAGTGACATGTAGCTGAAGTGTTAGTGCTAGGTGTAGTTCGAAGATCATGTATATGTGTTTTTGAAGATGTGTGTGCTTTCTTATTGTGTGAAAAGGTATACATATAAGCATGGCTTCTGACAGTTCTAGCAATGTTTGTCGTGTTGTGTTTGTGCTTGGCCTTGTGACTTGTGTTCACTTGAGCTATATGTTTGACAACGTGTTTGCCCAGCTTAATCTCTAACTTTTTAGAGACGTCACAGGCTTCATTGTATTTGGCCGTGAGTGCATCTATTCTCTGAGCAGCAATATTGTACTTCTTTTTCTCTAGTTCATAGAGATCATTAAGTTTTATATTTTCTTGATTAGCTTTCTCAAGCTTTTCAAGAATATCATGTAAGCTTAACTTTAAAGAAGTAATCTCATTTGTGTTACTAGAAGAATCTCTAATATCTTCTAACATTTGAGATTGCTTAGAAAACTCAGATTGTACAAATTTTAGCTCATTCTTAGCACTTTCGTACAAATCCATCATTTTCCTCTGATCTTCTAACCAAGGTTCAAAGTATCGGTATCGGTATCGGACATTTTGTATGAGTATCGGTATCGGAAGTATCGGCGGTATCGGATCGGAGTATCGAATTTTTTGGTATCGGTTGTATCGACAATATTAAATATATATATATAGTTAGATACAATTAGTTAGTAAAAAAAAGATATATATATATATATATAAATAAAAGTTATGGAAAAAGAGGCAGTATAATACGTTACCCAAAGAAAACATATATATGTAAGTCAATAAATAAGCATACATGTCAATTTAAACATAAGAATAAAATTGAGTTTGTGGTTAGTGGATTAAATTTGGTTCTGTTACAGTGAAGTCCAGCGTGGGTCTGGTTCGAGCGTTCGTTTCTGCCTCTCTTTTTTTCATCTGTCCAAACCCATCTGGGACCGTTCGTTTGATTTTTCCCCCTTTTCTGTCAGCCGACCATTGGACCAAACCCTAAGTCCCTAACAACATATATTAGTGGGAAGGGAAAGAGAAACATCTCGAGCACTGAGAATTGTCTCTCTCCCTCTCCGCCTCCCTCTTCGCCTCCACAGTCCCCTCTCCGCTTCCCTCTCCGTCCAAAAAGACCCCAAACCAAGTAGAGAGGAGAGAGACCACAGCTCCTCTCTTCTCCACTCCTCTAGAGGACATGCGTCGGAGTCGACGTCGGCGGCGGCGGCGAAGGGGAAGGCGAAGACGAAGATGGCCGTAGTAGAAGAGCTCAGCCACTGTTACCTTCAACGACAACAAAGACGGGGACGGCGAGGCAATGTTGTAAAAGGTGCTAGGCGTTAGGCGGACGGCCACCCACCGCCTAGCGCCTAGGCGGCCTTCTAATATTAGGCGGTTACCACATATAAAAAAAAGTAAATTAGTGCTCAGTCATTTTTTCAATGTTGTATATAAAAAATGTAGTGCTCACTCAGTCATTTGGGTGAAATTGTGCTCACTGTTGCATATAAAAAAAATTGTAGTGCTCACTGTTGCATGTACAGACCTTACTATTATTGAACTACTTTATATATATTAATTTTGTAATGAAAAGTATTGTTTGTTAAACATATCACTCCACAAAATATTGGCCTGACAGTCAACATTTTTGGACAAGTGGGAAGATAAAGTATTGCACTTCTCAAAATATTCACTCTTCTCAACTTTTTGGACAAGTGGCCGGCCAATCAACATTTTGGACAAAGTATTGCACTTCTCAAAATATTCCTCTTCTCAAAACAGTCACTCCTCACATTTGTCTTCTCAAAACAGTCACTCCTCACATTTGTCCAGAAGGAAATGATGAGAAGAAACCACCAAGAGAAGAAGAAAGAAGAAAGAAGAAGAAGGAGAAGACTCACCTTACACCTGCTACTGCTGCTTGCTGCTCTCTCCTCCTACTACTGTTGTTGCTCTCTCCTCCAGCTGCTGTTGTGTTGCTCTCTCTCGAAGGATAGGCGGCGGCTGGACGGGTAGGGTTTTACCTGCAAAAAAAAAAAAAAAAAACAATCCCAATTTTTTTGCTCGAAGTCGGGGACGACCGCCTAACCAGCCGCCTACAACCGCCTAATCGGCCGCCTTTTCCCGATTTTTTTTGGCCGCCCACTTGACCGATTCCGGCCTATTCCTAGGTGGCCACCCACCGCCTAGCGCCTAGGCGCCGATTTTTTTCAATTTTTAGAACACTGCGGCGAGGTAATTCTTCACTAATTTCTGTAAAAAAAAAAAAAATCTTGTTGGAATTTTTCATGCTTAGGGTTTTTTTCTGTTGGAATTTTTGGAACGTTAGGTTAGGGTTTTTCGGTCCGTATCGACCGTTACGAACCGATCCAACAATTTAAACGGCGTTCTCTGCCGATACCAATATTTTTATTATGTTTCGGGTCGGATTCAACCAAAACCGATCCGATACGGCCGATACGTATTGGTATCGGCCGATACTTTGATCCTTGCTTCTAACAGATCAGTGAAAGCATCAGACAGTTCATCGAAAGTAAATTCTTCATAGAGGGTTCGATATTACCTTAGCATCTGTAGCCATAAAGCAGAGATTTGCTGTGTTGCGAGGCTTCTCTTCTTCTTCAGAGTCACTAGCTTCGCTTTTACACCAGATGATAGTGTTAGCATAATTTCTAGTCGAAGTCCTTCTCTTGCTTGACTGATCATGCCTGCTTCCCTTTCTTATAACAGGACAATCTTTCTTGATGTCGTATGTTCTCTTACAGTTGAAGCAGATCGGTTCTTCGTCGTCTCTGGAGTCTTTCTTCTTCTTGTTTGACTTCCCATATCTGAGGAATCTTCTGAAGTTCCTTATCATGAGGGTCATTCTGCTCGTTGTCTGAGGCTATCTTGTGGTTAGCTTTAAATGCTATCGCCTTCTCTTTTGGAGCTGACTCTTCGAAATCTTTAAGGTCTAGCTCGTGCGTCATAAGCTTTCCCATAGGGATTTCAAGAGTCATCATTGTGAGATCATTTCCTCCAATAATGGCCGCCGCTTTAGGATTCCAGTTCTTGGTTAGCCCGCGAAGCACCTTCCGAATCTTCTCATGATTGTTGTATTCTTTTCCAAGGAAAGATAGAGGATTAACAATATCTAGAAACCGAGTAAACATATTTGTGATAGTCTCATTATGCTTCATTTGGAAGGCCTCATACTCTTATGTTAGTCGTGAGATTTTGGACTCCTTCACTTGTGAAGTGCCTTCATGAGTGACCTCAAAAAATTTCCAAACCTCGTGAGACGTAACACATGTTGAAACTCTATTGAACTCAGTTCTATCTACATCACAGAATAAAGCAATAATAGCTCTTGCATCAAGACTAGCTTGTTTTTTTCATTGTCGGTATATCTGTCAAATAGCTTTTAACTAATTCACCCTCTACCACAATAGGTAGTGGTTTCTTATAACTATTCATGACAATCGACCATAAATCAAAATCAAAAGACTTAAGGTAAAAGCTCATACGTGTCTTCCAATACGTGTAGTTGAGCACGCCAGCTTCAACACCGTCGTATTTTTATCCGAAGCCCACGATCAAACTTCAAACACCTTTCTGAAAAAAGCTTTGATACGCCAAGTTTGTACAACTCGAATACTCCTAATCGGAAACCACCGGCACTAGAAGAATAGGAGTTGTCTTGGAGATTTGAAGATTTAAGCTTTTTAAAGTAGATAGAAAGCTTAGGAATATATAGAGAAGAAAAAAGAATGAATGAGTGAGTAGAAATGAAAAATTCTTCTCTTTTTATAGGATTTTCTATGATAGAGTTTGGGAAGAACTCGGTAGGCTAACGTTTATAATTTTGAACGTTGCAGATCCAAAAGAATAGGAAAATGCAGTTGACCAGGAGTGATCCTAGGGGACCGAGTTCGGTCCGAGTTTGGGCAGACCTCAGTCCGAGTTCGGTTGCTAGGGTTTCAGGGTATGTTTCAGGGTCTTTTTGGTTTAGATAGACTTTTGGATGTTGGTTTGGCTTGTGATCAAAGATAGATTTGTTTTTGGTTCAGGATAGACTCCTAGATGCCAGTGATCCCGACGCACAACTATCTAGACTCAATAAAGAGAAAATTACAGAATAAAATATAAAAAATCAGTTGATACGAAATCTGCGATCGTCTGTTTCTTTTCATATCGAGTCCGGAGTTTTAAGTCAATTATCGAAATCGGTTTGACCATGGCTGAATAGGCCAACAAGAACAATGGCCACTAATAGACATAAAGCTTCCTACGGAAGTAGATCAGGATGTGGAAATATTGGCTAAAGTTATTATAAATTTGTCCATTTTGTAGCATTCGCTTGTATAGACCACTTCTTTTTGGTAAGCTAAATGAGACTGTATACGCACTGTTGCAACCAAAACAAGAGGAAAATCACTTGTTCTTAACACTGATGCCCGACATATCTTGGATTCTTATATGGGCTGTCTTTTCTTAAAGGAAATTTTCCTTGATTGCATTGCTGCTCCAAAGGCTCCGCCGGTTCATGATGGTTTTCCTTGATTGCATTGCTGCTCCAGAGGCTCCGCCGGTTCATGATGGTTTTTCTTATAATTCTACAAGATTCTCATCAAAGGCAAGCACGTGGTATATGATACATGCACTAGGTATATGTCAAAAATAATGGCCAAAGAGACCTCCAAGTGTTGAGTATGTAGAATTTCATGTTTTTGTAAGATAATAGTATAAAAGAATATGAATATTTTTCTTCATATATTTCACTTTTGATGTGTATCAATGGGTAGAATATAACAGGTGTGAGAAATTTGCGGTTCAGGAACGGTTAACCGATCCGACCCGACCCGACCCGTAATAGGGGTTCGGATCGATTCTGAAAAACACGGTTCGGACTTCGGTCCTAAGAAAGAAAAAAAAATATGGTTGTCGGTTCGGGTGACGGGTTTGCTAATCGGTTCCCGACCCGAACCGATAACCGATTATACATTTGAAATTACTAAAAAAAAAAAACCTTTGTCCTATGTCCCGAGTATTTAAGCAAAAATTTAGAGGGGGGGCACTCTCTCACCTCACTCAGCCACTCTTTTTATGTTAGTGAATTTCTTTCACAGTCGGAAGCCGAGTTTCTGGCGAGTGGCGACCGAGAGAGAGAGAGAGTTTCCTCTTTCCCTATCCCGAGTTCCTCTACACCTCCCCTCCCCTACTCTGACGGACATGGTGCCTCTCTCAACTTCTCGAGTCTCCCGTTTTGCGGCTCGGCTCTCTCAAGCCTCAAGATCTCGTTCTAACCTAGATCTGTTATCTGTGGAGAAACCCTAACCTGGATCTGTCCGATCTAAAATCTAACATATATTTAACCTATATCTGTCGAGAAACCCTAATATTTCCTTTCTCGGTCACTCGATCCTTTATTATGGTACGAAATTATTGTAATCTCTCCATTTAATCTATTTTTTGCAAATATTTATTTATTTACTTTCATTTTTTTCTAATTAATTTTTTATTTTCTTGCATGAAACTGGAAGGAGACTGAGTCACTGAGAGGCTGAGAGCACATCAAATCTCCGGAGTCCAGATATTATATCATAGAATTCAGATGTAAACAAAATAAAATTCAAGAAAATGTTTGTAAGCTCGTGGAACCACATCAGACCACCTACTGCACCATCATCATCCTCTTCCTCTTGGAAGCTCGTGGAAGCTTGTGGAAGATGAAGCAGTTTTTTTTTTTTTTGCATTTTTTTTTTGGAAATTTCAAATTTGGAAAGCTTTGGGCCTATTGGGTCTGCAATTTTTTTGTTGTAAATTTTTTGGCCAACAAAATTTATTTTTTGCTGCATTTTTAGGCCTGCCTGGCCCATGTGGGCCCAAAAACCGAATCGACCGAAAACTGGTTTTTTTAATTCGGTTTGGTTTGGTTCGGTTTTTACTCATGCGGTTCGGTTTCAGTTTTAGAAAAATCAGTTTTCGGTTCTTTCGGTTTTGAGATATTCGGTTCGGTTTGAACCGAACCGATGCTCATCCCTAGAACATAACATGCAAGGAAACAATTATGCACGTAGTAACAAATGATGCACCATCTCCTACTAGCAGGTATAGCTGGCAGTGGTAATTGAGTCCAACATAGATCAATAGCCCTATTTTGCAGCATTTAAGCACCCGAAAAGTTCCTAATCAGCTTTGGCAAGTGCTTTGCAGTATCCATCAAGTGACAATGTATGTCTGCAGAATATTGTACATCTTTATGGCTATACAGTTATGAACAGCTATAGGGTTTTTTTTACTTCTGTTCCTGACAACCTGACATTGTCTCATTGATAAAATCCTGTTACTTCGACAACATAGAGGAGAATGCTTCTTGATTAAGTTCACTGGACACAATTAATTTGCAGAAGAAGTGTTGTATAATTGATGTGAGGAGTTCTCCAAACATTCTAAGAGTTAATGTAAAAATGATAGCATACCTCCTTGTATAATGATACTGCATGTTGGTAAAAAAGCTTTTTTGAATATCCAGTTGATTTTCTCAGCCTGTTTATGGCATATGCACTCTTCAACTGTAACAAACATCCGAACTGTAAGCCCCGAATAAAATTGTGTAGAAAAAGCAGACATTTTTCTAGTAACATACAGGAAGCTGACTGAAGTTCTACACAAATCAACTTATAAGAAAGTTCTGTGCTTCAGTTTCAGTTTTGAATTAAAGGAAAATTCGCACAAATGCTGCCAAGTCAGAATGACATGTGAAGAAGAATGGCGTCAAGGTAACTTGAAATTGGAAACACACACAGAGAGAAAGGGAGAAAAGCGGAAGAGATGTGCATTTAATAAATCTTAAGGAAGTCTACTCGCATAAGAAGATTATGCACAGCATCATGCCGTAGGGCACAAAATGGCATCTTGTACATGATGATGATCGTCATGGAGGAGGAGAATCATAGAAACATTTACAGATTATCCTCCTAGTTGTGTCGAGTGAAGAAGCCAACCATTGGTTCATATGCTACCCTAATGACTTATCTTAAACAATGATGTCAAATACAATGAATTCTCAACATTGAGAGAGAGGGATGATCCTTCTCCAAAAGAGGGGGAGAGGAGGTGATCCTTTTCTGTACATGAGAAGAAGACATTCTTGGGTTCTCAGTGGCTTAAAGATGTCGACAATCATGGGTGTCTCTGACGTTTATATGTAATAGTTCAACCTTGAAAACATGACACCTTCACCTGCTATGTGCTCGACATCCAGTAATCTTCTTCACTGGTTGTCCTTAAAGTTGTTTGCTTATTGTAAGTGCTAGTTATGTCTCTAGAGAATCCTAATATTGTGCATGTGTTGCCAATCAAACAAATACTATCAATCAACTTAAAAGTTTGCACAACTAGTAAACTTCCATTTTGATTTATCATGTCTTTAGTTATAGCTGTATGTGATCCTCGCAGATTTATTTCAGTCAATGCCTTCTCATTTTTCCTCGAAAAATGCTATTTGTCCCTCCAAAATATCCTACAAAGTATCCTTCCTTATGCATGTCGTCTGACATAGCAGCTGACAAGGAAAATTTTAAAATTAAAATTAATATTAAATTAATATTAAAACTAACATTAAAATTAACATTAAGATTAATATTAATATTAACATTAAAGGTTAAAATTAAAATTAACATTAACGTTAATATTAATATTAACGTTAACATTAACATTTAAATTAAAATTAACATTAACATTAAAATTTTGGGCAATTAATTTTTTGGGTTAGAATTTGCCATGTCAGATGACACGCCAGCTACCAAGTAAGGAGGTATAGTTTGGAGAAACATTTTGGAGGTACGAATAGCATTACTCTTTTTCCTCACAGTGCCAACACTACTAATAAATTTCTTTATACTCAGATTTTCGTTTTGGTTGTGTCTTTAACCCTCTTATGTGCTCCTCTCCGTTTGCCTATTCTTTATGTTAACAGTAATTAGATTTTCTGAGCTGTACCTCTTAGGTGGATCTGTTGAAGTGTATTGAACATTTCTCATAGAACCCCCTTTGACTTGTGATGGATACTGAGGTATAGTATGTTTTATAAATCTTAATCTTAAGTTCATTAATGTCTTTACAACTGTCTTTACACCTGAATACAAAATCAGTAGGTACTAGGTGGTCCATAGTGTAGAGAATGACGTGGTCCTCATAATGCTTTGAATCCCACAGGAGTATAAAATGGGTCAAGCCCAAGTGGAAAAATAGAAGGTTTATTTTCCAACTTTTCTCTCCAGATCTAACCTATGGAACACTCAACATTATTTTTTCTAGCCATTTTACTGAAACACTTCTTAATTTTTAAGAAGTTTGATGCACATGCAAGTTTTACCAAACAAAAGGGTATACTTTATGGGACTAAATATTCCCATATGACGCAATCATTTTGTATGAAAACAATCTGAACATTGTTTATCAAAGCCAGCAAACCCCAGCTGCAACTGTGTCCAACCAAAACTTAAATGGTTCTGATTTATTATTTTATTTTAAGATTGGTCTTATTGTTCTGCAACCAAGGTTCGCAATGTCGACTGAGACCAAAACTAACCGATTCAAACCCCCTAAACCCACCCACCCTCCTGAAACCACCGATATTGACACTCATAAGAAGGATCCGGTGCCGATTCTGATAGGGAATATTGCAAACCTTGTCTCAAATACTTCTGTGTAATCTACAAATGGTTTCAAGCAGAAGGCAACAAAGCTGTATAGCAATATAGCTTGAACATATATTTCAAACTCAACTCAATCTAGCATCAAGTATGGAACTCTTCCCCACTCCAAGGATCCTTTATATGTTTAAGGAACACAACTTCGCCCTACAGATAACATATAGAGCACAAGCCTCCTGAATATCACCAATCAGTTTTTTTTTTCCCTCGACCTCCAAACACCATCCCTTAACATATGAAACAGTATATAGTTGCAACACGATAATGCTAAAAACTTGACCAATGGTGGGACTTAACAGAATACGACTATTAGTCGATCCCTGGCTCTGTAGAATACATAAAACATATGTTGCATGGCCACGGGAATATGGTGTCCGTATCCGTATCTTGTTCATGTCAATATTCGTGCAGCATAGGTGACTATATATTTACTTATTTGAAAATATCCCTATCCCGTATCATAGCGTGTCCTTATCCCTAGCCCTGTTTGTATTTGTGTAACACTGCTTACAACTAAGCGCTGGATTGTAAAGATTTGCAAAAGATTGCTTCTCTCCAATACTGTATATCTGGCATGACGAGTGGCATCCCTCTTTTATCACAATAGAAGTATCAAATAATCACGATATTTCTAGCGAAGGCGTCCTCATGGAATTTCTCATGTAGCAAGGTGACAACCATGTCGAGGTATCTAAATTGGCAGGGTCTAAATCATATAACAGAAGTGTCAGAAACCAACTTCAAGAACAACAATAAAGACACAGTCCCAAGTTTTTTGAGGGGGCAATTTAAGTCCTTTTCTTCCATTCAACTTGGTTAAGGGTCATCTCTTATGTAACATTAGCAAATACAATATCCTTCTTTACAGCCTGAACCCAAGTTCGTTTAGGAGAAACCAACTTCAAGATTATTAATTTATTTGCATCTAATGTTTAGGGTTGATTGGGGGAATTTAAGATTAAATGAAAGCAACATATCATTATGTTGCATCTAAGAGGAATATCGGGTACATGTCCCTATAGGAGTGTGACATATATTAATAGCTTTCTATAGCAACTATCATGCCAGAATCACACATTTGAACAATATACAAACAAACTAAGACACATTTGAACAATATACAAACAAACTAAGACTATCATGCCAGAATTCCATAAAGTCAAAGAAAGAAATGGTACATGATAAGTAAACATTCAATTACAATATATAGACAACCATGGCAACTCAATATAGTGAATGGTAACTTCTCCGATACAATGCACAAAAGTTGCAGGTAAAAAAGAGGCTAAGAACGAATTCAGAAGATTGATTATCTTAGCAAAGAAACATGCCTTCAAAAAACCTACATTCTGGACAGATTAACCATGAATCAGCATGCAAATAAGCACTACCTCCAGAATCATATCCTCCTTCGTTCTTCTCCATCCTTTTAGTGTGAACCATCTGAATAATATCAGCATCGCAATGGTTAAACTATTAGATAAGTCTGAAATGACTAGAAATTGATAATAAAAAAACTGACAATATTCTACTAATAATACATCATGAACCAAAAAGTCTTGTTAATAAAATTTAGTGAAAGAAATGTGTAATGTCTCAAGGGCCCTTCAGATAATATATGATACATGAATGTGTAGGTCAAAAACAACAGTACAAGAACTAGTCCTGTCACCTACTAGATCTTTTATATCACAATTATGAATGAGAAATAATCATCAATGTGTACATGAAACCATGCTATATATGATAATTGGGAAGTTTTGAACATAATTAATCCTACTGATGGAAGCTTCTGTATCAAGAACAATTAATCAGCCCCCTTCTATCTGCTGACAACTATGGATAACTATTGTGGCTGGCAATACATTGTTCTATGATACTACTGACTGAAAGATTGAAAAGTCAAGGATTTGGCTGGGTTGCCGCCTCATAGTTTGGAGATGGTCCCTACAGTACACACCAAACTTTTACTTGAGTGCATGAACAATTGACAAAGAACCTGAAGATATCTCACTGTAGACAGATAGAAATCCAGAAACAATCATGATAATTGCATCAACCCTTATTTTCTTGAGATTGAAGACCAGTCACTGTCCTACCAGGGTTTCACACCCACGACTTCCTCTCATACCAAAGGTCTCAACCATTGGATTGTTCAACCCTTGGTGATCACTTCATCAACTTAACCAGAAAATACTGGAGCAAGGACTTGGTTGTTAATGCCATAGTTACCAGAATTTGCCACAGAGAGTGTGTTTCATGATCCTAGATTGCACGTTCTAGAATATCGGCATACTGGAATATGGAAATCCACGGTTTGAGTCTTCCATACAAACTGATTGCAGATCTGCTTATCCGGGTTTCCAACCAAGTTTTTAATTTCCAACAACCTTTGCTCGTTGATGTTAGCCTCCTATGCCTTCCTTGATACGTCCGTCTTCAACAATGTTTATCACAAGAGCGAGAGACTGTGTTTCCGGCAAGGGGAAGGAGGCAGAGAAATGTTGAATGAAACAAGAAAGTGGACATTTGAGCTAATATAGAGAGTATATAAATGAGCTATTAAACCTGTATGGCTAGTCATTAACACATACACAATATAGGGAAGAAGATATTTAGTTATTTTTCATTAAAGTTTTAAGAGACTAAGGAGTTGCTAGTTCTTTTTAGAAAGACAATATTCCGAGGGTTGTTTTCAACTTACGAATTTTGTTTATTTTTGAATTTTTAATCATGCTATATTATGACACTCCATTAATTTGAATATTAAATATACATTATATTTTGTAAATATTCATTCCGCACAAAATATTCCAAGTTATGTATGAGAGTATAGTGTTCGATTAAGTGTTCTAAAGAAGCCTACCCCTAATGTATTGCGTACCAAGACTCTTGGTGTACCGCGTTCACATTTTTGTTTTGTGTTCTAGAGCATTCCAAGCTCCAGTTAACGTTGATTAAGGCATATAACTTCTCCTCAAATTCAATTCCAATACATTAGAGTGCATTTCTTGAAGTAACCATAAATATTAACCAAGGAGGTCATCCAGTAGCCACCGATGATGCGCAAGTTTTTTTTAAAGATAAGACCAGACATTAATGACTGTCCATGTCTTGGGCTACTAGCACCAAGACACCCTCCCCTTTAATTTAAATTTTGTTTGAGTTGCGACTCGAACCCGCGTCTACTCCTCCCCTCCCTTACCAATGTTTATACTGAACTACCCCCTTGGTGGTAACTTATGATGCTTAGTTATCATAGCATTGCATGGGGATGTCTTGATAAGGCAGTTACATTCATTATATAGTTTTGGCATTCATATATCATATCTATATTAAAATCATGGTTCGCAAATCGCTTGTGCACGTTCTAGAATATCGGCATACTGGAATATGGAAACCCATGTTTTGGGTCTTTCCTACAAACTGAGAGCAGATCTGTTTACCGGGGTTTCCAACCAAGCTTTTAACTTCCAATAACCTTTGCTCGTTGACGTTAGCCTCCTATGCCTTCCGTGATACGACCAACTTATTGCGAAAGTGAGAGATTGTGTTCCCAGAAAGGAGAAGGGGACAGAGAAATGTCGAAGGAAACAAAAAAGTGGGTGGTTACAATATGATGGTGAAAGAAGAAATGAACATAAAAGTGGACATTTAAGCTAATATAGAGATTATATAAATTAGCTATTAAACCTATATTCGCCAGCCATTAACACACACAGTATAGGGAAGAAGATATTTACAGAAGTTTAAACAGGCATAGTTCAAATCTGAAGCCCAAACAACCTTTATTTTGGAGGGATAAAGGTTTAAGCAAGGGGAACAAAAAAATATTGTAAGATGGGACATGGTTACCGAAATTCACTGCATAGGTAGCGTTCCGCGATCCAGGAATGCACGTACTGGAATATGGAATGCCTATGGAACGTGAATCTACATTCCAACAAGCGAACACCTCAGATACTGACTTGGTTCTTCAGCCAAGCTTTTAAAAAGATGTTCTATTTGTTATTTTCCATTGAAAGTCTCCAGAGCCTAAGACTTTTACTTCTTTTCAAAAAGACAATATTGCTATAATTATTTCGAACTTACAAAA
Organism: Iris pallida; assembly: GCA_029216955.1. Lineage (NCBI taxonomy): Eukaryota > Viridiplantae > Streptophyta > Magnoliopsida > Asparagales > Iridaceae > Iris > Iris pallida. Next base: position 12,339,648 of record JANAVB010022397.1, read on the forward strand.
TTTTCCAAAATATTGAATTTTTAACATGTTATACTATAGTACTTGATTAACTTTGAATCTTCAGTATATATTATATATTATATTCATATTTGTTCCTTAAAAAGGTTCCACGTTCAGGATAAATATATTGAGTTACGAAGAAGTCTACCCACAACATACCGCGTATCGGGACCCTCGTGTGTGACGTGTCACGTTCCCATCCCCATCCATCCCCATGTGTCACGTTCCCATTTATGTCCCATGTTCCAGGTAACTATGGAATGGGAGAACCGGTTCAGCCAAGAAATATGAATTTAAGACGTGCTAAAATTCTAATAACCAGTGGAATTCCCCTCAAGTCACCGCTTATTATTTGTTCCCATATACAGATGCAGCAAAGAGATCTTCAAATAATTTAGTCCTGTGCCTAAAAGACAAGTCAACATGGCGCCATCATCTACAGGTACCATATAAACATTTAGAAGTCCATGTTTGGTTGGCGTGCACATGTTGATTTGATTCCTAAATCATATTTTGGAAGTAATTTGTTCTCCCCACAAGGCTTCCTAAAGAAAATATCAAACAACAATCAGATCATTGGGTAAGTATACCAGTTAGCCTATTTGTGAACTATGTGCTTCTTTGCCCGAGTATATACCATCTGAATGATCCTGTAGCACCTTAAGTAGAAGAGCTTTGGACTCAACTTCAGTTTGAGGCCAACGAGACGGTGCCAGCTAGATGTAGAAGTTTCTTTTATGATGGTATCCTTCCAACCAAAAGGTTGTGTTCAATTTTTGGCTAGAATAGTCGTGTTGAAGTTGTAGCTTACATAAAAAGTAGGAAACATACAAGGTCAAACTCAAAGCTTAAATTCAACATACGTTGAAGTGAAGAGGTAATATTTTGTTTGCAATCTGACTGAAGAAGAAATCTGGGGGCATGAACAGAAAGATAAAGGTTAATCAGTAGTACCATATCCTTCTTTCTTGCTGCTTCTCTAACTGTAAGTTTATTCTATTAACAATAAATTTAATGCATTTATCTTCATGTTCAAACAATAAAAAATGTAAAATACATGGTGACTTACCTTCGCCAGAAAGAAATAGGCTCGCGAGGCTTATATGGCTCGTATATAACTCCAGGGCTTAGCATGGCTACTTTCATAGCCACCTGCATATAAAATTATATGTTTTGACAATTCTGCATACATTTGTATATAATGGAGAAATTCAATGATATTGCCACTATACTGATCGTCTAAACAAATAATGTGCTTGAAGCATGGTTTATACAAATCACATGCAATGGATAAATAAGCCTTTGGATAGAGCACAGGACATACAAGTCATGCCATCTGCGTTGAGAACAAATCGCTCCCCTGTAAAGCTTGATAAATAATAAAAGAACAAACAATCCAATAAGAGGTCATGCAATATACACTAGCTAACCAAGTAGATGACCAATGTCATCATCATCAAAATCCAAGCATCTAGGGAGCATAAGAAAGCTCCATAAAAGAATTGATAAAGTGTTTATAACAGGTCGTACATATGACATCAACCTTCTATGTTGATGTCAAATTCCTAGCCAAGGTTGCTAGAGATATAAAACCTATATGGCCAGTTGGCAGAGTAGGCCTACATTTTCGCTATGCAGTTTAAACTCACGCAACCAAGGAGAATCCTCCAAATTATCCTAGACTATAAAGTGTCTAGACGAAGAGGTAAGATGATACTATTTGTTGTAGGGAGTTGCATTCATCTCCATGACACATTAAACCAAAGAGAAGATGAATGACATTCCCAAAAAGAATGACCATATGTAATACCTAAATATGAAAACAGAATGTTTCCACAAAATTAAACAAGACATCTGACGAAGGCCACACATATTTTATACCCAACATGGAAAAGATTATAGATAAATTCACAGGATCTGACACCTACTGCAAATAGTTCAAAATCTTACAAACATTTAATGATGTGGCTTAAGAGTAGTGATAAAAGTTAAAAACATAATAACGTTTTGCAACCAGATATTGATGACCACACTTATATTTGGTGACAAAATGTACAGAAAGAAAGAGAATTAAAGGAAGGTAAAAGGGGAGGTCATGAGCACAACATTGAACTTGATGAGAGAGATGGTATAATTTATTAGTGCAGGCAGCAGAAGGTTTAGTAGCAAAAAAGGACCAAAAAACCTTAAAGAAAATAAGAGAAGAAAAGAAGAGGGATTGGTGTTGTAAGGCATGATATACAAGAAAAATAATTAGCAAATTCAGCAGAAGTCCCATATTACCTCTCGAGATATGGTGCTATGCATCACATATGTAACTTTAGACACCTAATGTACCCTCAGGATCACATTATTATTTTGGGACTGGCAAGACTAACTGAGCAAGCACAGAACTAGTACCAAGTTCATATACTTGACATGCACATAATCGAACTTCATAGAATATTGTAGCATGGTTTAAAGTATCGGCCACCGATCCGATACCGATCGATACCGATATTGGGGGTCACTTTTCCGATCAATTTGGCAAAGAAAATTAAACGAAAAAGACAAATCAGCAAGGGCTTAAAGCATAATAACGTTGTAAAAGCATGTAAAAGAAAGAAAAAAATCAATCTATTGTATGTAAACCAATCGGTAAGGGTGGCTACTATTTCATTTAAGTTCAAAATTACTAAGAAATAACACTGAAAATACTTAAAATTATGTCTAAATGTATAAAATATATGTTGTTAAATGTAAATAATTTATTAATAATTATTTGTTTTCCGATACCAAAAAATCCGATACTCCGATCCAAAACCACCGATACTACTGATAATGCCGATACCAATACTCATAGGAATAGTCCGATACCGATTCCGATACTGATACTGTGAACCTTATAGAACATATTAAACGGATAAATTTATTGCAGACCTCATATTTTGCTCAACGTGTGGGTTGGGCGCTCGTAACCTTTTTGAACCCCCACCGTAGGCTTAACCTTAAAGGACAATAAAACAAAAAGAACAAATTGCACGTCCCTTAGATGGCCCCTTGTTGCCCGATCTTTGTTAAAGGTCCCTCCCGTTTAGTACTTGACAAAAACCACCTCTGCTAGTTCTTTAATATCCAATCCTTTGTCAATCGGTCTTTCCTCTTTGTATGCTTCTGCACCTTCTATTCATCCAATCTCATTCTCCCATCTAACTAGATCAAGTTGCATCTTGTTCCAGAAACCATTATTAGAGAGGAAAAGATTGGCAGCAGCCAAGGGGTTGTTGGGCTGAAAGTGATGCCAAAGGGGTCAAACAAGGAGGAAGTGTATCTCTACAAATTCTGGATATAGGTTCAAATCTTATGCCTAACAACTATTTAGAAGGAGACATTGTAGAGCTTCACTACCATACTAAGTATCTCTCATATAGGTTATCTGTGAGAGATCTCTTTGTTGCAAACCTCTTTCTAGGTTCTCACTGTATGATAGAGAGGATACTGATGATTTCGCAAGATAATTGGGAGATTGCTTCAGATGAATTAGAAAGGTGAAAGATACAAGGAGGGAGAAAGAATGAAGCGAGAGAGACGACGGTGGCTCGGTCGTCTCGCCAGAAAGAAGATAGGTAGGACAGGGTGAGAGGGAGAAAAAAATTTGTTTTCCCAAACCAAAAAAAATAACCTTTTGTTTTTTTTGTTTTTTTTTCTTACTACGTGGAAGATATTTTGTGGGTTTTTTTGTCTTTGATTGTCATAATAATTGCGGGGAGAAGATTCAAAAAAAGGATAATTCATTATAATTATTTGGGCAAAATGTTATGGGGTTTATGGTAATTTATCAATTTCGAAACCGAAACAAATGTTGTGAAAGACAATCAGCCGTTAGGCCACTGAGAGTTGGCCTACTGCCTAGGGGCTTAGGCGGCATTAAGAATTTTCCAATACTTATACAATGTTGAAAAGTTCTAAGGAGTCTCATGTAATGTCCCGCACCGCACGGTGTATTACGATGAGTCATTGACTCGAAGAGTTACGTTGACCCGAGGAATGCATCGAGTCGGATCGATGCAAGTGTTAAGTTGGCCCCGAAAGAAAGCATTGAGTCGATTCGAAGATCTAGTAAATCGAATCGATGCAAAACATAAGTTCGATTCAAACAAGTATTGATTTTAGTTGGTTTCATGTGCATGCTAAGTTTTTACGCTAAATTATAAGAGGTCGATCTTTTGCCTTATTTGCAATGGAGTCTACCGAAACCAAAGCATCACCTCGCAACGAACTGAGGCATGGGCACGATAGGCCGAATCAGTTGGGTAGTTCAACGAAGCACGAAGTACTCGAATGGCTAAGTCAGAAAAGTTGGTCGTGCAATGAAGTTAAGGAATCGAGCCGCATCGGCTCGGCAAAACGACAAGACGGGTCCCGATATGGAAGAGGGTGCACCCTCAATTCAAACAAGAAAATTCAAAATCTCCAAGGAATCTCTAGCTTAGCCCTAAAATTAGGTGGTTGACTATCTCAAAACTAGCCTAACATTAGTTTTTCATCGTGAGGAATACCATGAAACTATGAAGCACGGATGCTCCAAAATCGGCGGTCTGTACACTTCATGGTGTGCCAGACATGTATTGGACACCACACATGTCTGCAACGTAATTTTCTTGATATAATCAAGGTACATGCTTGCCTTCATAACACATGCTCCTTTAGATTTCTAGCTTTCAACACGAGTGCATGACTCATGAGAGAATCATGGTTCTATTCAGGGCCACAACTTGCACTAATGTGTACAACCTCTCTATGATCCAAAATTAACTGAATACCCTAAAGTAGGTGATCTAGATGGCATTTGACACATCAATAGCTTTGCCACTTATCAAATGCGGAACTAACATTATCGGAGCAGTTTTGTTCCAGAAAGTTAAATTGGTGTCGTAATCCTAACTCGGGTAGCATATAGAATCCTTGGTCCCCATATGGAAGAGGGTGCACCCTCAATTCAAACAAGAAAATTCAAAATCTCCAAGGAATCTCTAGCTTAGCCCTAAAATTAGGTGGTTGACTATCTCAAAACCAGCCTAACATTAATTTTTCATCGTGAGGAATACTATGAAACTAGGAAGCACGGACGCTCCCAAATCGGCGGTCTGTCCACTTCATGGTGTGCCAGATATGTATTGGACACAACACAGGCACTCAAATTACAGTAGGATACGCCAAAAGATGTGTCGTGTCCGTATTGTGTCATGTTGTATTCGCGTCCATGCAACATAACCATGAATCTCAGGTTGGAAATGAAGGCTAAATCTCTCGTCTTTAAGAAAAATTAGTCAAGTATATATTTATATAACTCATGCGCCCCCCCCCCCCTCCAACAAAAAGAAAAGTGTCCAACTAGTATCCTGGGGCTAGATATCTCCTCTTTAAGGCAACAACTATGGCCTGTATGATTAAGGAGAGGCGAGACCGAAAACAAAGAAACCAAGATAAAGCCTAAAGGTCAACCTCATCCTCATAAAAAAGACATTGTCAGCATATAATGTGTCATATGTGAGTGAGGATGATATTGATTTTAGTGTGTACCAATTTTTGGATTGTCCGTGTCATGTACGATACGAGTCCGACGTGACGGGACACAGAAACGATGCCCATTTTTTGGGCTATCCATGCTTTCTAAGTTTCTATTACTACAGTAACCGAAAGTAGAATATAATCAATCAACGAGACTAACAAATGAACAGAAAAACAATCCAAGTATCTGCATCTCACCTGCCGTGTTCCGCGAGGCATTTTTGCAGCAGATGTTGGTGTCGCCGGTTGCGTAGGCATTACCGGCTGCGCAGACGTCGACATCGACCTACCACTCCCATATTGTACCACCAACTCCGAACCCTGGTTAAAAACAAAACTTTACGCACTCAAATCGAAGCAAGATTTCAACTTTAACCCACAGAAACAATCAAGAATAAAATCTCACCCTGAAGGAACAAGAAAGGCTCCCGCTCCGATCGAAGATGCCGCTTATTGTGAAAGAACAAGTCACGATGCTACGGATCCGTGTAAAAGACTGCAGATTGTTGGTGCTTGGATTCAAGTAGCTTCGAAAAGTGGAGAAATTGAAGGAAAAAAATAGGAAAATCAGTTAGAAGTTAGGGTTTGAAATGGGAAAATTTTGAGATTGAGGAAGAGAGGAGTACATGGAGGGAGGATGTAGAGGCTGCCATGATCGATGGAGGCGACGAATCAGCTGCAGTCGCGCGAGAGACATTGGGGATTTTGAGAGTATTGGGTGAGATCAGGGGTTTTCTAAAACCCTAGAAAAATAGATAGACGAGGGTTTTACGCTTCGGAGAGGGAGACGACGGAATTGATGTTCAGCAGTGTTTCTCGTTTAAGTCCCTTCTCTTTATTGTATTTTCATATGACATGTAGCAATTTTCAATGAAATTCGTTAGTTCTCATTTGAATTACTCTTTCTTTCTTTTTATTTTTCTTACTATTGTTGTTAATCTATTCTACTATATAATAGGAAAACTTAGATGGTGAAACTTTTGAATTCCGAAAATATCCTTACATACTTATACTAATTAAAAATAGTTCATTAATTTTAATTTGGACAATTTAGTAATTAGAAAAACTACTCTTTGGTCTTTCTAAAGAGTCTTCCTAAACTAATTAAAAAATGTTAAAATACGTGCAAGGCACGTGCACATATGCTAGTATGGATATATTCACCATAATTATTGGGATTATGGAATCACCATAATTGATTTTATCATTATGATAATTGATAAAGACCTTCATTGTAAGCCTATATAAAGGACTTTTCTATAGTTGATTTGACATGGTGCATGAAAGAAACAATTCATCCATTCTTCTAATTTACAACACGTTATCAACACGAATTGCTCTTGGAAATAGGAGGGAGAAATATTTTACACAAGGAAGAAAGAGTTCTCTTAAGAAAAGAAAGGTATTGAAGGGGTAAGTCTAAGCTTGTATACTTTGATACATGTTTTAGTAAAATTAAATACACTTTTGATTTATGTGTTTATAGATTGAATATAACGTAAGTTTCCAGTCTGAGCAAAGCGCAGATCCGCAAAAGAGTTTGTAAAGGCTTGAAATCGACTGACATTTCGAAACTCTTGTTCCCTCAATGTCTCGATCATATACGCTCGTAAAGAGTTGTGCTCATCTAGTTGAACACGCCACAAATCATCCAAATGCTGGTGGATGCCCTCAAAGGACATAGGATAAGTTTGAGGTGATCAATCCCCAAGGGAGCGGATGACCGAGGAAGGGTATGACGATCCGAAGAGTACCCGTTGGGGCGGCACATTTGATTCCATGTTGGTTCCTGGGACAGGACTGGCGAAAATAGGGATCATTATCGGAGGTTGGGCAGCCAAGGTGTTCCGGATGTCAAACACAACTTGTATCAAGGACTGCATGGAGGTGGAGAGAGTTTAAGACCCATCTCCAGAGTATCGATGTGATGTAGGAGATCCGGAGCCGGAGCGTCTTCCTCTTCTTCGTTTCCACCCCATGTTATATAAACAGGCATGAAGTAGGACGAAGTAGATGAAACAATGAACATTTCACTTTCCGCCTCAATGTCTTGTGGAAAAGTTGACATCGGGGCTTCCTCCTCTGAGTCCCATGGTTGGCTACCCCAATCCGCATCAGTATCATTTCCCTGACAGATGTCCTCATCTTCGAATGAGGCTCTTCTAGTTTTAAAACTAAATTTGCATTGAACATGTTCACAATTTCGTTCAAAATAGCAAATTTATGATAATCTATTTAAAATTATGTATAAATCTCATTTCTATATTTTTCTTATGAACTCTATCCAAGTATGAAATTAATCTAGAATATCTTGAATTTTCTTTACTTATTTGGAATTAGTTAATTACATTAAATTAATTTATGTGAATTTGTTATTTCTATTATTTTATTTGATTTATTTGAATTCTACAAGGTAATACTTCACATTGTTGTATATGTGAATCGAATTATGAAAAAGTACCAAAATACATTATTATATAATGTCATTCCCTGTTCTCAATATATGTATAATCTTGCATTATTCTTGTATATGGTGTCTAGTACCTGTATCGTAATGTACATGTATCCTACAATTATACTTGATCATGGCATGGAACCTTGTCTCGTTGCGGAGTAGTGTGCCACCCCTTGTATGGTTGTAGGTGTGATTCACTGTTTCGATGAGGGACTACTATACTATGTTGTGATTTGGATTTATTTTTGTTCTTATTTATGTGGCATGACATGGCTAGGTTTAGGATTTATAAAAATATATTGGTGTCCTTTCTCCAGGTCGATCGTGGCTATACAAGTCGTCCAGCCGCCTGAAGGGGGATTCAAAACCAAGACCTGTGCTTGGGCGGCCCCCGCACTACCACTAGGTTCAGATTAAAGCCGAAGTCAAAGTAACAGGTAAAGTCAAAGTCAAAGCAAACACCTTTCACAATTTCCAATACATTTTTCAATGCAATTATTTGGAATGTATTGATACATCCTATGTATTGTAGAAGGATATATATATATATATATAAGACCATCTTTATAAATGAACAAAAGGAAAAGGGAGAGCTCCCAATACAAAAGCTAGTAGGTCACAGGCGACCATACTAGAGGGAGGATGGGAACAACACCATCACAAAAAGCCAAAATTAGGCCCCGAGAGCTGGGAGCAACCACCGCCCCACCTATCCTATACCCCGATCCTCCAATACGAATTGAAGGCTGCATGAGGATCGGAACCTAAGAATCTATCTGTCAATTTTTGAGATAAGTTGGTCATGAGAATACGAGAATCCTTCCTATCGCACCTTATTGCGGTTCTTCCATAGGATCCAAATAGCCGTTGCAACCATGTGATCGTGGACATGAGAGCGAGCCCTCCACTTGTTACATATAGATCGAAGAGAGAAGACTTGGCGACGGATATCATACCTACGTTCAAGCTGATCCCAAACTCCGCTGGCGAATGAACCCGATGATAGAATGTGATCCTCCGAGTCCTCCGCTGGCTCCGGGCAACAGTGGCAACAGGAAGCTAAAGAGAAACCGATGCGTCTAAGAGATACATCCGTCGGGAGTTTCGATCGCAGGGCTCGCCAAAGGGTTATAGACTACTTTTTGGGAATGCACGAGTGCCAGTTGGGTTGCGCTTCCTCTGGACCGCTAAATGCCCGTCGCGATGCACGTCACGCTGAAGATAGAGAGAAATGCCCTGCTTGCCCAAATTCCAGATGAAGGCGTCTGGCTCGACACCAATTATCAACCCTCTAGAGTTAATCATAGAGAATACTTCTCTACCAAATCTATGCTCCATCGCGTCCCTGTCCCAATCATCGTCGCGCCAGAGATCACGAACCAGCAAAGGCTCGCCATGGTCTCGTGCCGACTCAAGTTTCCCTAGACCCGTCCAGTCTTCCAAATAGGCGTTCACCTCGCCCGTCCCCACAGATATAGAAATGAATTTCTTTCCGAGCTCGCGGCCGCGCAACAGTCGGCGCCAACTAGGAGATGCCTCCGAATTAGTGATGGCTGTGCACGGATGAATATGGCAAAAATACCTAGCCTTCATGTAAGAAGCCTAAAGCGAAGGGGAAGAACGAAGACGCCACCATAACTTCACCGAAAAAGTGTCCACTACCTCGTTGATCTTCCGCAATCCGAGACCCCCTTACTGGTCGGTCTAGCAATAGATGCCCACCCGGCCCAATGCCGGCGCAAGTTTCCCTCTTTGCTTCCCTAAAGGAAGCTGCAAAAAATCTGCTAGATGTGAGACATCACCACTTTAGGAGGATGGCAGGCTGCTAACGTGAACACTGGGATGGAGCAAAGCATATGATTCAAAAGAATCAATCTCCTGCCAATAGATAGGAATGAGTTCTGCCAACCCAATATTCTTCAGCGGATTTTAGAGACAAGAGGTTCGTAGAGAATGGTGCCTCCTCCCATAGGATACAGGACAACCAAGATACAGAAAAAGAGGAGATGCTACCTCGATTCCGGAGATACGGTCGACTATGACCCGCATCTGCTCTGTAGCTTCTTCATGGATGTAGACCCGGCTCTTAGCTTTATTGAATTTATGACCCGACGTTTCCTCGTATCTCTTGAGAAGTCGGGTGATCAGCTTGAGCGTTGTCTGACCGACCAAGGAGAATATGAGCACGTCGTCAGCATACGCAAGATGTGTAATCAGGGGGCATCCGCTAGTGGACCGATAACGCTTGAAAGTCGCACGATGGCCCATGCGGTTAAGATTCCTACTCAAGAGCTCAGCCGAGATGATGAATAGCGAGGCCGAAAGAGGATCGCCTTAGCGAATACCACGAGAGGATCAAAAAAACCGCTAGGGGATCCGTTAATCATGACCGAAAACCAAGAATTACTAACCGATCTCCAAATCAAGTCAATCCATGGCTCCGATAAACCGAAACGCCGCATAACCCAGACAATCACCTGCCAATCGACATGGTCGTACGCCTTCTCCATGTCCAATTTTATCGCTATGTTCCCTCATATGTTCTTCTTTCCCATTTGGTGTATGAGTTCTTGAGCAAGCAGAATGTTGTCGGTAATGCCTCTGTCCCTAACAAAATCGCTCTACTCGATGGATATGAACTTCGGCAATAATGGTGTGAGTCTGGTTGCGATGATCTTGGATATTAACTTATTGACGAAGTTACTGTTATTGCCGGGAACGCCGGGGCACACTTTTCGATGGAAAATACAGAAACTGAAACAGTTGTAAGGACAACGTTTCAAATGCAATTCCTTAAAGAAGGTTTTGCAACAGAGATCCAGAAGGATTCTGCAAATTACGAGATCTAAAAAGATATCGTAATACACGAATAATCTAAAGAGATTTTCGTGATCGTAGCAAACTGGCAGTAGTGGCTTCTAAAAAGAAGATACTGACAGAACTGCTAAAGGCAACAGAAGGATGACAGGCGAGAAATGGAAATGCTGGGGTGAATTATCACCGTTGCTCAAAGCTTTATTCGCCCTCTGCGAACAGCTTCCAGGATCCAGCAAGGTTGACGGAAAACCTTGGAACACTTATGCTCTTCTGACTCCTCGGAAGACGGCGAACTCCTCTGGCAATGGCTCTACTCTTCTCTCTCTGTTTGAAGTAACAGAACCCACGCGTACTAAAAAGTACTAGTGTTTGTGTTAAAGAACACGCTCACAACTCTGTTGTGTTAAAGAACACTTAGAGTTTTTCTCTCTGGAATTCTGATTACTACTATACTCAGAGAGAGGAGAGAACCTGCATATATAGCCCACGGGACGGTTGCCAAGCAGTTGCCTGAACTTCAGGGTAGTGGCAGAACCACTCCTGAACGTGCAGCAACTGCTGCAACCGTTCCCGCTCTAATATACAGCCAGCCATACGCACACTACGCACTCTACGCACACTGCGTACGCTGCGCACACTGCGCACTCTACGCACGCTGCGTACGCTGCACACACTGGGCGTACTGCGCTGCGTACTGGGCTGCGCAACTGGGCCAGCGTAACTGGGCTCGCGTAACGGGCCGCGCAACGTGGTCGCGCAAGTGGCTCGCGCAACGAGCACAACTTAAGCGCACTATGCGCCTAGCGACGATGCTGACGTGCTAAGTGCGCCAACAAAATGCCACATTATGCCTCATGAGCCCTTGAGCTCGAGTCCGAGCCCGAGCCCTAGTCCGAGTCCGAGTCCGAGTCCGAGTCGCTAAGCTCCTACGGAGCTTAGCTCCATGGAAATAAATTTCCAAGAGCAAAAAGCTTACAGCTTCTTAATTGTTGATTAAGCCTTTATACCATTAATAATTAATCTCACATGGCACACACCCATATGCACTACATGTGCATCTCCATAAAGAGAAAAGACTCATATATTTGGAGATACACATTCCTTTCTAGCCGATGTGGGACTAAAAACCAAAACAAAAGGCTACAAACCCAACAATCCCCCACATATCTCAATATATATGAGTACGAGTGTTCCCCACAGTAACTGTCCATTATGCTTTTAGGATAGATGCCACTTAAGACTTGAATCTTCCCACGTGAGTCAAAAATCAAACTATAATACAAGAATGGACTAAGCCTTGAATTCTGCATCATAGCTAAAATTCTTTCCACTCACATAATGTAGTTACATGTGCTTCTGGCTACACATTAAAGGCCCTGTGCCAGCCTGGTTTCAGTGTATAATTTTTGGTGTCTACAAGTTTACCCTCAAGAGACGGCCTGATATCTCTGTCATACACTATAGGTGAGTTCATTATAAAGAGACATGGTATGAAGCGCTTTGCGCTTCCCTTGCGGTGCTACGCCGCTATGACATGGCTTAAAGCCGAGGCCTTACCCCGTACCGGGAACCTCATCGTAGTGTCATACTACAGTAGCATGAGGCAACCGCCTCTTTGTAGTGCCAAACTACCCAGCATGAAGCCTTAGGCTCCCTTGCGGTGTTACGTCGCAACAACATGGCTTACAAGGCCGAGGCTTTATCCCTAACCGGGTACCTCATGGTGGTGTCGTGCCACTGTAACATGAGGAACTCCTTCTCTTTGTAGTGCTGACTACACCCTTCTTTATATTTAATATACAACATTAGGCTAACTGCCTATTTGCGGTGCTACGCCGCTGTGACTTGGCCTACAAAGCCGAGGCTTTATCCTATTCCTGGGCATCACCCCACATATAGGAACCTCATTGTGGAGTCACCCCACTGTAGCATGGAGTTTCACTCCTTGTAGTGCTGCTCTACCGTGCTTCCTGTAAAGCACTCCAGGCATTCACTCTGCCTGAGAACTCATTAAGGCAATTAAGCCAACCTTCCCACAGGAACTGTTTTCCGCAGAAAACAATAGTAGACAACAGTGGTTATAGGTCCGTAACCTCTCCATACCCAATAGAACATGTACCCACCGTTCCTGATATTCTTTCGATTAGTGGTCCTCCCTTGAACCAAAAGCAAGATGCCTAGTAGATAAATCTTTGAACTAATAGCATAAAACTTTATGGTAGGAATACAATAATACAATATCAGAATGCCTTCAAGTCCATTTTACAAGCCGTGTCATCGACCAGCTGGCGCTTGAGGCCCTTGGTGAACGGATCCGCCAGGTTCTCTTGACTCCGAACATCAATCACTGCAATAACACCTCTCTTGATAAGATCGTGTACTGCCCTGTGCTTCAACCGCACAGTCCTCTTCTTCCCGTTGAAGAGGTCATTTGATGCCACCGCCGTAGTCGCTTGGTTGTCGCAGTATATCGGTATCGTCGGTATTTGCGCCCCAACCAATGGAAGATCATACATGAGCTCCCGAAGCCATTCTGCTTCCTCGGCTGCGGTATCTAGTGCAAAGAACTCAGATTCCATGGATGACCGCGAGAGCATAGTCTGCTTCTTCGACTTCCACGATATAACAGCTCCACCCATTGTGAAAATGTATCCACCTGTGGACCTCTCGCTCTCCACCTCTGAACACCAACTGGCATCACTGAAGCCTTCCACTACCGGAGGATCTCCACTGTAGTACAGTGCATATGTCTGAGTCTTCTTGAGATATCTCATAACTCGTTTCACAGCTTTCCAGTGTTCAACACCTGGATTGCTCGTAAAACGACTCAGCATTCCCACGACGAAAGCTATGTCAGGTCTTGTGGCAGTAGTAGCATACATCAAACTCCCGATTACGCTTGCATACTCCAGCTGCCTGACGCTTTCCCCTGAATTAGGCTTCAGCTTCAGATCACACCTGTACGGCGTATCGATCCCCGGAAGATCCCGATACCCATAACGAGTGATCATTTTCTCAATATAATGAGACTGTGACAGCGCTAGTCCAGTGTCTGTCCGGATGATCTTGATCCCTAAGATCACATCAGCTTCCCCCAAGTCCTTCATACTGAACTTGCAAGAGATGAACTTCTTTGTCTTGGTGACACAGCTAATATCCGTACCTAGGATAAGCATGTCGTCCACGTACAGACAAACGATCATACCTCTTCCATCAGCGAACTTTGTGTAAACACACTTGTCCGTATCGCTGACCATGTAGCCATTTGACCTTATAACTTTGTCAAATTTCTCATGCCACATCTTGGGAGCCTATTTAAGACCGTACAAGGATTTTACCAACTTGCAGACTTTGTCTTCAAGTCCTCTGATGACAAATCCCTCTGGCTGTTGCATGTAAATCTCTTCGGTCAGCTCGCCATTTAGGAAAGCCGTATTCACATCCATCTGATGTATCACCATCTTATGTATTGCTGCGAGCGCAATCAACATTCTGATGGTGGTCATCCGGGCTACTAGAGCATACGTGTCAAAATAGTCAATTCCCTGCTTCTGAGAAAACCCCTTGGCTACCAACCTAGCCTTGAACTTGTCAATAGTTCCGTCTGCTTTCATCTTCTTCTTGAAGATCCATTTACATACGATGGGTTTCGCTCCTTCAGGAAGATCAACCAACACCCAAGTGTTATTTGAGGTGATGGAATCAATCTCATTGTCAATCGCCTCCTTCCAGAAAACTGCGTCTCTGGTCTTCATCGCCTCATCATAGGTAAGCGGATCTGCTTCCACATGATAGGTGACAAAGTCACTTCCGAAGTCCTTCGGCCTCCTCACACGCTTAGCTGACGGCTCAGCTTGTTCTGGTTCAACCGTTGTATCAACAACAACATCTTCTTGGACCATATCTTCATTGAAGACTTCAGTCTCTTGTGCACCCTCATTATTCTCCGGAACATCCGGAAGAACAATATTCTTGTGCCTTGCAAACTTGTCTTCAAAATATTCTGCATCGCAAGATTCAATGATATAATTTAACTCAATATCAAGAAATCTTCGAGCATCACTCTTCTCGACATACCCCAAGAAGATCATCTTTGTAGTCCTTGTCCCAAGCTTCTGAATCTTTAGATCTGGAAGCTTGACATATGCGAGACACCCCCACACTCGAATGACATTCAAGTTAGGTCTGACCTTGAACCAGAGTTCATGAGGAGTAACGTCTGAAGTTGCATGAGGCACTCTATTTAGAATAAAAGTGGCCGTCAATGCAGCTTCTCCCCAGTAGCACTTAAGAAGGCCAGCAGTCAACAACATTGAATTTATCATTTCTGTCAACGTCCTATTCTTCCTCTCAGCTACTCCATTTGATTGAGGAGAGTACGGAGCCGTAGTCTCATTGACAATTCCATGTTCCTTACAGAACGATACGAATTCATGAGACCTGTACTCCCCACCTCGATCACTTCTTATTCTTTTGAGTTGTTGTCCAGTCTGCCGCTCAGCTTCGGCTCTGAACTCCTTGAACTTCTCGAATGCTTCGTCTTTAGCCTTCAGCAAGTAGACGAACGCATACTTTGAGAAGTCATCGATGAAGGTTATGAAATACTTCATCCCGGCCTTTGTAGAGAACTGTTTGAAGTCACAGATATCGGAGTGAACCAACTCCAGAAGATCTGTACTTCGATTAACCCGAGGAAAGGGTTTCCTTGTGATCTTCGTTTGAGCACAAACTTCACATTTCTCTACCTTACCCCCACATTTGGAGATAAGTCCTAGACTAGACATTCTGTTTATTCGTTTACAATGAACATGTCCTAGCCTATTATGCCACAACTCAAGAGTATAAGCAGAATGAGTGACTTCATTAATTATATTAATTACATTGGACTGATTTACAAGCTGAATCTTGAACATTCCTTCGGTATAAAAAGCTTTCCCGAAATATGTTCCTTTGATAGACATCACCATCTGGCCAGTATTGATGTCCATCCTGAGGCCTGCATTGCAGAGTAGGCCTCCCGAGACCAGATTCTTGGCGATAGCAGGTACGTGCTTTACGCCTTGAAGCGTCAGAGAGTTCCCTGAAGTCAGCTTCAACACCACCGTCCCGATCCCGAGCACTTCAGCTTGTGCTTGGTTCGCCATCACAACCGCTTTAGAAGTGGGCATGTAGGTGGTGAACCACTCCTTACTGGAGCAGACATAGCAGGTGGCTCCAGTATCTACCCACCAGTCTGAATCAGATCCTACAGCATCAACCTGTCCAATCATAGCAATTACATCAGTAATCATTGAGACTTTGCTAGGCTCACCTTGCTCTGATTTCTTGGCCGGTGCTGTGCATTCACTTTTGAAATGGCCCAACTGGCCACACTTGAAACAAGACATCTTTGTCTTAGATTTCTTTGACTTGAAAGAAGTTCCCTTAACATTCAAGTTGTTAGGGTTCTTCTTCTTCTTCTAGAAATCTGCACGCTTTCCCTTTCCCTTTGGTTCCCTTGATGAAACCAAGTTTGCGTTAGCCATCTGCTTGGAAAGCATGTCAACTTTATGTTGAGCCCTCATCTGGTCTTCAACATAAATTTCCTGCAGGAGATCTTCAAGGGTGATCTCCAGCTTCTTCCTATGCATGTTTTCATAGAACTTACTCCACCCAGCGGGGAGCTTTGAGACAATCCCTCCAACAACAAACTTGTCGGGGAGGGGCATAGCCTCATCTTCCAACTTCTGTCGCAGCTTCAGAAATTCTTTGACCTGCGGCAGCATGGACTTCTCGTCCTCAAAGAGCCATTTGTGATATTTTTCAACCACAAATATTTTGCTCCTGTTCTTGTCTTCTTCGTACAGTTTTTCTAGAGACTCCCATATGTCTCTAGCGATATTCTTCTTAGAATAGGATTCTGCTAGGGAATCCTCCATAGCATTCAGGATAAGCAACCTGCAAATGCTATTCTCCCTTCTCCACATGGCCTGAAGTTTAGTAGCCGCAGAGATTGCGGCAGCAGATCCAGTATCTGGAACAGTAGGTTCCTCTTCAAGCAGTACGTGATCAACGTCTCTAAGTTGAAGAGTGAGATAAACCTTCCTCTTCCAGACTTGATAATGCTCTCCATCAAACTTCTCTAACTTACAGAAGTCAGTGTTTAGGAGAGAAGAATTAATATTTTTCATCGTAGCAATAAAGCTTTGAGTTTGTTAATGCCGGGAATGCCGGGGCACACTTTTCGATGGAAAATACAGAAACTGAAACAGTTGTAAGGACAACGTTTCAAATGCAATTCCTTAAAGAAGGTTTTACAACAGAGATCCAGAAGGATTCTGCAAATTACGAGATCTAAAAAGATATCGTAATACACGAATAATCTAAAGAGATTTTCATGATCGTAGCAAACTGGCAGTAGTGGCTTCTAAAAAGAAGATACTGACAGAACTGCTAAAGGCAACAGAAGGATGACAGGCGAGAAATGGAAATGATGGGGTGAATTATCACCGTTGCTCAAAGCTTTATTCGCCCTATGCGAACAGCTTCCAGGAACCAGCAAGGTTGACGGAAAACCTTGGAACACTCATGCTCTTCTGACTCCTCGGAAGACGGCGAACTCCTCTGGCAATGACTCTACTCTTCTCTCTCTGTTTGAAGTAACAGAACCCACGCGTACTAAAAAGTACTAGTGTTTGTGTTAAAGAACACGCTTACTACTCTGTTGTGTTAAAGAACACTTAGAGTTTTTCTCTCTGGAATTCTGATTACTACTACACTCAGAGAGAGGAGAGAACCTGCATATATAGCCCACGGGGCGGTTGCCAAGCAGTTGCCTGAACTTCAGGGTAGTGGCAGAACCACTCCTGAACGTGCAGCAACTGCTGCAACCGTTTCCGCTCTAATATGCAGCCAGCCATACGTACACTACGCACACTACGCACTCTACGCACACTGCGTACGCTGCGCACACTGCGTAACGGGCCGCGCAACTTAAGCGCAACTTAAGCGCAACTTAAGCGCCTAGCGAAAACGCCTCATGAGCCCGAGCCCGAGCTAAGCTCCTACGGAGCTTAGCTCCATGGAAATAAATTTCCAAGAGCAAAAAGCTTACAGCTTCTTAATTGTTGATTAAGCCTTTATACCATTAATAATTAATCCCACATGGCACACACCCATATGCACTACATGTGCATCTCCATAAAGAGAAAAGACTCATATATATGGAGATACATATTCCTTTCTAGCCGATGTGGGACTAAAAACCAAAACAAAAGGCTACAAACCCAACAGTTACTCACACTAATTGGCCGAAAATCTGCAAAAGTCGATGTTTCTTTGGATTTAGGAATAAAGAAAAGGTAGAAGCTGGATATAGCCTTCGGATA
Organism: Iris pallida; assembly: GCA_029216955.1. Taxonomy (NCBI): domain Eukaryota; kingdom Viridiplantae; phylum Streptophyta; class Magnoliopsida; order Asparagales; family Iridaceae; genus Iris; species Iris pallida. The sequence goes on from JANAVB010022397.1 coordinate 12,357,837, forward strand.
TTGAAGCCCTTCGAAAAAAGCATTGATAGCATTGATGATGTCTTCCTCAGTGAGATCCCAACTCTTGATGAAAAAAGTCGCAGTGAAACCGTCGGGTCCCGGAGCGCTACCGTTATTCAAATCCTTAGTTGCCTGGAGAGCTTTGGCCGGAGATACTGGGATCATCAGGCTAAAGTTCTCATCCGGATCGATGATTGGGGGAATGACATCCAGCAATTCCTCGTCCGAAATTATCGGGATTTTGGGAAATAATTGGGAGTAGAAGCGGATAGCTTCTGAGCTAATCTCCTCATAGCTATTGCATTCATTGTTGTTCTCTCCGTTGATGCGATGGATGTGAAGATGGCTCCTTTTCTGTTTCACACAACTATGGAAGAATCTTGTGTTCTTATCTCCTTCATTGTCCCACCTATTTCAAGAGAGGATCTCTGTTTGAGCGTCGCCTGGGCTTTATGCATCTTGGCTCTCGCCTCCGGAGTGCCACGAAAGGCACAAATCGCCTCCGCAGAGGCTGCAGCAACTTCGGTGGCTCTGGTCTCCGAGAAGATGTTACCAAAAGTACTTCTGCTCTACGACGCCAAGGTCCTACGAGTAGCCTTGAGTCTCCAAGCCACTCGAATGATAGGGTTGAGATGGTAGATGTTGTTCTACGTGGTCGATACTGTGGGGATGAAGTCCTGATGGTTGCACCAAAAATCAGTAAATCTGAATCCATTTTTGTAACTAACCTTGTCGATATCTATGAGAAGAGGACTATGATTACTTAGCTAAGATGGGAAACTGTAGCGCTACTAATCATGTTCGCCCACTGGTGATTGACGAGGATGCGATCGAGTCTCAATTGTTGATTTTGGGGGCCTTCTCTAGAGTTAGTCCACGTGAAGGCACAGCCACTAAAAGGAATAACGTAGAGGCGGGAGTCTAATATGAAGTGATTGAAATCTGCCATCGACCTGAAGTCAGGATCTAACCTGCCTGATTTCTCATGGGGGAGGCAATCGCATTGAAGTCACCCCCGCAGATCCACGGAGAGTCAAGAAAAGTCGCTTGCAAGTGGAGAAGACTATCCCACAGCGATCTCTGCTCCCGTTTGGATGCTCTATCGTAAACAATGCTCAATATTTTCTTTTGGGCTAGTAAGTTGTGCGAGATCTCAATGGAGAGGGCTTGATCTATGTCTGCTACTACGCGCACAGAGAATTCTGATTTCCAGGAAATCCAGAGGTCCTTGCCATGACTGACTGCATCGTCGAATCCCAGCTTCAATTTATAGTTAACAATCTTAGAAATATCTACTTTGGCTTATATGATGGCGAGTATCAAAATGTTATGGAGCTTAATGAGAGATTTGAGTCTGCTGATTGTCTTCTTGTTGGTAATACCGCAGGTATTCCAGAAGAGGATTCTTAACATCAAAGAAGGGCTAAGGAAGAGGATGTTGATTTTTTGGATGATTTAAGAATCATGGACGATCCCCCTTGATTGGATGTTGAAGCAGAACTATTGATTGGATGTTGAAGCAGAACTGTGATTGCTAGATCGAGCGAGGATGCTAACGGAGTCTTCAATGGCCAGAGGGGGGCTGTCTGGGTCCGCCGGAAGGGAGTCCCAAACATTGATGGATACGAAATCCGATACAGAGCTATCCGTAGGATCCATATCGGCCCCCGTGGTGATAGCCCTGACGGCGCTCTCGTCAACTTCAAAGATGGGATCGAGGGGATGAAAGCCTTCTACAGAGTGAGCATAGGTTACAGTGCTTCCGTACTTAGCATTAGATGGCAAACTGAAAGTGAAAGGAGATTGAATGAGGATTTCGTTTGGGGAGGGGGAAAGAGAGAAGTCTCCTTGCTGAATAGAGGAGTTGGTGTTGGGGATCGATAGTTGGATTGCCAGGGTAGAGGCACTGGAATTGATCGGTGCAATGGGGCGATGATCGGGAGTTGAGTCACGCCTGTTCCCTGCTATGAGAAAGAGACTCCAGGAGCTGACGATGATGTGGCTGACTTGGGCTTATCGAAAGTCTCCGATCGTCTGCAGGAAGGAGATGAGTGGCCTTAATGCAGGCAAGTCGAGCAGTACTCCGGGAGGCACTCGTATTCCACAGGTTACCATACGTTGTTACCTCCGAGGAGAATAAGGCAGATCTTGTGTCACCCTCACTTTTCCAAGATAGGGGTAAAATGGTAATTTTCCATTTTTTTGAATATTTTGAAAATTTTATTTCATGAATATTAATATTTAATGATTATAGGAGTCGGGTTCGAATTTCATCGCATTCCGACTTAATTCGGGACTCCGGAGAAATTTTGACTTGAGTTGTGATTAGCACATTAATTAGCCATGGCCCACCATACTTGACAATTAGGTCTAGGAGTTTGGACTAGTCCCCCATGAGTATTTAGGCTTAATTATGATTTTTATTTAGTTTTAGCTAACCCCCAAAACCAAATTAGGACTTAACTTAGCTTGGAAGTAATAGTGAGGGGCAAACTTGTAAATAACAAGTGCCCCAACCCTCCCACATAGGGTCGGCCACCCCTTCCCCCATTCTTCTTCTTTCCACTTCAAATATTTCACATCTTCTTCTTCTCCAAGTTTCCTTCCCAAGTAAAGAATAGGATTTTTCTAGAAATCATCTCTAAATAATTCTCTTCTTTCCATTTTTCTTCCATCCAACTCTTCCTCTACCCCAAGTGAAGCTTCTCCAAGCTTTTGGGAGCAAGAAGTGCAAGAGTGTGTCCTAAACAATTCATTGTGTCGGAGCCATGTCGGAGGACTTTCGAATCGGGAATCCATCTCCCGATAGGTACAACCTATTCTCTAACTTATTCTTTTCAACATGTAATTTAGATTGAACCCCGTAGGATTGATCCCCGTGTTTGTGTCCCTATTCGTGTCAAGTTTGAGTCCGTTTGGAGTGTCCTAGGAGAAGTTAGGATTTGTGGTTGTGTCCTTGAGTTTTTCCCAAATTTGGACACTTCTAGAATAATTAGATTTGGCCTCTAAGTGGTTTAGGCATTTCTAATTTCATATGTGTGTGTGTGTGTGTGTGTGTGTGTGTGTGTGTCTCTATATATATAAATATGAGAGAGTGTGTCTATATATATATATACACATATGTGTGTGTGTTTATATATATATATATATATATATATATATATATATATATATATATATATATATATATATATATATATATATATATATATATATATATATATATTTATATGTGTGTGTGTGTGTGTGTGTGTGTGTGTGTGTGTTTATATATATATGTGTGTGTTTATATATATATATATACATGTGTGTGTCTCATTATATATTAGTGTGTGTGTATTTATATATAGAGAGGGGAAGGGAATGAGAGATTTGTATGTGTGTGTGATATATATATATATATATATATATATATATATATATATATATATATATATATATATATATATATATATATATATATATATATTAGAGAGATTGAGAGGAAGAATAGAGAAATTAGAGAGGGATAAGAGTGTGAGAATGGAGGAGAAAAGAAAGGAGGAGAGGAAGTCATTGCACAGCAGCAAAGGGGGGGCAAGGGGCTGCTGCCCCCCCCCCCCACAGCAGCAGCTGCACTAGCAGCAACAGGCAGTAGCCTTAGCAGCAGCAGGCAGCAACATTAGCAGCAGCACAGCCGCAGTAGCACCCCCCCTTAGGCCCCCATTTGATCCCCCATAGACCCACCTATATACCTATATATATATATATACGTATTGTAATGCCCCAGAACCAGAATAATGGAGAGCGGGGGCGTACATAGCCAGCTACGTATATTGAAGTGCAACCCACCTCGCTATACGGTCGCGGCTGTCTAGATACATGAGGGTTTAACTACAAACCATCAGTCTCCTATGGTCATGAACAAGCCTAGTGTCTCAATCACAAGCAAGTAGTAGCAGTCACAAGATATTAGAACATCAAATATACAATAGTAAGGCATCCCATACATCACATATTGGATGATCATGAAGCTAGTCTTACAAAATGTGAATACTAGCAAGAGTTTAGTCATACATGATCAACCCTAGGATTTGTCAATCATGTTATAGCCCGTAGGCAGACAGTAAATAAAGGTGCAACCGAGCTAACACGTGCTCGTCGGCTAAACGCCTCAAAAGAATAATTTACAATGAAGTGGGAGAACAAAAGAAACCCACTCGTTGCCAGGGTTACGCCTGGTGGCCACCATCTGGCTGGAAGATAGGTAGAACCTCTGGAGCTGCTCCGATATCTGGCCACACAAAACCAGCTGGGTCAGACCCCAGAAAGAGCAAGTACCACAAAGGAGGCTTCACTTAGGAACTAAAACTAGCATATCACAATAGAGTATTGAAGATAAATAATAAATAAAGAACTGATAATAATAGAGATAACAACAGTAAACTGAGTACGAAGAAACCATCCAAGTAGCCAGGTCACAACCCTTAAACCAAACAAGGATCGGAGTTGCAGCCCTTCACCTGAATAGAAACCCGTCTCAAATACTATTGGTAAGTAAAACATGATTAGTCTTGGCATAGGGTAAAAATAAGACAATAAACGAAGATAGGATAAGGAACTGCTCCGGAAGCCAGGTTACAACTCTTAAACCAAACAAGGACCGGAGTTGTAACCCTTCCCCTGAACAGAACCTTGCTCCTGATCTTTATTGTGAAGGCTGGTATAAATAATCATGTTATTGGAGTAAGGTAAAACAAGACGAACATGGCTTGGAGAGCAATAAGACAATAAACGAAGAGAGGACACAGAACTGCTCCGAGAGCCAGGTTACAACCCTTAAACCAAACAAGGACCGGGGTTGTAACCCTTCGCCTGAACAGAACTGGATCCCTGATCTTTATTGTTAAGATAAGCACACATAATCAGGACAATATATGATAAGATAACCATAGAACTATTCAGATAGCCAAGTTACAACCCTTAAACCAAACAAGGACCGGGGTTGTAACCCTTCATCTGAATAGAACTTGGTATCTCCACATTTATCGATACAAGAAATCAGGTCATGATACAATCTTGTATAGGATCATGACAACTAGACAGGGCTAGACTCCATCCAATCAATCACGGTCAAGCAATGAGTACGGCTTGATACATTAACTAACTAGGGTTATCACAGGCCTAGTTACTAGCAAGATGCAATGAGATTATCCCAACAGCCACAAGCCCTGCAGACCATCCGGTTATCCAGGTCGAATGTCCGTTTATTAATGGTGCACCACATGACTGTGTGCTGGAAATGTGCCCTACTCGTCGGTAGGCTACAAGTCCACTGAATGCGCCCAGATAACAGGATTGCCTGTAGCGGAGAATCTCTTCATGTCTACTGAATTATTCTAGTTAATTAGCCTTAGTCAATTTCAGTAGGTGCCCCTGACCGTGGCATTCAGGGGTCCCCGTCCTAGACATGATGCAAGACAGTACTTGTTTATTTGTACAAACACAACCGTCCACGGTGTCCAGGTCAATCATTCTTGTCAGGTCGTGTCATGTCATGTTAGCCGTCGCAACAATAATTCGAGATGATCATGTCAGGTATACTTGTCATACTATGCCATGTTTAATTATCATTTCCAAACATATTAAATAAATTCGTGATTTCAAGTTCATGACAAAATGCGTAAGGATATAAAATGGGCGTAAAAGTACATATATAAAAGTAAAGGTATACGCCATAGGAACCCAAGTTTCTACGCGCGTACCACTGATTACGCTAGTAAAACTTTACGTGTGAGCTTTACGCTAGCAAGATCTACGCGAGCATGGGAGCATACGGCTGGGATTTACGCTAGCCAGGCTTTACGCGAGCAAGATTGTACGCGCGTAAAATTTTACGCGCGCGAACCCTCGAGCTGATTTACGCGAGTAAAACTTTACGCGAGGAAAACTCGGGCAACTTTACGCTCGTGAAGGTCTGCTCGAGCTAGGGATTTTACGCTAGTAAAACTTACGCGAGCCTACGTCTACGCGAGCACGATTTTACTCTAGCGGGAGAGCCCCGAGCGTAAAATTGATAAACTCAGCGTAGAGCGGGATACGCTTACACGCAATGCGTGAGCGTAAAAGGGGCACTACGCAGGCACGTTAAGACGTGAGCGTAAAAGGCCGAAATAAACGTTGGCACGTAAAACGTGGGCGTAAAAGACTGATATAACACGCTGACACGTAAAACGTGGGCGTAAGGGCTAAACACTACGCTAACACGTTAAAACGTGTGCGTAAAACTTCATCTTCTCCCCATGGCCAAAGCAAACACGCGTAATGTCACGCCCCAGAACCAGAATACTGGAGAGCGGGGGCGAACATAGCCAGCTACGTATATTGAAATAAAGTCCATCTCGCTATACGGTCACGGCTGTCTAGATATGAGGGTTTACTACAAGCCAACAGTCTCTTAAGGTCGAGCCTACTGTCTCAATCTCAAGCAAATAATATAATTACAAGATGTTTGACCACCAAATATACAATAAAAGGCGTCCCAAATATTACATATCAGCTGATCATGAAGCTAGTCGTACAAAATGCAAGGACTAGCAAGAGTTAAGTCATACATGATCAACCCTAGGATCTGTCAATCATGTTTACAGCCCGTAGGCAGACAGTAAGTAAAGGTGCATCGAGCTAACAGGTGCTCGTCGGCTAAACGCCTCAAAAGAATAATTTTACAATAGAGTGAGCGAAACAAAATAGAAAACCCACTCGTAGCCCGGGTTCCTTCTAGTCGCCACCATCGGGCTGGAGGTTCGGTAGATCCTCGGGTGCTGCTCCGAAATCTGGCCACACAAAACTAGCTGGGTCAAACCCCAGAAAGAGCAAGTGCCACAAAGGAGGCCACGAAATAAGAACAAAAGCCAGCATATCAGAACATAAGAAACGAAAGAAAAGTACAAGTAATAAAGAGCACGTCAGGACAATAAACGACTAGGGACGTGGAACCATTCTGGGAGCCAGGTTACAACCCGTAAACCAAACAAGGACCGGGGTTGTAATCCTTCGCCTGAATATCTCCTTGTCCCTACCCAATTATTGTTAAAGCAAGTAAAACAATCATGTTCAGGAGTCCCAGGGTACAGGGACTAGACAAGACTTAGACAGGGCTAGACATCATCCATTCACAAGCGGCCAAGCAATTACTACGGCTTACTACTTTAACTAACTAGGGTTATCACAAGCCTAATTACTAACAAGATGCAATGAGAATTTTCCAGTTCCAAGCCCTGCAGACCATCCAGTTATCCTTCCGCGGGTTGAGAGTATGGTTGGGTACATCGCCCCGAAGACGATATACCCTTAGGTGACTTAGAGGGTGCAACACATGACAGTGTGTTGGAAATGTGCTCTACTCGTCGGCAAGCTACAAGTCCAATTAAAGCGCCCAGATAACGAGATTGCCTGTGACTGAAAATTCTCCATGAACTATAGTTAGAACTAGTCATTAGCCTAATCCATGTTCAGTGCGAATCCCTGACCGTAGGAAACCAGGGAGTCACGTCCTAGACATGATACAAGACAAGACAAGTGGATTGCACAAGCAGCAAGCAGAAACACCCACGGTGTCAAGGTTGATTATACAAGTCAAGTTACAAGTCGAGTAGCAAGTTACAAGTCAAGAGTGAGCCGCCACGGCCACTATCAAGTGATCAGGTTACAAGTCAAGAGTGCACCCCATCGGGTCACTATCAAGAAGATCAGAAAGTACCAGGATCGTAAATCACAGAAAACCACGAAAGCCGTACTGGTCATAGCAAATACTGAAAATCGTGTCAAGTCGTGTTGGGTCAAGATAGTCGTGCTGTGTGGAACAAAATCTCAAAACCCAATCCACAAAAGAGAAGCCAAGCTTAAAAAAATAAAACCAAAACTCCAAGAGCCAATGGGTTGCGCAAGGGGTCAGGGGATTGGATTGCGCAGGGTGTCAGCTGCGCAGGGTGCCAAGTGCGCAGGGGCACAGGGCGCAGGGTTGGGTGGCGCATAGGGCCAAGTGCGCAAGGGTCAAGTGCGCATGAGCAGACTGCGCATGGACAGATTGCGCATGAGCAGACTGCGCATGGACAAATGGCGCATGAGCAGACTGCGCATGAGTAGACTGCGCAGGAGCAGACTGCGCATGGATGGATGCGCGCTGGGGTTGAGCGCAGTTCGCCAAGAGGCAAGCAGCGCGGTCGGCGCTGCGCTAAAGAGCGCAGGCCGAGAGGGGGATGCGCAGTCCAGCACTGCACTAAAGAGCGCAGGCTGCAGTCTTCTTCTCCAGGCCGAGAGCAAGCATCAAGAACACCAAAAATTCCATTCTTCATATCTTGGTCAAATCAAAGCCAAATCTAGATTTCCAAAGTTCTAACTTGAGTAAAATTGAGTTCTCTTCCACATGGAAGCATCAAAACACACAAAAACCCAACTAAAATAGATCAAAACCATGTAAATCCGAAAATAAAGAAAACTTAGATCTAGAACAATGGAGACTCCAAATCACAAAATGTCAAGTTCTAATGTTGATCTCCATGGCCTAATCTAGCTAATGGACAAATAAAAAGTGGTTCTCATGTTGTGGCAAGGTGCACTTGCCTATGGTGTTGGTGAGTTGTGTAGAGGAAGGAAGAAGAAGGAGATGGAGAAAATAAATAAAAGAGTTATGAGGAGAGAGAAAAGGTTGGTAGGATTTTAATGAGGGTGGTTGTGGTGTATTGAGGGTGGAGCATAGGCTAAGGTGTTCCAATGCATTTAAACCAAACCAAACCAAACCAAACCAATTCTCCTCCACAAAATAAAACCAAGCCAAGTCAAAACCCATTTTACGAGAAAACCAAAATCTGCAAGTCGAGCCAGAAATACAATTACAGGCCAGAATCTGAGAAAAAAATAAAAATACAGGTGCAGGATACATACAAGCTTAACCAAAAATACGTGTTCTGGGATATGGGTGTTGCAACTCTACCCACCTTAAAAGAATTCCGTCCTCGGAATTTAATCAAGGAGCTAGAGAGACAAGGACAAGTCATACTATTCACATGCAAGCTATGCTAAGCAGTCAATCAAACAATCATGCATGCAAGCAAGGGACGGAAGGTATAAGACATAAGGAAGACATTATACCTTATGAGTCAAACAAGTCGGGATATCGCGATCGGATGTCGTCCTCACACTCCCACGTTGACTCACCTAGAGAGTGATGACCCCAAGCAACACGGACTAAACTAATAGTCTTGTTCTTGAGTATCTTCTCCCTCCGGTCCAATATAGACACGGGCCTCTCCTCATACGAAAGGTTGGTACCAACAACCAGTTCCGAATGGTCTAGGATGTGGCTCGGGTCCGGGATGTACCGTCGTAATTGGGACACATGGAATACGTCATGCACCTCACTTAGCGACGGCGGAAGAGCAAGGCGATAGGATACATCTCCTACTCGCTCCAGGATATCGAACGGCCCTACATACCTAGGACTAAGCTTTCCCCGCACGCCAAAGCGAATGACGTCGCGGTTAGGCGAGATCCTAAGAAATACATGGTCGCCGATAGCAAACTCTATGGGACGCCGATGAGCATCGGCCCAATGTCGCTGGCAGACTTGGACAACTCGAAGTCGATCTCTGATCCTTCTGACCACTTCAACTATCTGGACAATCATTTCTGGACCGAGCATCTGCCTCTCTCCAACATCATTCCACGCTAGCGGGGGTCTGCACTTCCTACCATACAGAGCTTCGAACGGAGCCATCTGGATACTGGCCTGGAAGCTATTGTTGTACGAGAACTCCACCAGGTGCAGGTGATCCTCCCACGAACCACCGAAGTCAAGGGTACAAGATCTCAGCATGTCTTCAAGGGTCTGGATTGTGCGCTCTGACTGGCCATCTGTCTGCGGATGATATGCTGAGCTAAACTGAAATTGAGTTCCCAAACTCTCTTGCAGGCTACGCCAAAAGTGTGACGTAAACCTTGAATCTCGATCCGAGGTGATACTGATGGACACACCATAAAGCCTGACAATCTGTCTGAGGTACATCTCTGCCAACTGAGACGTTGACTGCCCAACTCTGAATAGGAGAAAATGAGCCACCTTCGTGAGTCTGTCAACTATAACCCAAATAGCATCTCTACCAGCTGGAGATCTAGGCAATCCAGTCACAAAATCCATGGTCACATGCTCCCACTTCCATTCTGGAATCGGCAAGGGCTGAAGAAGTCCAGCGGGCCTCTGATGTTCAGCTTTAACCTGCTGGCAAACCAAACACCGAGAGACAAACCGGGCTATCTTCCTCTTCATGCCATTCCACCAGAAATGCTGACGAATATCTCGGTATATCTTCGTGCCACCGGGGTGAATAGAATACTGCGAACTATGAGCTTCTGCCATAACTTCCTGTCTGATATCTCCACTGGGTACACAAAGACGAGTGCCATGCCGAAGTGTACCATCTTCATGAATGCACAACTCTGGCCTTCTTCCTGCCTCACACTCTGCTCTGAGCCGCTGAACCTTGGAATTTGTAGATTGCGCCATCCGGATCCTCTCAACTATGCTGGACTGAACCTGTAGACTTGCCATCAATGCCACACTGGTAGGAAGAACCACTTCAATTCCCATCTTCTGAAAATCTGCCAATATCTCTGGTTGCGCCGTTAGGAAATAAACTCCGGCTCTCCTGCTCAACGCATCTGCTACAACGTTGGCCTTCCCCGGGTGATACTACAAATCCATATCGTAGTCCACCAATAGCTCAAGCCATCTTCTCTGCCGCATGTTAAGGTCCTTCTGGGTGAAAATATACTTCAGACTCTTGTGATCAGTAAATATCTCCACTCTATCTCCATACAAGTAGTGTCTCCACAACTTAAGTGCAAATACTACTGCTGCCAGTTCCAAGTCGTGGGTTGGGTAATTCTTCTCATGATCACGAAGTTGACGTGATGCATAAGATATTACCTTCCCATGCTGCATCAAAACACACCCCAATCCTCTGCCTGAAGCGTCGCAATAAACTGTGAATCCTCGGGTCCCATCCGGAAGTGTAAGAATGGGAGCCGTTATCAAACCTCGCTTCAACTTCTCAAATGATTCCTGACACTCCGCTGTCCAAGCGAACTGCACATCCTTGCGGGTCAACTGGCTCATCGGTGCTGAAATCCTTGCAAAATCTGAAACGAATCGCCGGTAGTAGCCGGCCAATCCAAGGAAGCTGCGAATCTCTGCCACTGAGCTAGGTACTGGCCATGACTCGATAGCCACAATCTTCTAGGGATCCACTTCCACTTTTCCTCGAGTAATGATGTGACCCAAGTACGAAATGCGATCGAGCCAGAACTCGTATTTGCTGAACTTGGCGTACAACTGATGCTCTCTAAGCGTCTGAAGGACAACTCTGAGATGCTGCTCATGCTCTGCTTCGCTCTTGCTGTAGACCAGGATATCATCTAGGAACACGATCACGAACTGATCCAAGTAAGGCATGAAAATGCGATTCATGAGGTCCATGAATACTGCCGGCGCATTGGTCGCTCCAAAGGGCATAACAAGGAACTCCCAATGTCCATACCTAGATCGAAAAGCTGTCTTCGGGATGTCCTGCTCTCTGACTCTGATTTGGTGGTATCCTAACCGCAAGTCTATTTTCGAAAACACTGAAGCCCCTCTAAGTTGATCAAACAAGTCATCTATCCTCGGGAGCGAGTATCTGTTCTTGATTGTCACTGAGTTCAAGGTACGGTAATCTACACATAGCCTGGACGTACCATCCTTCTTTTTCACAAGAAGCATCGGGGCTCCCCAAGGCGATCCACTTGTACGAATGAATCCCTTGGTCCTGAGTTCTTCAATCATCTTGTACAAAATCTTCAACTCTGAAGGCGCCATCCTGTAGACTCGCTCTGATACTGGTGCTGTCCCGGGGATCAAGTCTATAGTGAACTCGATCTTCCGCTCTGGCGGCATCCCTGGAAGTTCCTCTGGGAAGACATCTGGAAACTCTTCAACTATCCTGGGCAACTGCACTGCTGCTACTGCCATCCGCAATACTGGGGAAGATGGTTCCACTGCGCCTCTGGAAAATGAGAACTCTGGCTCGCCTGGAATGCTGAATACAACCCTGCCAACATGGCACTCTATCCTGGCATACTGGTTCCTCAACCAATCCATGCCTAGGACTACATCATAGTCTGCCATAGGAAATTCTATAAATCTAGCGGTGAACTCTCTACCGCTAACTACGATCCAACACGAGGAAAACACTCGATCTACCACCACAAGACCGTTACCAGTAAGTATATTGAGCCTCACTGATAATGACTCGGGCTCCAATCCTATCCGTGTCGCGAATCGTACAGATATAAATGAATGCGATGCAGCAGAATCAAATAATACCAATGCTGGAGAGGAGTTGACGAGAATAGTACCTGCCACTACCTCACCTGGTACAACTTCTTCTTCCATAACCATCATCATGGCTTGACCTCTAGCTGCGGGTCCCCTCTGTTGGAAACCTCTCTGCCTGCTCTGCACTTGGGCTTGGGTGAACTGCTGCTGGTTCTGCTGATGAAACGCCTGGGCCTGAGGCAACAATGGCCTCGGGTACTGCTGCTGCTGCACAGGTGCTGGTCCTCTAACCGATGGACTGGTTAGGTTGGATGAGGACGAACTACCCCTATTCGGGCAGGCTCCTATCTTGTGATCCGCTGCTCCACAAGCTAGGCACAATCCTTGCGCCCTACGACAATCTGCCACCACATAGCCCGGCTTCCCACAATGAGAACATCCCATTGCGGAAGTCTGCTTCTGCTGCTGCGGGTACGTCGGGGTTGAATGCTGAACTGACGTCACTAAGGCCGCCCGCCTCGGAGTTCCAATAGTCAAACTCCTTGCTGCCGGGGCTGGAGCTGATGATTGGTGCATCTGACTGTGGGACCGCTTCCTACCTCCGGTCCTATGCACGATCCTCTGGGAGGTATACTCATGCCTCCTAGCTGCTCTCAATACTGCATCGAACGTCTGGTGCTCGAACTGCTCGACTGCCAACAAAATCTTTAAATGCAGCCCCTGCTGGAACCGCTGGGCCCTATCAAACTCGGTCGCCACCAAGGTGGGGGCAAACCTACTGAGCCTAGAAAACTCAGTCGCATAACCGTCGACTGTTCTGCCTCCTTGCTTCAAGTTGGTAAATCTGGTCTGCAGGTCGTACTGAGCCACAGCATCGAAATACTTCGCCTGGAATCTCTCTCTAAATACCGTCCAAGCAATGGGTGCCACTAATCCCATGGCCTGCATCGCCCACCAACTGCGAGCTAAGTCCAGCAACTGTAGCCGTACCACGGCCACCTTCTCATTCTCAGGTATTCTAGCTGCTTCCAGAACCACCTCGGTATCCTGAAGCCAAGCGTCTGCGGCAATCGCATCTTCGCTGCCGTCGAAGAAGGGAGGGTTCAGGCGCTTGAAGCTGTTGGCCGCACTGTTCCCTGGGCGACCGCCTCTGGTCAAAGCATCTGCCACTGCCTGGTGCAAGGCGTCTCCTCTGCGATCCTGAGAAGCTATCAAGGTCCTGATGAGTCCCACCAAGGTGCCATCATCCGGCTCAGCAGGATGAACAGGCTGAATTGGGGGCTCTCCTCCAGGAGGTATAACTCGGAAGGCAACTCCAGAATGCTGGGCTTGATTTCCAGGTTGCTGCTGGTCCACGGGAGGTGCTCCACCTTGCTGATCGGCGGGGTCAGGTACAGTGCTGCTGAAGAAGATGACACAGGGAAAACAATAAGGAAGGACCAGGACAGATCAACGATACAAGCATGTGATCAAGTCAAGATTCTCAGGGATTCAGAGGACATGAACGGAGATCAAGGACGAATAATGATTGAGACATCTATCGGTAAACCCTCACATTTCTTGATTGACAAGACCTGCATGGGCCACCACTTAAACCATGTCACGCCCCAGAACCAGAATACTGGAGAGCGGGGACGAACATAGCCAGCTACGTATATTGAAATAAAGTCCATCTCGCTATACGGTCACGGCTGTCTAGATATGAGGGTTTACTACAAGCCAACAGTCTCTTAAGGTCGAGCCTACTGTCTCAATCTCAAGCAAATAATATAATTACAAGATGTTTGACCACCAAATATACAATAAAAGGCGTCCCAAATATTACATATCAGCTGATCATGAAGCTAGTCGTACAAAATGCAAGGACTAGCAAGAGTTAAGTCATACATGATCAACCCTAGGATCTGTCAATCATGTTTACAGCCCGTAGGCAGACAGTAAGTAAAGGTGCATCGAGCTAACAGGTGCTCGTCGGCTAAACGCCTCAAAAGAATAATTTTACAATAGAGTAAGCGAAACAAAATAGAAAACCCACTCGTAGCCCGGGTTCCTTCTAGTCGCCACCATCGGGCTGGAGGTTCGGTAGATCCTCGGGTGTGCTCCGAAATCTGGCCACACAAAACCAGCTGGGTCAAACCCCAGAAAGAGCAAGTGCCACAAAGGAGGCCACGAAATAAGAACAAAAGCCAGCATATCAGAACATAAGAAACGAAAGAAAAGTACAAGTAATAAAGAGCACGTCAGGACAATAAACGACTAGGGACGTGGAACCATTCTGGGAGCCAGGTTACAACCCGTAAACCAAACAAGGACCGGGGTTGTAACCCTTCGCCTGAATATCTCCTTGTCCCTACCCAATTATTGTTAAAGCAAGTAAAACAATCATGTTCAGGAGTACCAGGGTACAGGGACTAGACAAGACTTAGACAGGGCTAGACATCATCCATTCACAAGCGGCCAAGCAATTACTACGACTTACTACTTTAACTAACTAGGGTTATCACAAGCCTAATTACTAACAAGATGCAATGAGAATTTTCCAGTCCCAAGCCCTGCAGACCATCCAGTTATCCTTCCGCGGGTTGAGAGTATGGTTGGGTACATCGCACCGAAGACGATATACCCTTAGGTGACTTAGAGGGTGCAACACATGACAGTGTGCTGGAAATGTGCTCTACTCGTCGGCCAGCTACAAGTCCAATTAAAGCGCCCAGATAACGAGATTGTCTGTGACTGGAAATTCTCCATGAACTATAGTTAGAACTAGTCATTAGCCTAATCCATGTTCAGTACAAATCCCTGACCGAGGGAAACCAGGGAGTCACGTCCTAGACATGATGCAAGACAAGACAAGTGGATTGCACAAGCAGCAAGCAGGAACACACACGGTGTCAAGGTTGATTATACAAGTCAAGTTACAAGTCGAGTAGCAAGTTATAAGTCAAGAGTGCGCCGCCACGGCCACTATCAAGTGATCAGGTTACAAGTCAAGAGTGCACCCCATCGGGTCACTATCAAGAAGACCAGAAAGTACCAGGATCGTAAATCACAGAAAACTACGAAAGCCGTACTGGTCATAGCAAATACTGAAAATCGTGTCAAGTCGTGTTGGGTCAAGATAGTCGTGCTGTGTGGAACAAAATCTTAAAACCCAATCCACAAAAGAGAAGCCAAGCTTAAAGAAATAAAACCAAAACTCCAAGAGCCAATGGGTTGCGCAAGGGGTCAGGGTATTGGATTGCGCAGGGTGTCAGCTGCGCAGGGTGCCAAGTGCGCAGGGGCACAGGGCACAGGGTTGGGTGGCACATAGGGCCAAGTGCGCAAGGGTCAAGTGCGCATGAGCAGACTGCGCATGGACAGATTGCACATGAGCAGACTGCGCAGGGACAGATGGCGCATGAGCAGACTGCGCAGGAGTAGACAGCGCATGGATGGATGCGCGCTGGGGTTGAGCGCAGTTCGCCAAGAGGCAAGCAGCGCGGTCGGCGCTGCGCTAAAGAGCGCAGACCGAGAGGGGGATGCGCAGTCCAGCACTGCGCTAAAGAGCGCAGGCTGCAGTCTTCTTCTCCAGGCCGAGAGCAAGCATCAAGAACACCAAAAATTCCATTCTTCATATCTTGGTCAAATCAAAGCCAAATCTAGATTTCCAAAGTTCTAACTTGAGTAAAATTGAGTTCTCTTCCACATGGAAGCATCAAAACCCACAAAAACCCAACTAAAATAGATCAAAACCATGTAAATCCAAAAATAAAGAAAACTTAGATCTAGAACAATGGAGACTCCAAATCACAAAATATCAAGTTCTAATGTTGATCTCCATGGCCTAATCTAGCTAATGGACAAATAAAAAGTGGTTCTCATGTTGTGACAAGGTGCACTTGCCTATGGTGTTGGTGAGTTGTGTAGAGGAAGGAAGAAGAAGGAGATGGAGAAAATAAATAAAAGAGTTATGAGGAGAGAGAAAAGGTTGGTAGGGTTTTAATGAGGGTGGTTGTGGTGTGTTGAGGGTGGAGCATAGGCTAAGGTGTTCCAATGCATGTTAAACCAAACCAAACCAAACCAATTCTCCTCCACAAAATAAAACCAAGGCAAGTCAAAACCTATTTTACGAGAAAACCAAAATCTGCAAGTCGAGCCAGAAATACAATTACAGGCCAGAATCTGAGAAAAAAATAAAAATACAGGTGCAGGATACATACAAGCTTAACCAAAAATACGTGTTCTGGGATATGGGTGTTGCAACTCTACCCACCTTAAAAGAATTCCGTCCTCGGAATTTAATCAAGGAGCTAGAGAGACAAGGACAAGTCATACTATTCACATGCAAGCTATACTAAGCAGTCAATCAAACAATCACGCATGCAAGCAAGGGACGGAAGGTATAAGACATAAGGAAGACATTATACCTTATGAGTCAAACAAGTCGGGATATCGCGATCGGATGTCGTCCTCACACTCCCACGTTGACTCACCTAGAGAGTGATGACCCCAAGCAACACGGACTAAACTAATAGTCTTGTTCTTGAGTATCTTCTCCCTACGGTCTAATATAGACACGGGCCTCTCTTCATACGAAAGATTGGTACCAAAAACCAGTTCCGAATGGTCTAGGATGTGGCTCGGGTCCGGGATGTACCGTCGTAATTGGGACACATGGAATACGTCATGCACCTCACTTAGCGACGGCGGAAGAGCTAGACGATAGGATACATCTCCTACTCGCTCCAGGATATCGAACGGCCCTATATACCTAGGACTAAGCTTTCCCCGTACGCCAAAGCGAATGACGCCGCAGTTAGGCGAGATCCTAAGGAATACATGGTCGCCGATAGCAAACTCTAAGGGACGCCGATGAGCATCGGCCCAATGTCGCTGGCGGTCTTGGACAACTCGAAGTCGATCACTGATCCTTCTGACCACTTCAACTGTCTGGGCAATCATTTTTGGACCGAGCATCTGCCTCTCTCCAATATCATCCCACGCTAGCGGGGACCTGCACTTCCTACCATACAGAGCTTCGAACGGAGCCATCTGGATACTGGCCTGGAAGCTATTGTTGTACGAGAACTCCACCAGGTGCAGGTGATCCTTCCATGAACTACCGAAGTCAAGGGTACAAGATCTCAGCATGTCTTCAAGGGTCTGGATTGTGCGCTCTGACTGGCCATCTGTCTGCGGATGATATGCTGAGCTAAACTGAAGGTGAGTTCCCAAACTCTCTTGCAGGCTTCGCCAAAAGTGTGACGTAAACCTTGAATCTCGGTCCGAGGTGATACTGACGGGCACACCGTGAAGCCTGACAATCTGTTTGAGGTACATCTCTGCCAACTGAGACGTTGACTACCCAACTCTGAATAGGAAAAAATGAGCCACCTTCGTGGGCCTGTCAACTATAACCCAAATAGCATCTCTACCAACTGGGGATCTAGGCAATCCAGTCACAAAATCCATGGTCACATGCTCCCACTTCTATTTTGGAATCGGCAAGGGCTGAAAAAGTCCAGCGGGCCTCTGATGTTCAGTTTTAACCTGCTGGCAAACCAAACACCGAGAGACAAACCGGGCTATCTCCTTCTTCATGCCATTCCACCAGAAATGCTGACGAATATCTCGGTACATCTTCGTGCTTCCGGGGTAAATAGAATACTGTGAACTATGAGCTTCTGCCATAACTTCCTGTCTGATATCTCCACTGGGTACACAAAGACGAGTGCCATGCCGAAGTGTACCATCTTCATGAATGCACAACTCTGGCCTTCTTCCTGCCTCACACTCTGCTCTGAGCCGCTGAACCTTGGAATCTGTAGATTGCGCCATTCGGATCCTCTCAACTAAGCTGGACTGAACCTGTAGACTGGCCATCAATGCCACACTGGTAGGAAGAACCACTTCAATTCCCATCTTCTGAAAATCTGCCAATATCTCTGGTTGCGCCGTTAGGAAATAAACTCCGGCTCTCCTGCTCAACGCATCTGCTACAACGTTGGCCTTTCCCGGGTGATACTACAAATCCACATCGTAGTCCACCAATAGCTCAAGCCATCTTCTCTGCCGCATGTTAAGGTACTTCTGGGTGAAAACATACTTCAGACTCTTGTGATCAGTAAATATCTCCACTCTATCTCCATACAAGTAGTGTCTCCACAACTTAAGTGCAAATACTACTGCTGCCAGCTCCAAGTCGTGGGTTGGGTAATTCTTCTCATGATCACGAAGTTAACGTGATGCATAAGATATTACCTTTCCATGCTGCATCAAAACACACCCCAATCCTCTGTCTGAAGCGTCGCAATAAACTGTGAATCCTCCGGTCCCATCCGAAAGTGTGAGAATGGGAGCCGTTATCAAACCTCGCTTCAACTTCTCAAATGATTCCTGAAACTCTGCTGTCCAAGCAAACTGCACATCCTTGCGGGTCAACTGGCTCATCGGCACTGAAATCCTTGTAAAATCTGAAACGAATCGCCGGTAGTAGCCGGCCAATCCAAGGAAGCTGCGAACCTCTGCCACTGAGCTAGGTACCGGCCATGACTCAATAGCCACAATCTTCTGGGGATCCACTTCCACTCCTCCTCGAGTAATGATGTGACCCAAGTACGAAATGCGATCGAGCCAGAACTCGTATTTGCTGAACTTGGTGTACAACTGATGCTCTCTAAGCGTCTGAAGGACAACTCTGAGATGCTGCTCATGCTCTGCTTCGCTCTTGCTGTAGACCAGGATATCATCTAGGAACACGATCACGAACTGATCCAAGTAAGGCATGAAAATGCGATTCATGAGGTCCATGAATACTGTCGGTGCGTTGGTCGCTCCAAAGGGCATAACAAGGAACTCCCAATGTCCATACCTAGATCGAAAAGCTGTCTTCGGGATGTCCTGCTCTCTGACTCTGATCTGGTGGTATCCTGACCGCAAGTCTATCTTCGAAAACACTGAAGCCCCTCTAAGTTGATCAAACAAGTCATCTATCCTCGGGAGCGGGTATCTGTTCTTGATTGTCACTGAGTTCAAGGTACGGTAATCTACACATAGCCTGGACGTACCATCCTTCTTTTTCACAAGAAGCATCGGGGCTCCCCAAGGCGATCCACTTGCACGAATGAATCCCTTGGTCCTGAGTTCTTCAATCATCTTGTACAAAATCTTCAACTCTGAAGGCGCCATCCTGTAGACTCGCTCTGATACTGGTGCTGTCCCGGGATCAAGTCTATAGTGAACTCGATCTCCCGCTCTGGCGGCATCCCTGGAATTTCCTCTGGGAAGACATCTGGAAACTCTTCAACTATCCTGGGCAACTGCACTGCTGCTACTGCCATCCGCAATACTGGAGAAGATGGTTCCACTGCGCCTCTGGAAAATGAGAACTCTGGCTCGCCTGGAATGCTGAATACAACCCTGCCAACATGGCACTCTATCCTAGCATACTGGTTCCTCAACCAATCCATGCCTAGGACTACATCATAGTCTGCCATAGGGAATTCTATAAATCTAGCGGAGAACTCTCTACCGCTAACTACGATCCGACACGAGGAAAATACTCGATCTACCACCACAAGACCATTATCAGTAAGTATATTGAGCCTCACTGATAATGACTCGGGCTCCAATCCTATCCGTGTCGCGAATCGTGCATATATGAATGAATGCGATGCAGCAGAATCAAATAATACCAATGCTGGAGAGGAGTTGACGAGAATAGTACTTGCCACTACCTCACCTGGTGCAACTTCTTCTTCCATAACCATCATCATGGCTTGACCTCTAGCTGCGGGTCCCCTCTGCTGGAAACCTCTCTGCCTGCTCTGCACTTGGGCTTGGGTAAACTGCTGCTGGTTCTGCTGATGAAACGCCTGGGCCTGAGGCAACAATGGCCTCGGGTACTGCTACTGCTGCACAGGTGCTGGTCCCCTAACCGATGGACTGGTTAGGTTGGATGAGGACGAACTACCCCTATTCGGGCAGGCTCCTATCTTGTGATCCGCTGTTCCACAAGCTAGGCACAATCCTTGCGCCCTACGACAATCTGCCACCACATGGCCCGGCTTCCCACAATGAGAACATCCCATTACGGAAGTCTGCTTCTGCTGCTGCGGGTACGTCGGGGTTGAATGCTGAACCGACATCACTAAGGCTGCCCGCCTCGGAGTTCCAATAGTCAAACCCCTTGCTGCCGGGGCTGGAGCTGATGATTGGTGCATCTGACTGTGGGACCGCTTCCTACCTCCGGTCCTATCTACGATCCTCTGGGAGGTATACTCATGCCTCCTAGCTGCTCTCAATACTGCATCGAACTTCTGGTGCTCGAACTGCTCGACTGCCAACAAAATCTCCAAATGCAGCCCCTGCTGGAACCGCTGGGCCCTATCAAACTCGGTCGCCACCAAGGTGGGGACAAACCTACTGAGCCTAGAAAACTCAGTCGCATAACCGTCGACTGTTCTGCCTCCTTGCTTCAAGTTGGTAAATCTGGTCTGCAGGTCGTACCGAGCCACAGCATCGAAATACTTCGCCTAGAATCTCTCTCTAAACACCGTCCAAGCAATGGGTGCCACTAATCCCATGGCCTGCGTCGTCCACCAACTGCGAGCTAAGTCCAGCAACTGTAGCCGTACCACGGCCACCTTCTCATTCTCAGGTGTTCTAGCTGCTTCCAGAACCACCTCGGTATCCTGAAGCCAAGCGTCTACGGCAATCGCATCTTCGCTGCCGTCGAAGAAGGGAGGGTTCAGGCGCTTGAAGCTGTTGGCCGCGCTGTTCCCTGGGCGACCGCCTCTGGTCAAAGCATCTGCCACTGTCTGGTGCAAGGCGTCTCCTCTGCGATCCTGAGAAGCTATCAAGGTCCTGATGAGTCCCACCAAGGTGCCATCATCCGGCTCAGCAGGCTGAACAGGCTGAACTGGGGGCTCTCCTCCTGGAGGTATAACTCGGAAGGCAACTCCAGAATGCTGGACTTGATCTCCAGGTTGCTGCTGGTCTACGGGAGGTGCTCCACCTTGCTGATCGGCGGGGTCAGGTACAGTGCCGCTGAAGAAGACGACACAGGGAAAACAATAAGGAAGCACCAGGACAGATCAACGATACAAGCATGTGATCAAGTCAAGATTCTCAGGGATTCAGAGGACATGAATGGAGATCAAGGACGAATAATGATTGAGACATCTATCGGTAAACCCTCACATTTCTTGATTGACAAGACCTACATGGGCCACCACTTAAACCATGTCACGCCCCAGAACCAGAATACTGGAGAGCGGGGGCGAATATAGCCAGCTACGTATATTGAAATAAAGTCCATCTCGCTATACGGTCACGGCTGTCTAGATATGAGGGTTTACTACAAGCCAACAGTCTCTTAAGGTCGAGCCTACTGTCTCAATCTCAAGCAAATAATATAATTACAAGATGTTTGACCACCAAATATACAATAAATGGCGTCCCAAATATTACATATCAGCTGATCATGAAGCTAGTCGTACAAAATGCAAGGACTAGCAAGAGTTAAGTCATACATGATCAACCCTAGGATCTGTCAATCATGTTTACAGCCCGTAGGCAGACAGTAAGTAAAGGTGCATCGAGCTAACAGGTGCTCGTCGGCTAAATGCCTCAAAAGAATAATTTTACAATAGAGTGAGCGAAACAAAATAGAAAACCCACTCGTAGCCCGGGTTCCTTCTAGTCGCCACCATCGGGATGGAGGTTCGGTAGATCCTCGGGTGCTGCTCCGAAATCTGGCCACACAAAACCAGCTGGGTCAAACACCAGAAAGAGCAAGTACCACAAAGGGGGCTACGAAATAAGAACAAAAGCCAGCATATCAGAACATAAGAAACGAAAGAAAAGTACAAGTAATAAAGAGCACGTCAGGACAATAAACGACTAGGGACGTGGAACCATTCTGGGAGCCAGGTTACAACCCGTAAACCAAACAAGGACCGGGGTTGTAACCCTTCGCCTGAATATCTCCTTGTCCCTACCCAATTATTATTAAAGCAAGTAAAACAATCATGTTCAGGAGTACCAGGGTACAGGGACTAGACAAGACTTAGACAGGGCTAGACATCATCCATTCACAAGCGGCCAAGCAATTACTACGGCTTACTATTTTAACTAACTAGGGTTATCACAAGCCTAATTACTAACAAGATGCAATGAGAATTTCTCAGTCCCAAGCCCTGCAGACCATCCAGTTATCCTTCCGCGGGTTGAGAGTATGGTTGGGTACATCGCCCCGAAGACGATATACCCTTAGGTGACTTAGAGGGTGCAACACATGACAGTGTGCTGGAAATGTGCTCTACTCGTCGGCAAGCTACAAGTCCAATTAAAGCGCCCAGATAACGAGATTGCCTGTGACTTGAAATTCTCCATGAACTATAGTTAGAACTAGTCATTAGCCTAATCCATGTTCAGTGCGAATCCCTGACCGTGGGAAACCAGGGAGTCACGTCCTAGACATGATGCAAGATAAGACAAGTGGATTACACAAGCAGCAAGCAGGAACACCCACGGTGTCAAGGTTGATTATACAAGTCAAGTTACAAGTTGAGTAGCAAGTTACAAGTCAAGAGTGCGCCGCCACGGCCACTATCAAGTGATCAGGTTACAAGTCAAGAGTGTACCCCATCGGGTCACTATCAAGAAGATCAGAAAGTACCAGGATCGTAAATCACAGAAAACCACGAAAGCCGTACTGGTCATAGCAAATACTGAAAATCGTGTCAAGTCGTGTTGGGTCAAGATAGTCGTGCTGTGTGGAACAAAATCTCAAAACCCAATCCACAAAAGAGAAGCCAAGCTTAAAGAAATAAAACCAAAACTCCAAGAGCCAATGGGTTGCGCAAGGGGTCAGGGGATTGGATTGTGCAGGATGTCAGCTGCGCAGGGTGCCAAGTGCGCAGGGGCACAGGGCGCAGGGTTGGGTGGCGCAAGGGCCAAGTGCGCAAGGGTCAAGTGCGCATGAGCAGACTGCGCATGGACAGATTACGCATGAGCAGACTGCGCATGGACAGATGGCGCATGAGCAGACTGCGCATGAGCAGACTGCGCAGGAGCAGACTGCGCATGGATGGATGCGCGCTGGGGTTGAGCGCAGTTCGCTAAGAGGCAAGCAGTGCGGTCGGCGCTGCGCTAAAGAGCGCAGGCCGAGAGGGGGATGCGCAGTCCAGCACTGCGCTAAAGAGCGCAGGCTGCAGTCTTCTTCTCCAGGCCGAGAGCAAGCATCAAGAACACCAAAAATTCCATTCTTCATATCTTGGTCAAATCAAAGCCAAATCTAGATTTCCAAAGTTCTAACTTGAGTAAAATTGAGTTCTCTTCCACATAGAAGCATCAAAACCCACAAAAATCCAACTAAAATAGATCAAAACCATGTAAATCCGAAAATAAAGAAAACTTAGATCTAGAACAATGGAGACTCCAAATCACAAAATGTCAAGTTCTAATGTTGATCTCCATGGCCTAATCTAGCTAATGGACAAATAAAAAGTGGTTCTCATGTTATGGCAAGGTGCACTTGCCTATGGTGTTGGTGAGTTGTGTAGAGGAAGGAAGAAGAAGGAGATGGAGAAAATAAATAAAAGAGTTATGAGGAGAGAGAAAAGGTTGGTAGGGTTTTAATGAGGGTGGTTGTGGTGTGTTGAGGGTGGAGCATAGGCTAAGGTGTTCCAATGCATGTTAAACCAAATCAAACCAAACCAATTCTCCTCCACAAAATAAAACCAAGCCAAGTCAAAACCTATTTTACGAGAAAACCAAAATCTGCAAGTCGAGCCAAAAATACAATTACAGGCCAGAATCTGAGAAAAAAATAAAAATACAGGTGCAGGATACATACAAGCTTAACCAAAAATACGTGTTCTGGGATATGGGTGTTGCAACTCTACCCACCTTAAAAGAATTCCGTCCTCGGAATTTAATCAAGGAGCTAGAGAGACAAGGACAAGTCATACTATTCACATGTAAGCTATACTAAGCAGTCAATCAAACAATCACGCATGCAAGCAAGGGACGGAAGGTATAAGACATAAGGAAGACATTATACCTTATGAGTCAAACAAGTCGGGATATCGCGATCGGATGTCGTCCTCACACTCCCACGTTGACTCACCTAGAGAGTGATGACCCCAAGCAATACGGACTAAACTAATAGTCTTGTTCTTGAGTATCTTCTCCCTCCGGTCCAATATAGACACGGGCCTCTCCTCATACGAAAGGTTGGTACCAACAACCAGTTCCGAATGGTCTAGGATATGGCTCGGGTCCGAGATGTACCGTCGTAATTAGGACACATGGAATACGTCATGCACCTCACTTAGCGACGGCGGAAGAGCAAGACGATAGGATACATCTTCTACTCGCTCCAGGATATCGAACGGCCCTATATACCTAGGACTAAGCTTTCCCCGTACGCCAAAGCGAATGACGCCACGGTTAGGCGAGATCCTAAGGAATACATGGTCGCCGATAGCAAACTCTAAGGGACGCCGATGAGCATCGGCCCAATGTCGCTGGCGGTCTTGGGCAACTCGAAGTCGATCTCTCATCCTTCTGACCACTTCAACTGTCTGGGCAATCATTTCTGGACCGAGCATCTGCCTCTCTCCAACATCATCCCACGCTAGCGGGGATCTGTACTTCCTACCATACAGAGCTTCGAACGAAGCCTTCTGGATACTGGCCTGGAAGCTATTGTTGTACGAGAACTCCACCAGATGCAGGTGATCCTGCCACGAACCACCGAAGTCAAGGGTATAAGATCTCAGCATGTCTTCAAGGGTCTGGATTGTGCGCTCTGACTGGCCATCTGTCCGCGGATGATATGCTGAGCTAAACTGAAGGTGAGTTCCTAAACTCTCTTGCAGGCTACGCCAAAAGTGTGACGTAAACCTTGAATCTCGGTCCGAGGTGATACTGATGGGCACACCGTGAAGCCTGACAATCTGTCTGAGGTACATCTCTGCCAACTGAGACGTTGACTGCCCAACTCTGAATAGGAGAAAATGAGCCACCTTCGTGAGCCTGTCAACTATAACCCAAATAGCATCTCTACCAGCTGGGGATCTAGGCAATCCAGTCACAAAATCCATGGTCACATGCTCCCACTTCCATTCTGGAATCGGCAAGGGCTGAAGAAGTCCAGCGGGCCTCTGATGTTCAGCTTTAACCTGCTGGCAAACCAAACACCGAGAGACAAACCGGGCTATCTCCCTCTTCATGCCATTCCACCAGAAATGTTGACGAATATCTCGGTACATTTTCGTGCCACCGGGGTGAATAGAATACTGCGAACTATGAGCTTCTGCCATAACTTTCTGTCTGATATCTCTACTGGGTACATAAAGACGAGTGCCATGCCGAAGTGTACCATCTTCATGAATGCACAACTCTGGCCTTCTTCCTGCCTCACACTCTGCTCTGAGCCGCTGAACCTTAGAATATGTAGATTGCGCCATCCGGATCCTCTCAACTATGCTGGACTGAACCTGTAGACTGGCCATCAATGCCACACTGGTAGGAAGAACCACTTCAATTCCCATCTTCTGAAAATCTGCTAATATCTCTGGTTGCGCCGTCAGGAAATAAACTCCGGCTCTCCTGCTCAACGCATCTGCTACAACGTTGGCCTTCCCCGGATGATACTACAAATCCACATCATAGTCCACCAATAGCTCAAGCCATCTTCTCTGCCGCATGTTAAGGTCCTTCTGGGTGAAAACATACTTCAGACTCTTGTGATCAGTAAATATCTCCACTCTATCTCCATACAAGTAGTGTCTCCACAACTTAAGTGCAAACACTACTGCTGCCAGCTCCAATTTGTGGGTTGGGTAATTCTTCTCATGATCACGAAGTTGACGTGATGCATAAGATATTACCTTCCCATGCTGCATCAAAACACACCCCAATCCTCTGCCTGAAGCATCGCAATAAACTGTGAATCCTCCGGTCCCATCCGGAAGTGTCAGAATGGGAGCCGTTATCAAACCTCGCTTCAACTTCTCAAATGATTCCTGACACTCCGCTGTCCAAGCGAACTGCACATCCTTGCGGGTCAACTGGCTCATCGGTACTGAAATCCTTGCAAAATCTGAAAGGAATCGCCGGTAGTAGCCGGCCAATCCAAGGAAGCTACGAACCTCTGCCACTGAGCTAGGTACTGGCTATAACTCGATAGCCACAATCTTCTGGGGATCCACTTCCACTCCTCCTCGAGTAATGATGTGACCCAAGTACGAAATACGATCGAGCCAAAACTCGTATTTGCTGAACTTGGCGTATAACTGATGCTCTCTAAGCGTCTGAAGGACAACTCTGAGATGCTGCTCATGCTCTGCTTCGCTCTTGCTGTAGACCAGGATATCATCTAGGAACACGATCACGAACTGATCCAAGTAAAGCATGAAAATGCGATTCATGAGGTCCATGAATACTGCCGGCGCATTGGTCGCTCCAAAGGGCATAACAAGGAACTCCCAATGTCCATACCTAGATCGAAAAGCTGTCTTCGGGATGTCCTGCTCTCTGACTCTGATCTGGTGGTATCCTGACCGCAAGTCTATCTTCGAAAACATTGAAGCCCCTCTAAGTTGATCAAACAAGTCATCTATCCTCGGGAGAGGGTATCTGTTCTTGATTGTCACTGAGTTCAAGGTACGGTAATCTACACATAGCCTGGACGTACCATCCTTCTTTTTCACAAGAAGTATCGGGGCTCCCCAAGGCGATCCACTTGCACGAATGAATCCCTTGGTCCTGAGTTCTTCAATCATCTTGTACAAAATCTTCAACTCTGAAGGCGCTATCCTGTAGACTCGCTCTGATACTGGTGCTGTCCCGGGGATCAAGTCTATAGTGAACTCGATCTCCCGCTCTGGCGGTATCCCTGGAAGTTCCTCTGGGAAGACATCTGGAAACTCTTCAACTATCCTGGGCAACTGCACTGCTGCTACTGCCATCCGCAATACTGGGGAAGATGGTTCCACTGCGCCTCTGGAAAATAAGAACTCTGGCTCGCCTGGAATGCTGAATACAACCCTGCCAACATGGCACTCTATCCTAGCATACTGGTTCCTCAACCAATCCATGCCTAGGACTACATCATAGTCTGCCATAGGGAATTCTATAAATCTAGCGGGGAACTCTCTACCTCTAACTACGATCCGATACGAGGAAAACACTCGATCTACCCCCACAAGACCATTACCAGTTAGTATATTGAGCCTCACTGATAATGACTCGGGCTCCAATCCTATTCGTGTCGCGAATCGTGCAGATATGAATGAATGCGATGCACCAGAATCAAATAATACCAATGCTGGAGAGGAGTTGACGAGAATAGTACCTGCCACTACCTCACCTGGTGCAAATTTTTCTTCTATAACCATCATCATGGCTTGACCTCTAGCTGCGGGTCCCCTCTGCTGGAAACCTCTCTGCCTGCTCTGCAGTTGGGCTTGGGTGAACTGCTGCTGGTTCTGCTGATGAAATGCCTGGGCCTGAGGCAACAATGGCCTCGGGTACTGCTGCTGCTGCACAGGTGCTGGTCCCCTAACCGATGGACTGGTTAGGTTGGATGAGGACGAACTACCCCTATTCGGGCAGGCTCCTATCTTGTGATCCGCTGCTCCACAAGCTAGGCACAATCCTTGCGCCCTACGACAATCTGCCACCACATGGCCCGGCTTCCCACAATGAGAACATCCCATTGCGGAAGTCTGCTTCTGCTGCTGCGGGTACGTCGGGGTTGAATGCTGAACCGACGTCACTGAGGCCGCCCGCCTCGGAGTTCCAATAGTCAAACCCCTTGCTGCCGGGGCTGGAGCTGATGATTGGTGCATCTGACTGTGGGACCGCTTCCTACCTCCGGTCCTATCCACGATCCTCTGGGAGGTATACTCATGCCTCCTAGCTGCTCTCAATACGACATCAAACGTCTGGTGCTCGAACTGCTCGACTGCCAACAAAATCTCCAAATGCAGCCCCTGCTGGAACCGCTGAGCCCTATCCATCTCGCTATACGGTCACGGCTGTCTAGATATGAGGGTTTACTACAAGCCAACAGTCTCTTAAGGTCGAGCCTACTGTCTCAATCTCAAGCAAATAATATAATTACAAGATGTTTGACCACCAAATATACAATAAAAGGCGTCCCAAATATTACATATCAGCTGATCATGAAGCTAGTCGTACAAAATGTAAGGACTAGCAAGAGTTAAGTCATACATGATCAACCCTAGGATCTGTCAATCATGTTTACAGCCCGTAGGCAGTCAGTAAGTAAAGGTGCATCGAGCTAACAGGTGCTCGTCGGCTAAACGCCTCAAAAGAATAATTTTACAATAGAGTGAGCAAAACAAAATAGAAAACCCACTCGTAGCCCAGGTTCCTTATAGTCGCCACCATCGGGCTGGAGGTTCAGTAGATCCTCGGGTGCTGCTCCGAAATCTGGCCACACAAAACCAGCTGGGTCAAACCCCAGAAAGAGCAAGTGCCACAAAGGAGGCCACGAAATAAGAACAAAAGCCAGCATATCAGAACATAAGAAACGAAAGAAAAGTACAAGTAATAAAGAGCACGTCAGGACAATAAATGACTAGGGACGTGGAACCATTCTGGGAGCCAGATTACAACCCGTAAACCAAACAAGGACCGGGGTTGTAACCCTTCGCCTGAATATCTCCTTGTTTCTACCCAATTATTGTTAAAGCAAGTAAAACAATCATGTTCTGGAGTACCAGGGTACAGGGACTAGACAAGACTTAGACAGGGCTAGACATCATCCATTCACAAGCGGCCAAGCAATTACTACGGCTTACTACTTTAACTAACTAGGGTTATCACAAGCCTAATTACTAACAAGATGCAATGAGAATTTCCTAGTCCCAAGCCCTGCAGACCATCCAGTTATCCTTCCGCGGGTTGAGAGTATGGTTGGGTACATCGCCCCGAAGACGATATACCCTTAGGTGACTTAGAGGGTGCAACACATGACAGTGTGCTGGAAATGTGCTCTACTCGTCGGCAAGCTACAAGTCCAATTAAAGCGCCCAGATAACGAGATTGCCTGTGACTGAAAATTCTCCATGAACTATAGTTAGAACTAGTCATTAGCCTAATCCATGTTCAGTGCGAATCCCTGACCGTGGGAAACCAGGGAGTCACGTCCTAGACATGATGCAAGACAAGACAAGTGGATTGCACAAGCAGCAAGCAGGAACACCCACGGTGTTAAGGTTGATTATACAAGTCAAGTTACAAGTCGAGTAGCAAGTTACAAGTCAAGAGTGCGCCGCCACGGCCACTATCAAGTGATCAGGTTACAAGTCAAGAGTGCACCCCATCGGGTCACTATCAAGAAGATCAGAAAGTACCAGGATCGTAAATCACAGAAAACTACGAAAGCCGTACTGGTCATAGCAAATACTGAAAATCGTGTCAAGTCGTGTTGGGTCAAGATAGTCGTGCTATGTGGAACAAAATCTCAAAACCCAATCCACAAAAGAGAAGCCAAGCTTAAAGAAATAAAACCAAAACTCCAAGAGCCAATGGGTTGCGTAAGGGGTCAGGGGATTGGATTGCGCAGGGTGTCAGCTGCGCAGGGTGCCAAGTGCGCAGGGGCACAGGGCGCAGGGTTGGGTGGCGCATAGGGCCAAGTGCGCAAGGTTGGGTGGTTTAGTAGATCAAAACCAAGAAGATCGAAAATACTAGAAACTTAGATCTACGTATAATGAGCCATAGAATTTGAAAATACTAAGTACAAAAGAGGCTTAGGATCTTGAGGAGAAGAGAATGGAACAACAAAATGGGAGTTCCTTCGTGAAGCAAGTTACACTTGCCTAGCTCTCTATCTGGTAGGTGAGGAAGTGTTGGTGGAGAAGAAGAAGTAAATGAAGAAGAGTAATGAAGAGAGAGAGTTGGGCGGCTAATAAAGGAAGGGGGAAGTGGTAGGTGGGAGTTGGTTCAGTCCACTTGGTTCTTGATGAACCAAATAAGCAAACCATAGCCTAACCGAACCAATCCTAAGGTGAACCAAGCAATGAAAATGCCAAATAAACTAAGCAGGAAGACATGCAATACGAGTCAAAATACGTACACGTATACCAAGATACGTAATACGAACCACAGGCATTACACGTATATATACCCCTATATATACTCTATATATACACCTATTTAACCCACTAAAATAGCCCCTACAACTAGTCCTAAGTGGGGTGAAAAAAGGTGAGATTGAGTGAGTGAATGTTGAGTGAATTAGATTGGTGAGAGGGTGATTTTGAGTTCCGTGATTCGGAACGCATCCAAACTTGAAGGAGACCTAGTTAATGTGAATTAGATTTTGTGGGTAGGCTCCTAGGTTGAAATCGGGGTTGTGTGTGGGATTAGGAGGATGGTATCGCACGATACCATTGAGTATCTTGAGATATTCAAGATAACGGGTAAACGACCAATATAGACCGTAAGATGGACTGGATGTCCACTCTACCTAGAGAACTTGGTAGGTAATGGTTGTATAGGCTAGTACCCTATTACCCTAGGAAGCCGGGAGTGGAATTCCTAAGGAAAGGCCACTTGGCGTCAACGTTAGAGTGGTTTGAGGGTATGTGTATTTAAGGGTAATCAGGTAAATTCAAAATACGGGGTTCGGGTATTCGGATTGACTCGAAACTTAGGTGACTTGTTAGGTACACCCTACAAATGTCATTTTTGAACCAATTTTGGCTCGGTTGACCCAGAGTTGACTTTTTACCCAAAAGTCAACGATGAGTCAACACTTTGTCTAAATTTGACCAAATCCAAACCAGAGTTGACCAGTTGACCAAAAGTCAACTGTTGGTTAACATTTGACCAATTTGACCTAGAGTTGACCAGAGTTGACCAGTTGACTAAAAGTCAACTGTAGGCCAACTCTTGACCCCGTTTGATTTGTCTTGACTTGTTTTGACTTGCGATGACTGGTATGACCTAGGGTTGACTTAGTCTGACTTAGATTGACTTGATATAACTTGATTTGACCTAGATTGACTTGACAGGACTTAGTGTGACTCAGTGAGACCTAGTTTGACCTAGATTTCATATCATTCATTATAAATTATTCTTAACTTTGTTAAACCTAAATTAACATGAAATATCCCATCCTTAGGTTTCTGATTTCCACTCTGAGCATTGATATACCCTACAGCTCAGGACAACAGGCGAGTACATTCACTGATAGTTTTTATTGTCTTGATATCTGCTATATCCGATTCAGTTGTAGTGTCTTACTTGATTTCCTAACACGATGGTTCACGGACTAGTATATGTCGGATCCTGTCATGAGATGTTGTTCCCGGGTTACTTGGTATATTGGTACATGACTCGACTTATTACTTGTACTTGTATAGACATGGACTTGGGAGTGGGCTGATCACCTGCTTTTGAATCCCGTGTCATGACGTGTTATGT
The DNA here is from genome assembly GCA_029216955.1 of Iris pallida. NCBI lineage: Eukaryota > Viridiplantae > Streptophyta > Magnoliopsida > Asparagales > Iridaceae > Iris > Iris pallida. The sequence continues at coordinate 12,389,638 of JANAVB010022397.1, forward strand.
CCGGATCCTTTATACTATTCGGGGATAGGGAGTTATTAGTGGTTGTGTGATCAAAATTCCCATATTTTTATATTGTACACATTGTTCATAGCTATACCCTCGCCTCACGACGGGTAAAGCCTTACCCTACATCGTTCATAGCTTTCCATGGTGACCGGCCTTACCGCTCTATTGTACACATTGTTCATAGCCGGTCGGATGGAAGGCCTGATCATGTTTCCCAAGCCGATCACATAACACTCTAATAATTTAAGGCACATTTTATATTTATTTTATCATATCTTATATCCTGCTCAGTTCTACATTCAGTACTTTTTTCACCATGCTATGATATTCATTTACTCACATGTTCTACATGCCCTTATACCATACTTGATTGGAGGCTAAGTTCTGTTCGGGAGAAGGGTTACAACCCCGGTCCTTGTTTGGTTTACGGGTTGTAACTCAGCTTCCGAATGGCTCCCAAGTCTTCCTATATCTTTGTCTTGTATTTCATTATACTGTCTCTTATAGAATTTGTCAATTCACACGAAACTGCTGTTAGTGTTTGTGCTTGCTCATTTTCCTGACAGGATACCGTTGATATATTACAGATAATTTTGAGGCAGATTGTCCGACCTATTATGGGGTCGATGTAATACCTGTGGTTCGTATTACGTATTTTTGGAATACGTGTACGTATTTATTCTTGTATTGCATGATTTTCTTGTTTAATTTCCTCCCTGGGCTGGTTTATTCTCGGTTTGGGTTGGCTTGGTTCGGTTTGGAATTGCTCTTGGATCATCATGAACCAAGGGGTGAACCCCCTACCTACCACCACCACTACCATTTATTAACCCTTCTCCTTTCTCTTTCTTTATTTATCATCTTCTCCACCATTACTTCCTTACCTACCAGAGAGAGGGAGAGAGAGGTCTAGGCAAGTGCAACTTGCTTCCACAAGGGAGCCCATTTTTATTGTTCCATTAGCTTCTCCTCCTGTTTTTAAGACACATTAGAACTTGTCATTTTCTATTTTGAGGCTTTAATTTTTGTAGATCTAAAAATTAGTTATTTTTGAATTTTGGTGGTTTTGATCTATCAAACTTCTTTGTTTTCAAGTTTTGATGGTTCTATGTTGTAGAAAATTTTATTCTACCCAATTTTGACCTTTGAAAAGTTAAATTTGGACTTATTTTGACTAAGTTATGGACTTTTGAAGTTTTGGGTTCAAACCATGGAGTTCTTGCTGATTTGGAGAAGACAGTGAGTAGTGCGCGAGCTTTTTAGCTTGCGCCACTGAGTTGCGCGCGCTCTTTAGCGCAGCGCAGTATGGACCGCATACGCTGCCTTGATGAGGAGTCATATGGAGTACAAATGCTGCCTTTTGGAGACGTATGTCTTGCATACGCTGCCTTGATGAGGAGTCGTATGGACCTCATACGCTGCCTTGACAAGGAGTCGTATGGACCTCATACGCTGCCTTGATGATGAGTCGTATGGACCTCATACGCTGCCTTGACAAGGAGTCGTATGGACCTCATACGCTGCCTTGATGAGGAGTCGTATGGACCTCATACGCTGCCTTGACAAGGAGTCGTATGGACCTCATACGCTGCCTTGATGAGGAGTCGTATGGAGTAAATACGCTGCCTTTTGGAAGCGTATGTCTTGCATATACCTGACCCTACTTACCTTGGATCTTCTATAGCCCTGTATATTGATATTTTTGAAAATTTATTATTTTTATTATTAACTAATAGTATTTTAGTCAGGATATGATTTTTGGTGATTATTAGTGTAGTTAAACCATTTCTAAAGTCATGCTAAGTCATGACTTATGACTTTGTGATTTTGGTTAGTATAACTTAGTGTAAACCCTAGTTTTCTCTAACCTAGAAGTTGCCATGACCATGAGAGCTTAGCCATAGGCTTAGAACACCAAATTAGTGATTTTTAGCCAAAAGGGTATTTTGGTAATTTACTAGACTTTATTTGTGATTATGTGATTTTATTATTATTTTAATCATGGTTGAGTACCATGACTAGTCCCTAACCTATTCCACCCTAAACTAGAGGTTAGCCACTAACCTAGAAGCTATAGGATGGATATTTAGTTATAGGTTAAAGCAAGTTAAATATCTAGTTTACCTTTATTTGATATTTTGCTTAAACCATGCAAAATATCTAACCCCTTTATGCAAAGTCCAAGCCTTAGCCTAGAAGAAAGCCAAGGACACCTCCCCTACCCCCATGGCAGCCAAGGACCCCGCCTTGGCAGCCCACATTCTATAAAATCCCATTGAATTAATTCATGAACAATTTACATGAAATTAATTCCTAGAAAATTTCCATTCCTTCAACCCTTCACAACTTGAGCTATTTTGATCCAAATTCACTCTAGTCTCTTGCATTGGGACCCTACAACATCTAGGGTGCTAAGGGGAACTAGCAATCAAGGATTTGGAGGCATTGGACATCATCAAGTGGAAGAACACACACCCCCATTTTCCCTTAATTTTTATTGGATTGCACAAATAGGTATTTTCTCACAAACTTAGTTAAATTCCTGTTTTACCTTCATAAATGCATTCATGTAGGACTAACACTACTGTGGGTAAAGTTTGGTGGGAATTAGAGTCGGATTGGTGTCCGTATCGGACACGTATCCTAGACTAGGAAACCTTGTTTGTTGAAATGCCACTTAGGATTTGTTTTTGTTAAATTATAAAACAAATTACACTTTTGTGAAGCCCTAGACTTGCTGATCACGAACCAACTTGACTGAGCACGTTTTCGTGCTGTGTCCGTGTCCAAATTGGACACGAACCCACTGCACGAGCACGCGCGTGCGTGTCCTGCTACCCCACCCCTCGTACTCGCTGCACAGTGCACTAGGATACGAGATTTTTGACATAGGCACGGGGGCAATGTCTGTGAACTGCCCCCAAAATTTGTTGTCGCCTCGTGTCGTGTCGAGTGAGAAATCTCACTCGTACTGGACACGGGCTGTCAACGCACACGCGCGCGAGGGCAACTTCGAGCGTGTCGTGTCGCACGGACACGACACTTGGGTGCCTCGTGATGACACCATCGTGTAGCCCTTCATGTGGCGTACATGTGGACACGAGCACGTGGTGCTTCGTGTCCTGTGCCACGAGCACGAGGCTTGTGACAGCGTGCACGACGCTGTCGAAACTCGCACGTATCAGTCGTGTTTTCACGACTGATACGGCTCTCGTGTCGACACTGTGAGACACGTGGACACGTAACAGAGTGTCCATCGTGTAGCCCTATATGTGGGCTACACGTGTGTGTGACCACGAGTGGTGTCGTGTCTCGTGGTGTGTCCACGAGACACGTGAACACGTGCACGACGCTGTACACGCGTTGAGTGTCAGGAATTTACCCGTGTAGTATTTTTGTGAGATTGGACACGTGAAACCGTGTCGTGGTGTTGTGTCAGGCACCTAGGACACTAGTGTATGTGTGGGGTGTTAATTACCAACCCATAGGATCGAGTCTTAGTTTGGTTTCGTGGGTGAAATCGGGTTTACCCTTGTTTACCTACACAGTCCATTAGTTTCCTGATTTGTATTATTTCCAGTTTTGTAAAATCGATTTTCAAATCGATTTTTAATATGATTTATACATTGTATAGGTGTATTTTAGTATATGTATATGTAGTATATATGTATGTGTGAGTGTGGGTGAGTTTTGGGGATATTTGGTAGTGTGTAGGTGTTGTTGTGTGTGTATATACATATATATGTATATATTTACTGTGTGTGTGTGTGTTGAGGGCTGGATTTTGGTTCCAGGAACCATCCCATTCCCTTCCTGTCCTGTCCAGCTCTCCTCTCCCTTACTGTTATGTCCTGCACTTCTCTCTCTCTAATTCTCTCTCTCTTAATCTAAGTCTCTCTCTCTCCTATCTATATATCTATAAGTAAAATATGTATATAGGTTGATATATATATATATATATATATATATATATATATATATATATATATATATATATATATATATATATATATGTATTTATATAGTGATATATATACATTGGTGTTAGGTCTCACTATGTCATACATAGTGTTATATGTATATATGTGTGAGTGTGGGTTGTACTATATATGATATTCATATTTTGATATATGGGTAGCTAGTGTCTATCTATTTATATATATATATATATATATATATATATATATATATATATATATATTATATATATATATGTATAACTTGTTAAGGTATAGGTTTAGATGAAAACCTATAACCAATAAACCTATGACTATGGCCTATGGCCTAGGATTACTAGCCTATGGCTTGGGGCTAACCCTAATGACCCTAAACCCACTTGTTGACCCTTGTTGACTAAGGGTTGACCAAAGTCAACCTTAGGTCAAAAGTGACCTAGTTAACCTAGAAATGACTAGGAATGACCTAAAACAACTAGTTTAGCTAGTTTGACTAAAACCCTAACTAGTAGACGTAGTTTGACCTAGACTTGACCTAGATTGATCATGTTGACTAGTATTTGACTAGTTTGATTAGAAAGTTGACCAAGAGTTGACTTTTGACCAGATTGACCTAGAATCATGTAGTATGCATTGTATACTCTATTTTTACCATTGTGGATATGTTGTGACCTGTTTTACTCTAAATAGGACTCTGTGACACCAGTTCGGACATCTATTCATATCAGTCATACAGGGTGACAGGCGAGTACATTCTCTGATCTTTTCATACTTGTTAGGATTTATATTCTTGCTCTAGAATACCTTACATGATGCTGTCACGTCATTATCACGGATTGGTACTATATGTATCTTGTCATGCGATGTTATCTCCCTTGGGGTGCATCAGATACAGTTGTCATGTGCTTTTCACGAACATCTTGTATTTCATGTACACCGCTTTCATGTATACTCTTGTACAATCTTGTACTCTCATGATCACGCGAGCAAACATGATAAAAACCTCTTGTACAAGGTAACGTAACTTGACTGGATCGTTGTGTATTGATTGGGGAGGGTGAGTAGGAAATGGTTATGTGATCAAAATCCCATCTTGTACAAACTCTTGTGAAATCTTGTGAAATCTTGTATATGTCCTAAGCCCGTTTATATAACCATATCATGCTCTAAATCACAGGTTACCTACAGTTCTTACTTATCATATATATAGATATTTCCAGTTATCAAATCTCTCTCGTTTTACATATATTCTTTACAGTTCATGTATCTTACTCTATGCATGCTTTACATTTTCCAACCTGATATGAACTGCGTGAGATGTATTGTGCTCGTTCCTGTCCTGACTGGGCCTGTTGAAAATATTACAGATGATGATGGTGACTGTCCTACCTTCTATGGGACACATGAGGGTGACCTTCAGGAGCCTGAGGAGCATCTAGCTCAGTAGAGGGTGCCTAGTTTAGTCTAGTGTTTACAGTTTTCATTTTGTATCGGACTGTTCCGATTGTTAGTTGTGACTTAGTTATATTTCAGGTCTTGTACTTATTTTGTGTTGGACATCTACTTGTGTGGTGTGATAACTCTATATATATTCAATTCTTTCTTTCGTCTGATTCCATATCATGTTCTATCTTTATCTTTCCTAGACTTGTGTTGAGATGTAGAGTTGAGATGTTATGTTATACCTCCGTGCGGAGATGACAGGTTTATATGTCTTATTGTTAGATGTTAGTTGTTATAGATGACCTATACAGCGTTCTACCGCCGACACTGCGGCGTAGGCTGGACGTACCCACGTTCTCGTGCCCCTAATCAGGGTGCGGGTCGTGACACATTTTTGTGGTGGCCCATGCAGGTCAGTGTCGCAGTTAGTGCGATCTCGTAATGGTGCTCGACTTAGAGTACTAATTACGAGCCTGCAATTAGGACGTAGGACCTAGGACATGATAGGAGTTTCTCAATCACACCTAGGAAATTTCCGATCTTTTGATTATCATGATTACTTTCCTTGTATTAATTTAACTGTCCTTCCTTGATAAATCTACTCATGTGCCATATTGACCTCTTTGTTTTAATTCGTCTCCAGGATGACGAAGACGCACCCGCAGGCCACTGGATCGAGTAGTTTGCCTGAGAGATCTGATCAGGCAAAGGAGGAGGTTCACGAGACTGCCCCCAGTGATTCTACTATTTCGGAGACCCAGGCAGTTGCACAGGGAGGTCTACCACCTCCACCCCAGAGGGTTACGGCCGTTGTTCCGGAGATATTGCTGCCACCACCACCGGTACCGACGAATACGCACCATATGTTCCTTCTCCTTCAGCAGATGATGGAGACACAGCGGGCCCAGGCAGAGGCGTCGCAGCGCCAGTCGGAGGCGTCACACCGACAGATCGAGATGCTGAGGCAGAGTATGGAGAACTCGCATCAGCTTGCCCTAGCAGCAGTAGAGAGAGTGGCACCGGGTACGGTACAGGGCCCTACTGGCCAGCAGCCGTACCAGCAGCAGTCCAGGCCGGGGACAGTATTGGACTTCAGGAAGATGAGCTCCAGGGACTTCACAGGCACGGAGGGCATCCTCTATGCAGACGACTGGCTAGAGGATGTACAGCGGAGCATGGAGCTGGCAGAGCTTCCTAGAGCGCTTTGGGTTTCGGCCGCAGCCAGCCGATTTTTCGACATTGCGCTGACATGGTACTGTACGGATCCTCATGTGTCGGTGAGAGGGCTGACATGGGAGAACTTTCGGAGGCTCTTCAAGGAGAAGTTCTTCCCGGACGTGGCTCTTACAGCATTGGAGGGCCAGTTCGTGGGTCTAGTACAGGGGAACTCGTCGGTGGACGAGTATGCAGCTGAGTTCTTCCGCCTTAGCAGGTTCGCTCCCGATATGATCCAGGATGAGGGGCAGAAGGCTCGTAAGTTCCGCAGGGGACTTATTCATACAGTGCGCACCCGCACCTCGGGACGCCGTGACGCGACGTTCGATCAGATATTGATGGACGCACAGATTGCAGAGGAAGACTTCGGCCTCAAGCCGAAGAGGGGCAGTGATACCTTAGGGGCTAGTTCTAGTGCAGGGCCAGCCAAGCGCCCTCACATACAGCAGCAGAGGCCAGTTCAGCAGCCGTTTCAGGGCCAGGGACATATACTTCACCAGCAGGCACCCAGGCAGCAACAGCACCCCATGTGTAACTTCTGTAAGAAGCAAGGTCACGGATGGGACGACTGCAGGAAGAGACAGGGCCTGTGTTTGCTTTGTGGTTCAGCAGAGCATCAGTTGAAGGAGTGTCCCAAGAACTTGGCACGATTGACTCAGACAGTAGCAGGAGCTAGAGCTCCGACAGGGCAGCAGACAGGACCACCGTTGCAGACTCAGCAGCAGAGGTTTGCCCAGCATCAGCAGCAGGCCAAGGAAGGCCAGCCGGGGCGAGCTTTCGCCATGGCAGTCGATGATGCACAGACAGAGGGAGAGCTGATTGCAGGTTCCAACCTTTTCGATTCTATTTTTGTATTTGCCTCCTTATAACTGTCTTGGAATTTCGATTCTATCTATTCCTTATAGTTGATAAATTCTGTTCGGATATTTCATTATGAATTATTTTCTTCTGAGATAAGTCGTATGGGCTAGGTCGTCTCGATCATAGGATCTAAAGTTTTCTATAGTCATGTTAGCTGGCATAGTGAGGACATATAGTCGAATTTTGAACGTATTTCTCGGATGTGGGAATTTAAGGTTTTCGCGGCCAGGCATGCGGCAATGCAAAAATTTTAAATACCATGATTCTAGAGGTATGTACCTTAGTCGAGGACTCTGTGAATATCGTAGCCTTACTCACTAGTATGACGAAGATTCCGAATATCATGATTTTGGACAGACGCATATGATTATCGGACTATGTGTTTGAGACTGTGATTGTTGGGGTGTTTGACCTAGAAGGAGTATGACCATTCTAATTTCGAGGACGAAATTTTCTAAGGAGGGTAGACTTGTAGCACCCAATTTTCTAAAATTGGGGATTTTTGAAAATTTATTATTTTTATTATTAATTAATAGTATTTTAGTCAGGATATGATTTTTGGTGATTATTAGTGTAGTTAAACCATTTCTAAAGTCATGCTAAGTCATGACTTATGACTTTGTGATTTTGGTTAGTATAACTTAGTGTAAACTCTAGTTTTCTCTAACCTAGAAGTTGCCATGACCATGAGAGCTTAGCCATAGGCTTAGAACACCAAATTAGTAATTTTTAGCCAAAAGGGTATTTTGGTAATTTACTAGACTTTATTTGTGATTATGTAATTTTATTATTATTTTAATCATGGTTGAGTACCATGACTAGTCCCTAACCTATTCCACCCTAAACTAGAGGTTAGCCACTAACCTAGAAGCTATAGGATGGATATTTAGTCATAGGTTAAAGCAAGTTAAATATCTAGTTTACCTTTATTTGATATTTTGCTTAAACCATGCAAAATATCTAACCCCTTTATGCAAAGTCCAAGCCTTAGCCTAGAAGAAAGCCAAGGACACCTCCCCTACCCCCATGGCAGCCAAGGACCCCCCCTTGGCAGCCCACATTCTATAAAATCCCATTGAATTAATTCATGAACAATTTACATGAAATTAATTCCTAGAAAATTTCCATTCCTTCAACCCTTCACAACTTGAGCTATTTTGATCCAAATTCACTCTAGTCTCTTGCATTGGGACCCTACAACATCTAGGGTGCTAAGGGGAACTAGCAATCAAGGATTTGGAGGCATTGGACATCATCAAGTGGAAGAACAGACACCCCCATTTTCCTTTGGTTTTCATTGGATTGCACAAATAGGTATTTTCTCACAAACTTAGTTAAATTCCTGTTTTACCTTCATAAATGCATTCATGTAGGACTAACACTACTGTGGGTAAAGTTTGGTGGGAATTAGAGTCGGTTTGGTGTCCGTATCGGACACGTATCCTAGACTAGGAAACCTTGTTTGTTGAAATGCCACTTAGGATTTGTTTTTGTTAAATTATAAAACAAATTACACTTTTGTGAAGCCCTAGACTTGCTGATCACGAACCAACTTGACTGAGCACGTTTTCGTGCTGTGTCCGTGTCCAAATTGGACACGAACCCACTGCACGAGCACGCGCGTGCGTGTCCTGCTACCCCACCCCTCGTACTCGCTGCACAGTGTACTAGGACACGAGATTTTTGACATAGGCACGGGGGCAATATCTGCGAACATGCCCCCAAAATTTGGTGTCGCCTCGTGTCGTGTCGAGTGAGAAATCTCACTCGCACTGGACACGGGCTGTCAACGCACACGCGCGCGAGGGCAACTTCGAGCGTGTCGTGTCGCGCGGACACGACACTTGGGTGCCTCGTGATGACACCATCGTGTAGCCCTTCATGTGGCGTACACATAGACACGAGCACGTGGTGCTTCGTGTCCTGTGCCACGAGCACGAGGCTTGTGACAGCGTGCACGACGCTGTCGAAACTCGCGCGTATCAGTCGTGTTTTCACGACTGATACGGCTCTCGTGTCGACACTGTGAGACACGTGGACACGTAATAGAGTGTCCATCGTGTAGCCCTATATGTGGGTTACACGTGTGTGTGACCACGAGTGGTGTCGTGTCTCGTGGTGTGTCCACGAGACACGTAAACACGTGCACGACGCTGTGCACGCGTTGAGTGTCAGGAATTTACCCGTGTAGTGTTTTTGTGAGATTGGACACGTGAAACCGTGTCGTGGTGTCGTGTCAGGCACCTAGGACACTAGTGTATGTATGGGGTGTTAATTACCAACCCATAGGATCGAGTCTTAGTTTGGTTTCGTGGGTGAAATCGGGTTTACCCTTGTTTACCTACACAGTCCATTAGTTTCCTGATTTGTATTATTTCCAGTTTTGTAAAATCGATTTTCAAATCGATTTTTAATATGATTTATACATTGTATAGGTGTATTTTAGTATATGTATATGTAGTATATATGTATGTGTGAGTGTGGGTGAGTTTTGGGGATATTTGGTAGTGTGTAGGTGTTGTTGTGTGTGTATATACATATATATGTATATATTTACTGTGTGTGCGTGTGTTGAGGGCTGGATTTTGGTTCCAGGAACCATCCCATTCCCTTCCTGTCCTGTCCAGCTCTCCTCTCCCTTACTGTTATGTCCTGCACTTCTCTCTCTCTCATTCTCTCTCTCTTAATCTAAGTCTCTCTCTCCTATCTATATATCTATAAGTAAAATATGTATATAGGTTGATATATATATATATATATATATATATATATATATATATATATATATATATATATATATATATATGTATATATATAGTGATATATATACATTGGTGTTAGGTCTCACTATGTCATACATAGTGTTATATGTATATATGTGTGAGTGTGGGTTGTACTATATATGATATTCATATTTTGATATATGGGTAGCTAGTGTTTATCTATTTATATATATATTATATATATATATATGTATAACTTGTTAAGGTATAGGTTTAGATGAAAACCTATAACCAATAAACCTATGACTATGGCCTATGGCCTAGGATTACTAGCCTATGGCTTGGGGCTAACCCTAATGACCCTAAACCCACTTGTTGACCCTTGTTGACTAAGGGTTGACCAAAGTCAACCTTAGGTCAAAAGTGACCTAGTTAACCTAGAAATGACTAGGAATGACCTAAAACAACTAGTTTAGCTAGTTTGACTAAAACCCTAACTAGTAGACGTAGTTTGACCTAGACTTGACCCAGATTGATCATGTTGACTAGTATTTGACTAGTTTGATTAGAAAGTTGACCAAGAGTTGACTTTTGACCAGATTGACCTAGAATCATGTAGTATGCATTGTATACTCTATTTTTACCATTGTGGATATGTTGTGACCTGTTTTACTCTAAATAGGACTCTGTGACACCAGTTCGGACATCTATTCATATCAGTCATACAGGGTGACAGGCGAGTACATTCTCTGATCTTTTCATACTTGTTAGGATTTATATTCTTGCTCTAGAATACCTTACATGATGCTGTCACGTCATTATCACGGATTGGTACTATATGGATCTTGTCATGCGATGTTATCTCCCTTGGGGTGCATCAGATACAGTTGTCATGTGCTTTTCACGAACATCTTGTATTTCATGTACACCGCTTTCATGTATACTCTTGTGCAATCTTGTACTCTCATGATCACGCGAGCAAACATGATAAAAACCTCTTGTACAAGGTAACGTAACTTGACTGGATCGTTGTGTATTGATTGGGGAGGGTGAGTAGGAAATGGTTATGTGATCAAAATCCCATCTTGTACAAACTCTTGTGAAATCTTGTAAAATCTTGTATATGTCCTAAGCCCGTTTATATAACCATATCATGCTCTAAATCACAGATTACCTACAGTTCTTACTTATCATATATATAGATATTTCCAGTTATCAAATCTCTCTCGTTTTACATATATTCTTTACAGTTCATGTATCTTACTCTATGCATGCTTTACATTTCCCAACCTGATATGAACTGCGTGAGATGTATTGTGCTCGTTCCTGTCCTGACTGGGCCTGTTGAAAATATTACAGATGATGATGGTGACTGTCCTACCTTCTATGGGACACATGAGGGTGACCTTCAGGAGCCTGAGGAGCATCTAGCTTAGTAGAGGATGCCTAGTCTAGTCTAGTGTTTACAGTTTTCATTCTGTATCGGACTGTTCCGATTGTTAGTTGTGACTTAGTTATATTTCAGGTCTTGTACTTATTTTGTGTTGGACATCTACTTGTGTGGTGTGATAACTCTATATATATTCAGTTCTTTCTTTCGTCTGATTCCATATCATGTTCTATCTTTATCTTTCCTAGACTTGTGTTGAGATATAGAGTTGAGATGTTATGTTATACCTCCGTGCGGAGATGACAGGTTTATATATCTTATTGTTAGATGTTAGTTGTTATAGATGACCTATACAGCGTTCTACCGTCGACACTGCGGCGTAGGCTGGACGTACCCACGTTCTCGTGCCCCTAATCAGGGTGCGGGTCGTGACACAGGCAATCCCGTTACCTGGGCACGCCTTGGGATCTGTAGCCTGCCGTCGAGTAGGGCACATTTCCAGCACACTGTCATGTGTTGCACCCTTCAAGCTACCTAAGGGTACATTCGTTTCCTGGACGATGTACCCACCTGAATTCAATTCTAATCTTTTAACCCGGGTAACCTGGATGGTCTGCAGGGCTTGTGGCTGTGGAATAATCTTACTGCATCTTGTTAGTAATTAGGCTTGTGACAACCCTAGTTAGTTAAAGTATCAAGCCGTAATTCTTGCTTGGCCGTGAAGTGATTGGACGGAGTCTAACCAGTCTAGTCTTGCCCTGATCCTGTTCCAGATTATTGAATGACCAGGATGCTTGTATTTATTTTACCGATAAATGGTGAGAATTCCAAGTTCTGTTCAGACGAAGGGTTACAACTCCGGTCCTTGTTTGGTTTACGGGTTGTAACCTGGTTATCTGAATAGTTCCATGGTTATCTCGTCGTATATCATCCTGGTGTATTTTCTTTATTTCCAGTTCTTACTTTTATTTATATCTTGTGCTGATTGCTGGTTTTAGTTCCTAAGTGAAGCTTCCTTGTGGCACTTGCTCTTTCTGGGGTCTGACCCAGCTGGTTTGTGTGGCCAGATTTCGGAGCAGCTCCAGAGGATCTACCGACCTTCCAGCCAGATGGTGGCCACTAGACGGAACCCTGGCAACGAGTGGGTTATTTTTGGCTCTCCCACTCTATTATAAAAATATTCTTTTGAGGCGTTTAGCCGACGAGCACCTGTTTAGCTCGATTGCACTTACTTACTGTCTGCCTACGGGCTGTAACATGA